>OX402578.1:29273145-29873145 GCA_948098905.1 Tiliacea aurago
CAAATTTGCGACGCAAGTGTGCTTACGAGGATAATCTCTGTAGTTTTATTTGTGGCTGTACCTACAGAAACACATGCGTAAAGCGTCATTGTCTTGGATAGAGAAGAACTCTTCTTTAATATTGATGAAAATAGCATTTTTGTAAGATTTGCAGCCAAATGGCACACACTCCACATTCCACTAGCACAAATGTGAAACAGTAAGTCATGCTCATTCAGCAAATAAGATCTAACTAGGTATACAATAAAAAAAAATGCAAAATGGCAGAATAAATACCTATAATTGGTAAACGAAAAGAGACCACACTTTTGGAAACATCCCCGCGTCAAACTTGCCTACACGACTACGCGAGCAATTTTCTTTACCTCATAAGCGCAACACCAAAGCTCTTTCACGCATCAATTTTAACATTTTCGTATTAAAACGATTTCGAAGTAAAGTAAGTAAGTACATAATTTGGGCAGCTAATAAGTAGTTGTCAGTCACCATGTACCGGGTAGCCGGGAGGAAACAGGTTACTTGAGGTAACGGGACCAGAATGACCCCAATACGGTTTTCGGAACCTTTAGCCGGTGGAATCGACGAAGGACACATGAGATGAGATGTGTTGATTTTGTGTAGGTTTTCAACGAGATAAAAAAATGGATTTCAACTGTAATGCGCTATTTATTCGCTAAATTTGAATTAAGTTAACCCGCCACTGCTTCGCATGGTTTTTAGGACTTGAGAAAATATCGAGATTTCTTATACGTAAGCTGTATGTACTCTTAAGCCTTTCGGAATAAAATCTCTAAAAGATGGTGGAAACCGCATCGAATCCGCTGCGTAGGTAATTTAGAAGAACAATGTGGACAACAAACAGACGCGAAATGCGAATGAATAATATGTATACTTTTAAGATTGAAAATCAAATGAAATCTCCTAAATATTAACACATCGACTTCCGAAACAATCCGAGCATTTCAGACTTGAGTATTGTTATTTTTACTTTGCAGTCGCCTCCACCACTCCACTCCTCCACTTTTATTATGCGCACAGTCAAACTGTGGAACTCTTTGCCAGGGTCTGTGTTCTCTTCTACATATAACCCGTCTGCCTTCAAAGCGAACAGATTACAAAGTGAGCAGGCATCTTTTGGGCACCCTCGTTCCATCATACACCTCATCCATCGCTTTCCATCAGGCGAGATCGAGGTAAAGAGCAGGCTCAAGCAGCAATTAAAAAAATTGCAATTTCAATCAATCAACTCAGCAGTCCACTGCTGGACATAGGCCTCTCCCAGGCTGTGCCACAACACCCTGTCCTCCGCCTTCCGCATCCAGTCTGACTCAGCCTACCTTCGTAAGGCCGTCGGTCCATCTAGCTGGGGGACGTCTCACACTACGCAATTGCAATTTGCAATTTGCTGTATCATAATTATTACTTTTTCTTTGATTAGAAACTTATCGGGTTATCTATTTTTCGTGTATGTAGTCAACTTTATCTCGGAAAAGTGGTTGGTATGAAAATAAAACCATTTTTGCTGTCAAAAGCGCACGATGTACTTAGCGCATCTTTAATTTTGGAAATGTTTGATAATAAAACAAAAATGTTTTTCAAAAATTAATGTATAATTGACCGGAACCCATAAATTAACCCTTTAAAAGAGCCGAGGCAAAAATGTAACATTGTTGTAAGTAAAATAAAAAAGAAAAACTCTTATAAAGCCGTCAGCAAGTTTGTATGTAAATTCCAAAGAAGCCAGTTTCGGGCCTTTTTCGTCATTTGACCCAATTTTTTGTGCTAAATATGAACCATCTCACGGATGTAAGCCGGATTTCGTGATGCAATTTGCCAAAAGAAAGTTGTGGTTTTTTTTCCACGTATTAAAAACAGAAAAAAATATGTGGTTAATTTTAGATATTTCGTCTTTAGCTTGGGTATTTCCCATACGAGCTATCTCATTGAGCTAAATATGAGTAGAATAGAGTATCATCTCGCGAACTTAACGGGTCTTGCAATTTAGTCTAAAGACTTTTTTCATATGAATAGAAAGCTAAAAAGCAAAAGCATGTTTGTTTAAATACCTAAACCACTAATCGTTGTTTGTCCTTGACCTCGTCGTGCTATTCTTATTTAGTGAGAATCTTCTCACGAATAATACCTAGTTCAAATTCTGTGAAAGGAAAGTAGTCGTTTTTCCTTAAAGAAATCCCTTTCATAGAATTGGATTCACTTGTTAATAAATGCAGCATTTATAAGAAATTGAATTCATAATGTATTTTTTCACAATTTGATAAACATATCAGAGATAGATTTAAAACGACATTAACTTTTATATATATACATTAATGTATAAATCTGAAAAATACTCCAAGAAATCTGGCTCATAAAGACTCTTTGTAAACTTTCAAAACCAACAATTAAGTAGCTCGTATGATATGAAATTTCCATTTAATATATATTTTTATTGGCTTATATTATAACTTATGGTTATAAGTTATAATTACAGTGCTGATTGTACCATCTTTTATACCACTTGTTAATCATCGGTTAACTTCAAGCAGTAAACGATTGCTAACTCGATAACTATTCGACAGCAGTTTTTTGTTCAACAGATAGACAATACAAGCAATTTAAATCTAACAATACATTAAAAATGTACTATTATAGTTTGTAATTTATCTTGTCAAACGTGAAACTGTAATTTGACAGGTAAACTGAGATTATAATTATTTTGCGAGGCTTTTTGATTTGACACCACTTGACTTTAGTAATATTTGTTGAAAATGATTTTGCGAATTTAACGTAAATAGTTAAACTATACGTTCGTAAAAGTTTTATTCATAACTGTATTGGATAAAATTTGAGATGAGATTCAACATTTCTAGGTTTATTTTTATTTATGAAAATCCCGATGTGTTTTTTTTGGAATTATTATGATCAGTCTATGATGGAGATAATAAAGGCTCGTCATTCCGTTTTTCTTAAGTAGTATCTGATTGAAACCGCAAAGCACCGTGGAAACATTGTGAAAATATTTATGATATAGGTAGGTACTGTTCAATGTTCAAGGTCTCTCTCTAACTGATTTAATTTGAAAAACTTCTTGTTTATCAAATGAAATAATTATATTACAGCGAATGTGCTGTAATTACTAAAATATCATGAAATAGAACAGACTTTTTAACAAAACGTGTGACTTCAAATCTCACGACTTCGTGTATGGTCTCAAAGATAACACTCGCAAAACAAATCCGACAATTAACCTGGCTTTACAGTTAGACTCGTTTCACTTTTTGAGACGAAAGCCGTCCCCCCCCCTGCGACTCCGTTTCACCGCACTCCCCCGCAATGGCATCGAAACCTCGATTCAAAGTCAAGTACTGGTCACGTGACTATACTGGATTTGTGCCGAAAATCGGGCACGTGTTGAATTGACATGGCAAAAATCAGGTAAAACGTTTGCAGTTCGTGCCAAAAATAGAGTTTAAATTGGGACTTGTCACTAAGGTCCACCAGGTCTTGCACCACAAACCATAATAAATACGCGTGTAGCGCTAAACACAGTAAAAATATGGTGCTGTTTCTGCCAATTTGAACTAACCGAGACAGAATGATGTTTTAAATATGTTTAGCATTTAGTGATTTGTGTTCGAGCGGGTCTAAAACATGGGCATCAAAGTTTAAACCGCGCTTAATCCTTGGTTATCAATATTAAAACTAAAGGGTTGGCAAAAGTTATTAAAATACACTTACTGGACAAAATAAAAGGTGTTTTGATCATGTAAAGCAATTAGGCTTTGCTTGCTGCTCATTCCTTTCTTCTTTGTATCGCTGCTGATCTGAAAATAAAAGATAAAAATAAACTAAATCAGCTGCTTTATGAAAATACTATGGTTTTATACACTAGTGCTTAGATAACAAACGAGTTTTAACATTATCCTACTTCTATCAGGCAAGAGCGTATTGGCATCAATGTACTGGCAACTTCTATTATATAGGTACATAAGGGTT
The DNA here is from genome assembly GCA_948098905.1 of Tiliacea aurago. Lineage (NCBI taxonomy): Eukaryota > Metazoa > Arthropoda > Insecta > Lepidoptera > Noctuidae > Tiliacea > Tiliacea aurago. The sequence goes on from OX402578.1 coordinate 29,277,142, forward strand.
TTGATATACTTCTTATGTAAAATTAATAAACCTCATGTAACGAGTCAATTAATAAATAAGTATGACATGTATTTCTGACCTGTTAGGGGTCGTAAACATTTTAATTCCTTCATTTTCTAAGCTTACATTAGGATGATAATTATAATTATTCATGAATGCGGTCGACGTGGATTTTATTATATTATTATAACGGGGAACAGAGGTCGCAAACATTTCTATGTTAATTTTGTATAGAAGAATTTTTAAATCGTTTACTTGTTCTTGTGGCCCATTTGATGTTTTAATAAAGATGTAGATTTCACAGCTATCTTAAAGATAAGATTTAGATTAGAACATGATTTGATTTGTAATTAAAAGGGTTAAGTTACAAGTGTCATAAAACGACATTAAAGCACATCATCCTCATATGTTGAGTGATTTTACGATTGTAGTTCTAATCATCATTACTCATAGTTTTGTATTTTTACCGCCTGGGGTTATAGGTACCAGATTACGAACTATTAGGTACTCGTATTAGGTACAAGCGGGAAACGAACATTACAGGCTGATTATGCTTTAGAAACTGCATAGCTCAAGTCTGTAAAATACATTATGAAAATGTCTTGCTCAGTCAATCATGAATTATTTATAAAGGTTCACAAATTTAAAAGATAATTCCCAGCTAAATTGAACAAAATTTCATACCGCACAAACTAATGAGCAACCAAACAAAGCTTATCAGCGTATTGGCAAGCACGTGTGGTACAGTTAGCGTACGGGCCGGTGTGACGTAGCGAGTAACTGCGCCCGCGCACGCCTCGCCGCGCGCGAACAAGGCCGTTCGACGCCCGCGCCACGTGGCGGCATTAACATAATGTAGGGACGATAGATTTACTGCTACGAATTAGATGGACGGTGGCTTTTGTTGAGCGATTTTGGTTTTGTTTCTAAAATTTTGCTTTGACTCGAAAATGTATTCTGTTCTTGTGTAAATGTATGTAGTTGCATGCAATTCTAAATACATTATTATTTTCAATAGGCTTTAATTTTACTCATACCAGACAGACTTTAATTTATTGGTGGTAGATATTTCAAGTAAATGACATGTCTGCATACTCAGGTTATCCACAGTTGAGTAGGTTAGATTTAGCTTAGATTATAACACGAAAATATAGAGTTGCTATTACAATATTTCCCAAAATCTGACCGGGTCAATTTCAACATGTATTTTTCAACCTAGGTATAAAATAAAAACCTCACAAATTGTGCGTACCGTGGCAGTGACCACTGGTTTGGTGTCGGGGCCTCGGGGCCACTCGGGGCTCACGACCGGGCCCCGTCGCCCGAAACCGACGCACCGTTACAAGGGACAAGGACCTCGAGTAAAACCGCGGACACAGACATTACTAAAATTAAGGCTTTTTAGTTTTTTTGTGCCATCTAAACATGATGTTCCTTTGCTTTTAAACAATGTTGGTCGGTTTACTATGCGGAGAAAAGAATCCATCGAAATAATCTTCGTTTAATAATCAATTAAATATATTATTTGGCCATTATTAACAAAAAATAAGATTGGAGATTTCCATAAATTATGACGCAAGAGATTGTGTATCTATTTCAAAGCACGTACGGCATTAGCCTCAAGTTCTTTAGAACATTGCATTACTAAAGTTTTTCAGCATTCTATTTAATACAAATAATTATAATCTAAGTAATAAAACCCTGTACAACATTATTTAACTTATTTTTTAAACTTTTTGGTCTCTAAAACATTCCTAACCTCCTTGTGATCGCGTCTTTACCTCCGAAGCCTTCCAGACTCGCTCTCAATGAAATGTGGGTCAAGTTTATTGACAAATCAGGACGTTGCCCGTGCGTCATATCCCTCGCACCTATAGTTGTGTCTGTCTCGCACGCAGGCTACGGTACTACTCTTTTAGGATGATGGAGTCTCCAATAGGAATCATGTTCGGAGGAGCATAAATAACAGTATAGTTCTTTTTGTAATGATTTCTGAGTTCAAACAAATTGAAGTGCTGGCATCAGCTGCGTTAGGAACCTGACTAATGTTGAAACAGTTTCTAGCTGACGTTTTTATAAAGTGGGTTGACAAGTATCAGTTATGGCAGTGATAGGATAGAAATTAGGCTAATGATGATACCGGGTCCCATTATGTGGCTTATTTCCAGTAATCGGGCTCAATTTAAGACTATGACTGACTATTGATTGAGTGCTAATAGTAAAGTCTAGCTTAGATAGTTTCACAACCAAAATTGACACCAGTAAGCCAGACTTCATTTTCATTTTCAGCCGAAAGTCGTCCACTGTTGGATATAGGCTTCCCCCAAAAGAGGGTGGGGGGGTTTGCCATAATCACCACGCTTGGCAGTTGGGTTGGCGATCGCAGTATGGTGTTAAAATGCATGAGAACGCTGCTGCCCATTCTCTAGTAAGTCCCTTAGTCGCCTTTTACGACACCCACGGGAAGAAATGGGATGGTGCTATTCTTTACGTCCGGCACCAAACGGACAATCAAGCCAGACTTGCAATCACTTAATCAATAGAAATTAGAAAGATAATTACATGTTATAAATGCTCAAGTCATCCAAGGTCCAAGGATCCATCCGTATCTGCAAATTCTCAGATCATTTCCAAAATTGTGAAGATCAAATTAAACATTCTCAATAGTTTCTCAACAATATTATAACGATGTGCCTCACAATAGCAGGATCAGCAGATCAGCAAAAAAGCTCTGAAAAGCCTCCCATTAACCTAGTGAAGGATGTGCGGCGTCATGTTACGTGACGTCATTTCCGCCACTTATTGAAACGATATCCGGTTCGTTCCGGATTTAGGGGCGATGTAAATAAAGGGTTGTTTGCCTACACATTGTTAGGGGTTGCTTAATAGTTCCTACTATTAAGGAGGACCCTTTTTTGCCAAATTTAAAGGCGTTCATAATGGGATAAAAATAAGGTGATAGTAGTTTCTTAGATTAATAGGTGTGTATCAATAGAAGTTTCCGTGAAGGGGTAAACATGGGCCTTTGGAGTTTATGTTTGATATCAGTTAAAAAACCTATAATGGTGGCACATGTCTTAGCTTGTAGTCTGGTGCTGGTGATCTGGCCGTTAAACTATCAGTACCTAATCCTGATTATCTTTTCTATCGTTTTGCTGAACTTAGTAGGTAGGTAGCTTTGTGGGACAACGATCATTGTAGAAAATGATCTGGCAATAGATGGATATGAGTGTACGAGAAAAGGTATGCACTTGAAAAGTATATGGAGTGGTGACAGAATTATTCACCAATCCACCTTAACGGATTCTTTTTGAGAAAGAATCGAGTTGAGTAACTTGGACAATAGATACGCAGTGCCTCTACGTAATAGTGCGGTTGGGCAAGGCTTCACTGGGATTCAAAGAGTACACTAAACTCTTTGGATTCCTATTGGTTTAGGTTTGGGATCCCGGTCTGATTAAAATCAAAATCAAAATCTTTTACTTCATCTATGGCTACATGGGCACTTATGAAACGTCAGAAGCTAGGTGCACGGTTCCAATCTGTCGTTTCCTATGGAAAAGAGCCGGCGAGAAACTCCACGGTTACTCTTTTAAAAATAATGGACTTTTATAATGTTTTTAAATTACACTGATAATTAATATGTATGGGAGGACAGTGTAAGCCCGTCACAAGTAGCAGGTACTTAAGAAAATAGAAAATGGTTTACAAAGCTACACTCTATTATATCTACAGCGTTCTCATATTCACAAATTAAAAAATAATCGATATAATTAATTGTATTACTAATATGATAAAAATAAAAACCTATTTAAACCAAATGACATGATTGCCATTGCAACTGTAACAAATCTGAATTAATAGTCTGTCCACAAAAACCACTAATAAGTTTTTTAAATTAAAATTGTAGGTATTTAGTGTCAAATGATACGAGAAAACTACAATTTATTCGAATTAATAAATTGTAGTTTTCGATATTAAATCAATAGGTAAACATCCTCAAACAAAGGATGTGCGAGCTGTACCAACGTACGTCGATCAAAGATATCGGCACATCTTCCAAAATTCCCACAGTACGCACATGTTCGGTTTTTTTCTCCTACCTGCCGGAGTTCGGCTCAATTCAAATATTTACTGATTGAAGGGTTCGAAGGACATCTGTCGCAGGCTCTGTAGGTGAAAGCAACACGCGAGAAAGCCTTAACATATGCACATAAAGAACCTTATTGTTCGATAACATGTGCTCTTTTGAAATGGCCAAAATTTTAAACATTTCGGTCTTTTGTATTTGCATAGTTATTATTATATTCAATGTTTATTAAGTATGGGGTTATTTTTAACAATTGTTGTATGAAACACTTTCGTTTCGATGTCAATCTACGAGTAAATACTTTTCAAGATGTTTGATAGATTGACTCGAAAGATGTTGGTGCCTGTATAAGACATCAACGAGCACGCCAATATTTTTATATTATGTATCTCATAATAAAAGTTAATTTATTTATTTCGATATCATTATTATTGTAGGATACAACGTAACATCACGACTGTATTCCCGAAGAGTTAGGCAGAGGTGTTACTGTAGTGCACGAATATTTTGCCAGTTAGGGTGCGATTTTTTGGCGATTTTCTCGGCGAAGAAATACATTCACACAAAAATCGCCGAGTAAATCACCGAAAAAATTGCTCGTGGGCGAGCACCCTAATGAAGGGTGACCTTATTGCCATCAAACAGGCAACAATCCAGACCCCGGGCTGCTACTGAGCAATATAAATTATTTTACTGTTTAGAACAAAAATAGTACTTTTCAACTTATTTAGAAACTAAAACAGTCAACGGTAAGCAACTGATACACTATCTCCCATCGACCCAGCCTTGTAGCATGATTTCCAACCATCGATGATACCTCTATTTCATCGAGCTCCATTCAAAGCAGACAAAAGTAGGAGCAGCTATAGCTACTAATCTCGATGTTAGTAATAATAATTGGTGCCTAAAGCCTGGGACAGCATCGAAGTGGGTCACGATACCATGTTCTAGTCACATAGACGTGGACAGCGACCGGTCCGCCTGATGCGCGGCTTTCTCTTCACTACTACGCACTTGACTGTGTACTGCTAACATCGAGCTTGTTCGCACAGGGGGTAGGCTGAGTTCAATAAATCTATAGATTGATAAGTCATTGTCAGTGGCATTGGTAGAGAGTTGGAAGGCTTTTGGGAGTCCTTTTCCCAGCAGCAGACCTTATAGGTATAATAAATAACTTAAACATTGTCTTAAAATTCGACTTATCAGTTATACTTTTGTGAATATTGAGTTTTTTTCTATTACAATTTTGACTGGAACTTTATTTACAAGTTTGTTGGGTTTCTCACATTAAAGCCATAAAGGCAGCTTGGTATCTACTATCTGTACAAGGACATGAAGTAGTTTTCTCTCCGGAAAATTAACAATACCTACATACATGCGGGTGGAACTTTATACTGTCAGCACTACGTCAGTAATCACTTGATTTACAAGAACCACCCTTATTGCAGCGAAATAATGGCGCTGCCAAAGTAAAATTGTCACCATAGTCGTGCAGTTGGCAGTACAGAGATAGTATCGTTTAGTGTAAGGGGCAAATTCTAACAGTTCTATGACGTCATCAAAGAATGTACTCGTCACTTTCACCTGACTACACAATGTCATAACACATCACAAACAAACAAAGAAATTTACAACTAGTTATATTATTATTTACATTTATCAAAATAGTAATTAAGGATGCTGCTATCCATCTTCTTAACTTAATCCCTAAACCATCTTCTACGTTACCCAAGGTTCCATCAAAATTGATTCACCGTCTCAACACCATTCCACCAGGCTAGTCAATCAGCAAGAACCCATCCCCCTGCCTACCCCGTTGGCCAAAGTACCAGGATCAGCTGTTTCGCTTTCACCTCGCTGGGCAATGTCCGCGCGTCGTTATCGATGCGGCAAGCGTCGCGTGCGTCTGCGTTCAACTTCTACACTCAAGCACGTATGGGATTATTTTGATGCACTTTGTTATAGATATCAATAATGTCTGTTTCTATATACACTAGCATATAACTGTGTCACTGTAGGGTAAAAGTTTTCTCATACAGACACAAAACGACCATTCATGCCAACGCTTGCTGTGTGGGTTCACGAGATCAGACAATATGTCCAGTGTGTTTCCTAACAATATATTGATTATCTGTCAGTCAAAGATGTCTAATCACACTATATATATAATCACACTAATAATATTTAATATATCCCGACTAATATTATAAAGGCGAAAGTTTGTGAGTGTGTGTGTGTGTTTGTTTGTTACTTCTTCACGCTCAAACGGCTGGACCAATTTTGATAAAATTTTGTATGGAGGTAGCTGACACCCTGGATTAAGACATAGGCTCCTTTTCATCCCGATATTCCCACGAGATCGAGACTTACCCGGGCGAAACCGCGGGGCGCAGGTAGTAATAACCTAAAGTCACATTTTCACTAAATAGCAGCACTATATGGTACTTACTAATTCTATGGTAGTTACTAGCTTTATTTGAAGTCGATCCAGTGAACTCAGATACAACGTTCCAAGTGTCGGGTTCCACACAGTGCAGAATTTTCCTTTGGATTCCAGAGCTCAGATCTTAGCTACATAGTTATCCATGGAAAAAACTGTTTCTCAATGATTCTATAATACAATAAGTAGTGACAAACAACATCATAAAAATTAACTAAACGGTTCAACCAAACATGCTGATAGCTCATGATCACGATCAATACTAAATAATCGCAAGCAATGCACGCAATGTGACAAAACAAGACACATGTCGCACTAAAATTGGCGCGGATTAGGTAATCGTATCGTAACTCTCTCACTACAATAATATAACATACAACAAACATCTAAATATTCATAAGTTATTAATTATTTCAGGCAGCGATTTAACCTTAAATAGATATTGTCAAGTTTTTGACTAACTAATATTTATTATGCATGATGAATTAATTTTTTTAGCATAATTGATAAATTGGGTAGCATTGGTGCGTAATAATTTAATTTTTCTTTTCAGAATGGTCTTGATATACCTGTCATCTGTTTGTTTTCTGGTAAGTACCTAGTTTAAGAATGATTTAAAAAATTTAAACACATAATTGTAGGACTGATATAAATACTTTAAGCTCATGGACGAAGACCAAACAGTAACATAAATTGTTGACCAAACTGTATCCCATAAAGAATGGTCTGCGGAAATAAACTAAGTCCATATTCTAATAACTATTCTTAATAACTTCGCAAAATGAAATGTAATTTAATTCGTCATCATCATTCTAGCCGAAAGACGTCCACTGCTGGACATAGGCCTCCTCCAAAGGGGGTTTGCCATAATCGCCACGCTTGGCAGGTGGGTTGGCGATCGCAGTATGGTGTTAAAATGCATAGAGAACGATGCTGCCCATTCGTTAGTAAGTCCCTTAGTCGCCTTTATACCCACGGGAAGAAAAGGGATGGTGCTATTCTTTACGTCCGGCACCAAACGGAAAGTCAAAATCATTTAATTATTCGGGGTTTATTCTAAGACCTCGTCCAAGAAAATCGCACAACAGAATCAAGTCAGCTAACTATTTCGACCACATCTTGGAATGAGTCACAGTTCTGGCTACCACTGATGTAACCATGCAACTGCAATGATCTTGCTTATTGGGAAGTCCAACAAGTGGTCATCGAAACTCCTACGTTTTGTAACATCCTGAAACCTTCGTAGAATATTCAGTAATGTGTGTCATCTTTATTAGGACTATTTGCATCTCTATTACGACTGTTGAAATCGGTTGTCAAAGATAGTTCTCAACTCTTCTTGCATTCATTTCTATAGTCGTGAGCGTTCTATTTCTATTTTCTTTTGTTCATGGCACTTTTTTATTTTTTAATGAGGTAATTTCGTCAACGTTTAGTTGAGAACGATTTCGGAACTTCTGTCGTGAAATGTCGAGTTCATTCCTTCGATTAAAGCTATCCGAATGTTAAAAATTCGCGCCTGAAAGGTAGCAGTAGGGCTGTTATAGAACGTTTAGCCTTTAGTTACAACATGTTTTGTGATAAAGGGAATCGATGAAGTATTCTTTCGCCAGGAGTTGACCGACGCAAAGTCTATTTTCGTCACTAAGTATCCTAAACTAATAAAGAATCCACCTGTACATGTTCCTGTCAGCAGCTACTTTCCAACCGTCAGCAGCCATTCAACCGACATCATTATCTTGCACTTGACATTAAGTTTGCATGGTCATTGCCGCTTGCTGCTGATCCGCGCATCTCCGGCGCGCGAGTGAAAGTTGCGAGCAAGGCCCCCCTCCCCCCTGCGCCCCCCCGACGCGGCCGTATATGTGTCACTGTTAGACCTCGTTGTTGATATAGTTTGTGTTGCCTTTTGTATGTTAGTTTTGATTTGACATTATATCGTATTGAATAGCGGTGTCAATAAATTGTTGATTGATGGTTGGATTCATGGCGATACTTGAATTTATTCCTAAACTGATTGTCTTGGTTATCGAATCAAAATAAGAGTTAGCAGCGAATGTGTAATAGTTTACAATTTGGCTGATATCTTACTACCAGCCACCGTAAATAGAAACTTTAGCTTAGCAGATTGCCGAGTTATGTTAAAAAAAAAACTGTGTCAGTTGATTAAAACTATTCATTACAATTTTGACAACTTCAAGTGATTTTTCTGTATCCAAAGTCTAGTAAACTTACATTACAATTTCATACCAATAATGTTGGTGAGAAACCTGTGTCATGATTAATTTCCTTCAGGTGCTAGACGCCTACGTTCATCTATATACGAGCGGTAGCTTTGAAAAAAAGTGCTTAGTTTTAAATTGACAGTTTTTGAACTATTCACACAAGAACTTGAGCATGAACTAAGAAAACTTGCTTATAACATGAAGTTTTTACGATAAGTGTGATAACCACTCATACTTCACAAACCAATCAATCGCAACGTGAATCCTGACTATATTAAACCACAAGTTTCGTAAACTAACCAAAATCTATTGACAACTTACGAAGAAGTTCATCAAAAGCTCCTAAATATTCGAACTCAAAGTACCAGGCTAGCATGAAACATAAACACGTCGTATCATCGCATCCTTGCGATGAGTCAATGTGCTGGCGCGCTCTGAGCCAACCTCTGTGGGCGGCATACGGAACAACGTTGTATGTAGGTCAGGTTTTTATGAAGGTGGCCGAATTGTTACAAAGAACTGATTAATAATGAATGAATGATGCGTTTGTTAATTGTTTTATCTAAGAATCGGTGAATATTGGGAAATTTAAACCGAAATAGCGAGTATTTTAAGTTAAGCTTGATCATCTTAGATGACTCTTGTCAAAATATTAGTGTCCCTCAATGTTTTGTCTATAGGGCATTTTTAAAAAGGCAAAAGCATACCAAACATATATATTTGAGTTGCAATGGAGAGCTCATATAATGTTCCTACCAAAAATAAGAAGGCATTATGTACATTAAGAAATAAAAATATGTATCATCCATAACTGACCTACAATGGAATAAATAGAAGACCGAGATATAGTAGCAAACAGTAGGTAGGTATTATCAATGCTAAATCCACACAAGGATCTAAAAAGTGCAAGTGATTATACACAGAGTAAACAAAATCTGAATTCGTATAAAATTGACCGCAATACATTGAATGAATGAATGCATGAACGGATTGACACCATTCACTGTTTACGTAAGGGGTTACTTCTACAGGAATTATGTAGGCTAAGTATTATACTGTTCTAGAATCTAGTTTAGATGATTCTTGGGAAAATAGCTGACGGAATAAATAGGTTTTGTTTGCTTTATATGAATGTATTAGTATATTTCAGTTACTGTAGGTATCCATTCGATTATTTCGATATAGAAATAATCTGGCCAAGTGCGTGTTAGACCACACACAATGAAGGGGTTCCGTAGTTGGGATGCATTTATCCCAATAACAAACTTAACATTGTAGTTGAAAAACATTTTCACCCATACATTCCAACTGTAAATGTAATTTAGTACGTACAATATTGGGAGATTTACCATGTTATTTTAAGACCATATAGACTTCTTTTAGGTTTTCCTGTAATCTATAAGCATAGAACTAATGGTAAATTTTCGTCTATTTACGAAAATTGCTTTTAAAATTATTATTTTAAAATTATTTAAAAAATATACTTGAAACCCTCACAGAAAGCCCTTTCATTTGATATGTCACCCGGTACAGTGTGCAAAATATTTATTTTATTTGTCTCCTATATGTGTCCGCCATAGTCAAAAATCATGTATTATGTAATACGTCCGTGTTTGAGCCTGAAATTAATATGTGTACGAAATTTCAACTTAATTGGTCCATTAGATTTGGAGCAAATTTGGTGTGACAGACGGACAGACAGACTGACAGACACACGAGTGATTCTATAAGGGTTCCGTTTTTTCATTCGTACATACGGAACCCTAAAAATATAGAAGAACTGGGTTTTTTACATATCAATGACTACAAAAAAGAATTTTAAAAATATACCTAGATATCTTTAGCTATGACTAAGTATGTTCTATCAACGTCGGTGCTAGATTTGTTAAAACACAGTTCATTTACCTAGAAAAAACAAGGTCATTGATATTGTCTTTATTAATTGGACGTATCGTCATCAGTTTACAGTATTTCAGCCGTATTGGCAGAAAATCTAGCAAGATTTTCTGCCAAACTAACAAGTTTTGCACTTATTAAAATAAATGTGACATTATAATATCTACATATTGCCGACATTTGTTTAAATTTTTTGATTTACTTTAGTTTAAGAAAATTATCCAATGTATTTAATTATTTTTATTCTCAAACCATTTATAATTACATAAACAATAAGTATATTATATACTTACATTTATATACTGAAGCAAAATTGTTGCTGCGTAGTTGATGTCAAATCCTTAACATAATCATGTCCACTATGTTTATCAATCAATCAAGCAATCCAGTATTAATCGGAGAGTCTTTTGCGCCTTCGACAATGTTCAGGGGATTACCCGGGGTCAGACAGTGGGGGACAAAGAAGGACTAGAACAAGATTAGAAGTTTACTACAGACGCCTAGGGCCTAGGGGAGGCAAGCTAGGGGCTAGTAAGCTAGCTAGTAAGAGGGATAACTACGTTAAAGATTACTTATAGCCTAATGTTTGCATAAATAATTAATTGCTTACCTGATTACCATAGAACCAAATTTTGTCCCTAAAGACTAATGGATTTAAATAAAAAAATACCCCCAGTTTAAAATATCGATTCACAATTTTTAATAGGTTACCTAAAGCTAATAGATTTAGCTTAATTATAGTCTACAGGTATTTCTTAATGGATTGCGATTAGTTATAGTTTATAATGGTTTTTATGCGAAATAGGGCAATGACCTCATTCTTTGAATTGGTTTTAATTTAGTTTAGAATCAAATTATGACAATTTTTTTTTTTTGTTCTATCCTAACCTTATTGGTGTGATACTTTTTAAATTATAAAAATTATTGTAATCTTTAACCTAAAAATGATTTAGTAACTATAATTATTATACTTTTAATAAATCGATGGACTTCAGTCCAGGAAAATACTTCTCAAAAAATAATTAGTAAAAAAAAAAACTGTTGATATTAAAATGAAAACAAAGGAATGGTGGTAAATAATTTGTGTCGCTACGGGCCGGCCGCGCCGTTAAAACTGTAAAAAGAACCAGTCGAGCGACCTTCGAGCTATCAGCCGAAAACCGAACCCGTTCCGATAGCCCCGCACCGGAAAATACACATTTTCCGATTACGGTCTACTAAACATATATTATCTCATACAAAAACAATTACAAACAGCTCTCGAAGTATTCTATATAATCTGTCTTTTACTCTACTCTTCAGGACTTTTCATGCGGTTAGTAATAGCTCGGTCGTTAGTAAAAATAGAAAAAAAGGAAAAAAAAGAAAAAAAAATAGGAAAGATGTGATTGGCATAGTTATATAAAATACAAAATAAAAATAATCTCTCGAACATTTACAAGGAGGGTAGAAATTAGAAAGATTATTAATATTATGGAATATCGAAAAAACATAATAAAAAAACTGGCGTCCGAAGTATAAGGCATCCACTGTGTGATCCACAAATCGGCGGCACTGTCACGTCACTAACAAAATGCCAATTACAAACAATTCCCAAAACGCTTCGCTTTCGGTCCGCGTGTTTGAATTTTTTTCTTTTTTTTTGTAAACGTACACTGAATTTTTATGTTTTTTCTCCCCGTTGTTTAACGTCACTGTGGTTATTGTTGTTTGTCCGCACTACACTTCACTCACTCCGAACGGGCGCTGCGCGCGCGTGGTGTCGTCAGACTGACGGCGCGGGCGCACCCCACTCACTTCCCACCAAAAATTTTCTACCACCGCGCATGCGCAGGGCGGGCGAACCGCGGCCCGCTACGCCGCGTAGCACGTAGTCGCGGGTTATTACATTCGCTAATTAGTTATGATTTTGTGATTAATTATGTTAATTGATGTTGTGTTATTATTACCGCAAGATTCGTGATGTGTGGCCGAAATAATGATGTGTGGTTTCGGAGGCTTTTAACCTTTTGGGAGTGAGATAGTTTTCTGCATTTTATTAACAGAACGTACGAATTATATTGTCCAATAACAAGATTTTTTCCGTAAGCTAAACTAATGCACGAAATGATCATCAGATAATTAATCAAAATATGTGAAATAATGTTTTTTCATGTAAAAATTTGCACTCGTTGCTATTCAACAAATGACAACAATGATTAAAAATGTACTTACTATATTCATTTAAGTTTAAATCAAAATAGTATTCTTACATAAAATAACACACACTCAAGTAGTTACAGCTATCATATGGAACTAGGTCTCGTGCCAGTAACTAACTCGGAGGATATTGCATCGGAAGCACGCAACAACAGCGCGATTGTAATTTATTTAGTTTTTCAGCATTTTGGAGGAAACATTCGTACAGTAATTATGTTATGAACACTAATCAGAAGGTTAGAAGCCGCCAAAAACACACAAGGCAGGACGTTTGATTTTAACTACGATAAACGTTAGTTTGACCTAATTTTAAAATAAAATGCTACCTCTGTAGAAGAAAATCCGTTTATTATTTCGATACTTGAAAAATGATTAAAGTCAATTATTTCTTGATCTACAAAAAAGTAATAAGAAACAGCGTCAAACAAAAAGCGGCGCATTTCACTTGAAGTTGGTATCCTCTGGCGGCTGCTATCTCCATTGCGTACACGCACACTGGCACACAAATACACCACTTACGCACACAGGTGCAAGCTGACAGGCCTACAGACCTACAAACTTTACTTTCACCTTTCTCCACTCTTACAGTTATTAAAATAAGGCTGGTTTTAGTTTGTCGTTTGAATAGAAGTATGTTTGTCTGTCGGCTGGTAAGTAGGACACCGATGGTTTTCTTTATGGTCCCTGCTCTGGCCCTCACAAGGTCCTCCTCGTGTTTAGGCTATAATGTTAAGGTCATGCTCATTTGAAGAGCTTTAACAAAAGGGATGAATCATCTAATACATGGGTGCTTCATAGTTTTTAATGGCATGGGATTGGTAGATGACTATTTTGTCTTAGTGATGTTTAAAATGGGCAACTAGCTTCATCTTTCTGACTGACCGTTTAATTGAAACAAATGCTTTGAGTTTCAATCTGAATCAACTTAAGTTATTTGTAGGGATTTTCTCAAAATGGAGACTACACTAGAGTATCGATCTATGTTTACAAGTGGTATTGCATAAATGTGTCTAAATGCTCTGATTAATAGCAAATTCATATTTTAAAACACTAGTAGACTTACGTCTATGAGTCGCCGAAATTACTACGAAATTATTACTATAAATAAAGCCTTAAACTTCTAATATCGACTGATTAGTAATTATATCACTTAATTGATCAATGAGCGGTTCTTAGCAGTGTATGAATCATTTGCAAAAGAACAGGTGGTCAGATACCAAAATTTTACGGAATAATGGTCTAACCCAATAAGTAGCTGTATTTAATATTAGGGACTTACTACGAGTAGAGAATGAGCAGCAGCGTTCTCTATGCATTTTAACACCATATTGCTATCGCCAACCCGCTTCCAAGCGTAGCGATTTGGGGGAGGCCTATGTCCAGCAGTAGACGTCGTTTCGGCTGAAATGATGATGATCATGATTTAATATTAAATGTATTAAGGCGGTCAACGGGCAGTTCCATAATCTGGGAGTCTTCAAGTCACGAGTGAATAGGTTACTTATGGGCAAGTACACTGAAAAAATGCAGACTAAGATACATTTTCTCTTAGCTGTCATTAAAATGTTTGGAATCATTATTTATCTATTTACACAAGAGCATATTTGCCCAAACAAATTCATTTTATTTATATCGACAATGTGACATGTACAGAATAATCACCGGTCTTTGTTACATCATACATGCTTTTTTTGATTTTACTTCTTCACTTTTGTATATTAAATAATAATTTTAGTTGATGCTAACAAGCAACTCGTTAGCATTATATCATTCTTAGACTGGCCACAATGTGAACTAAATTAAATAAATAAATTAAACCCGTAATTAAACTTAGTACTGTTATTTATTTATCAGGAACAATTTATGTTGTGTTTGATACATTACATACATCAATTAATATAAATTCTAAAAGTATACATGCAGCAATAATAATAATAAAAATCAAAAATAAAAACATAAAAAAGCATTTTTACAAAAAACAATAATATTATACAGCATTTTTTTTAATAGAAAATTGGAATTTTAATATTAAATTACAGTTCGTCCATTGAGTACAAGTTTTTGTCTAACAGAAATGCTTTGAGCTTAGCCTTAAAAGAGCTACTCGTAGTTGACGGAACTATGATAATTTAACAAAGTTCTCCTAGCTTCAGAAGTCAAGATCTTGTTAGGCTTGTATGGAGTCAAGATGCGTGATCACATTAAACAAGATTTTTGTTAAAGGGAACCTTTTTAGGGTTCCTTACCAAAATGGTAAAAAAGAACCCTTATGGTGAGACAAAGTATGTCTGTCTGTCTGTCACACCTGGATATATCAAGAACTACTAATGCTATCAACTTGAAATTTAGAATAGTTTTAGATGACGTTTGCCCAACTATTTTGCATACAAGAAAGAAATTAAAAAAATATATATTTTTTGCAAAAGGGACTGAAAGTGGGTCTTAAAAATTTGAAGTGGGGCTACTAGGGCATGTGGGGTATCATAAGAACGCTGTTTGTACATTCTCAAACTTGTTTTCTTTTTTTCTTGCAGCATATTTTCCGACTTTTGACGAAAAATGTAAAAAAATAACCCCCCCACCCTTATCTCCGAAGTTTGCATAGATAAAAATCTGAAATTATTCTATGTGATAGAAGTGTATGTAAAGATTACAGGAAAAATAAAACGATATCTCTAAATAGCACAGTTTTTCGGAAATCATCAACATCATATTATACGTACGGAACTCTCGGTGTGCGAGTCCGACTCGCTCTTGACCGTTTTTTTTTTCAGTTTAAGTGTGTATCATCGTTAAAAGCCTCAAGTTAAATAATTAGTGGTCAAAAGCGAGTCTAATAAAGAATATCCAATAAAAAATAATTCGAAAATATACTAAGTTACAGCTACGATAACGAATGGAAGTCATTCGTAGCACAATTTAAGATGGCCCTTAGTTTTCTTGTGACCGTCTACAAAATCGGTATCTGCGTAGCGCGTAGAGCTTGTTTGCTACGAATGTCTGAGTGACCTAATTCTATATGTTTAGTTTATATAACAACTGATACTGTTTTTTTTTCCTTACTATGTCATAATATTCTATTACCTGGTAAGTTTAACTACTGAATACTCAAAGCGAAATATGTATTGAGACTTGTAGACAGTATCTCGAATGATGACTCTATTGCTGACGTCATAATAAGACTCTTAGATTTTTTCTGTTACAAGGTGTTATGATTTTAACAAGAAACATTTTAACCCAAACAGTGGAAGAAACCACGCACAAGATTAAAAATAAATGCACTCATGCCTCTTACGACACTAATTAGCTAAGTGATGACCTAATTCTAATGAGAGACATCGTCATTACCATCATCATCATCGTTGGCACCTTTGTTCCATCCACGGCTGACTATAGACCTTCTCACTGTTGTGCCTTGAGCCCCCTGCCCCTGCTTGGGCGCCTGCGAGTCTCGACCAAGTCTTACTCGCGATCTTCTGAATATCATCCATTCGCCGACACCGTGAAAATACTTCATTTTGAATTTAAAAATATTTTCACACTGCCCACATTTTTACGAGGTATAAATTTAAATGTTTGTGGCACATTATAAATGGTGGGCTAACCAAAATATATGAGTAAACGTCACTTTTACTCGGATCGCCACTTAATGCGGCAAGACTGATGACTGGTGACCCGACTGCGACTTCTCCGACTGGTGGTTATTGATTGCGATGGGTGTGCGGAGACGTACCGTTGTATCTGATGACGAGTCTTAAGGTTTCGCGATTTGGTGATCCTGCATGATGACTGAATGAAAATGATAGGTACATTTCAGGGGTACGTGTTCATTTCACAAGACCGTCAATTGATGCTGAATTACAATCTCTTATACACATCTTACTCTTACAATTTTGGCTAAAGGAACAACCGGTTTGGCATCATCATCATCATCTTTTTAGCCGAACGACGTCCACTGCTGGACATACGCCTCCCCCAAGATGATATGGGTCTTGATAGTGATAGTGAGTTCTGATAGTGTCTGTAAAGCATGCTGACATAATTTTAATTTAGGAAAATTATTCATTGTGATCGAGCTTAACTTCATTAAATACTGCGTTTGGAAGTGCCCAATCATTAGCAGTAATAACATAACCATTTTTATTCATGTCCATCCAATTTCCTACTCCAACAATACAAAACTCAGTTATTTCAATCTTTATCCATCTTTTAACGACAATCAAATATAATGAAAACGAAATACGTTCTAAGTAGTTTTCCAATCAAAATATATCATCGCGGCGGCAAATCAAAAGGGGGTCAATGAGTAACAGTAAAGTTAAGACAATCTTTTTTTGACGCCGCTCAACTCCGATGTTATATCTTTGCAGGTGTTCGGGCGCAAAAACTGTAGGTGCCGATAGCCCTGTGGTTGTTACTTGGGTATTGTTATAGGGACCCCGACGGGTCACTTTTTGTTCCATTTTTAAACGTTAAAATTGAACGAAACTATGAATCACCTCACGCAAAACGGCGCTGTAGTTTATGAAATATTAGCTTTTGCCCGCGGTATCGCCCGCCTGGATGATGGAAATTATCCAACTGGTACGGGATAAAAATATCCAAGGTTATGGTCTATCCGCGTGCCAAAATTCACCCAAATCCGTTCAGCAGTTTAAGCGTGAAACATATTAATATTAGTGTGGAAGTATGGATGCCTCGTAGCTGTCGTTCGTGTCCAAGATACGAATTATTGGAATACGTTTACTTGCAGACAAAGTTTATAGACAATCAAAACTTTTAAAACCATTCGTCAAGCAAAGGACTTCCGAAATATAGGTACTATTATTTCGGTACAGTAATTTTGGGAACAAATTCAATGGGACGCTCCGCAATAACGTACTGTTCATAATGCTGACCAAGTTTACTAGACAACTGGTGACGTCATCTGCAAATATTTCAAATACGCTTTACTACGGTACTATGAAAGCGGGACCTAAGACGGTAACCAGGCGGAGAGGCCGAATTAAGGAGCCCAGTTGTCTAAGTTTGAAATATTAAAATAACAAAAAAAAAAATTGTGAATCTGACTAAAATATAATATAATGTTCATAAATTACTTTTGATATGAATCACCGCGCGGTATCTTTGCACCTCTGCTCGTAGTTTTTCTGTAGTTAGTCCGTCTGTCACTCGAGACGATCTGTCTTCGCCATAACAGCTACAATCAGTCTTGTTATGATAATTTCGTTCTTAATTACTGTCAGTGTTAATAGTGGCCGAACAAGAAGCGCCTGAGTGATTAATGTACAATATTTTTGCCAGTTTCCGCAGTAGGTGGCTGGTGGTGTGATGTTAAAACTATCGGGACTTGAATGGTCTAAAATCGCTAACACGCAGTCAGAGAGCGTGGTGGACAAATCTCGAACATGGTATTTATGTAGTAGAAAATTATGAGAAAATTAGGGTCTATCCACACAAATCAGGGTCAGGATCTTCTGAGCTGCGAGAAATCCGGTCTTTTTTAATGGACGGGAAAAATTATGTCACAAGTATGTTCGAGTTTCAGGTCAGTTCACACCGTCCGGGTTCTCAGTAGTCAATCGCACGTCCATGGTGACAGTTTATCTTTGATAGTGCATTTATTTCAAGTTCTGTGTAAATACTGACGCGTGGCTGACCGTACACAAATACTGAACTCTGACTGCTCAGAGGTTGAAAAAATCTGACCCGGAACTGCGTGGATAGAGTCTAAATCTTAGACTCCAAAATATATCAAGTTGATCTGCTATGGTATGCCAAATACGCAGACAATAAAGTACAGTCCATTGTAAACCTTAATTAATTCTCGATAGCTATTAATAAAATTTGTACTAATGAATTGTCCAATTGATAGTCTCATTGTTGCGCATACGCCATTTAAATTAATCAGTCGCACAATTAGCATTCATTATATCTTTTCATTAGAAATGATTCACTAAATCGATTATGTTTCCTATTGAGAGTTTTTGTGGGTATACTTTACTTTAGTTTCTCTGAAGGATAAGATCAGAAATGAAGTTATCCGGAAGAGAACCGGAGTTACCGACATAGCATGCGGAGTAAGCAAGCTAAAATGACAGTGGGCTGGCCATGTTTGTCGAAGGACCGATGGCCGGTGGAGCAGACGAGTCCCGGAGTGGATACCGCTTATCGGCAAGCGTAGTGTGGGACGCCCCCAGCTCGATGGACCGACGACCTTAAAAAGGTGGCTGGGACAGACTGGATGCGGAAGGCGGAGGACAGGGTGTTGTGGCGCAGCCTTGGAGAGGCCTATGTCTAGCAGTGGACTACTAAAGGCTGAGTTGATTGAAATTATAAGTAGGTATAATGCTTTGGCTCTCTCGCCCGCCACTCGACGTCTCGCTGAGAAACAGAGAGCACGTAAGGTGTAGTTCGCTTTATCGCGACAATGTAGCCGTAGCGCAAAAAGCAGTTAAGACAGTTCAAAATTTATTGTATTGTTCTGAAGATTTCAGATTATTTTCATAGTTATAATTGACCAATTTTTTTCTGGATGCAAAAAATTTTGTGTGAAAAAGCGCACAACATCACCCGATAAATTAACCTTCTGAACATAGATTGAATTATTGTTGACACGATTGAAACAGATAATCTTAACTTAAAATAATTACTTGCTTTGTTGGTAAACTGTTAACAGTAGAATTACTGGTCAGAGACATCATCAAGAGCAAATAAATAAGAACCTATTTAAAGGTAGCTGAGCATCAGCCATTTTTGATGATCAAAATGCACAAAAGACGGTTCCTATAACAATCACCCTTCCCACTTCCCACACTATCACTACCTAGTATTTAGGCTGGAAAGACGAAGTGGCGCTACTAACACCCAGCAAAACACATCTAAGTTTGATTTGTAATAAGAATAACGGAATCCAGAGGTCTCTATTACTTCCCTACTCATCAAAATCACGTAGATTCATCTCGTACTTGAAGTATGACCGACACACATGCATACGTTATATTATAGTTGTTAGTAGTGATTCGCGAGTAATTACCGGACCGTTGTTGCTGACCATACATCAAACGCGGTATGGCCAGTCATTACTAAGATGGATGAATCGCTTTCTTATAAATAGGTTAAGTCGCGGACTTGGTGCTACTATGAGCGGGCTTAGATGCTCTTTAAAATGACCCACATAATATAAATTAGATAATTATAATATCATGCCGATTTCTCATAGTTGTAGACAGAAAGCAAAGTATGCCACCTGTGAGCTATGATTCTTAATATGCATTAGAATGTATACGTGCATTCAGTGTTAGGTTATATTCGGAAAAAAATACTAATAGGACTCCTTTAACTAACAACTGGCATTCATATTCCGTTCGTTAAGTGTACAAACAAACACAGATACATTCAGATAAATCCTGCACACATACATACATACACACATATCACATTAGAGAACTGGAACATCTTAACTTAGTATAATTTATTATGAATGTTTTAATAATTTAAAATAAGAGGAATTCATTGTAATTAATAATATATTTGTTAAATGGTGGATAAATCTACTTTTACTTTGGATTTATTGTAACTATTTTTTATTTTTATTTTATTGCTTTTGTATTGTAACGTTAATAATAGCGTACGAACGCCAACGTCTCCCCTCTCGGAGGTGTGCGCTAATGGCTGCAATTTTAAACTAATGTAGCTGCTAACAAACACAATTTGTGAACCTGTTTTTTGTTCCAATAAAATATTTTATTTGAACTAAGAATATTTGGGTCACTGGTGTTTTTGCTAGAAATAATTGCTTCTATGTCAATGCCATTTTTATGTGAAAACTTGTCATACACGAATGTTTGAGTGCCACTACTTCATCAAATTGTTATTTGCCTTCTAAATTATAACAATTTGCTAGATTCTTTTACAGCTTTTGATTATAGCCTCACCTTTATAAGTAGAATTCACTTCACGCTAATCACACGTCTGGCATAGTAACATTATTCCGCTTTCCCGGTCGCTCCCGCTCCTCTTATAACTTAATAAGTATAGCCTCGCCTTTATAAGTAAAGAAAGCAAGAAAGAAAGAAAATAAGTTTATTTGCAACTAACTATGACACATAAAATTCAAAATAAGGTAAAAAAATAATACAAATTGGGAAAATTATATGTTACTTTCGTGCAAAGCGGCCATCTCTCAGCATAAAGGCTTCTACATACCAGCGCGACTTGTCGCGCGACGCGACACGGCACAAAGGCCCCGCATATCGCGGGACGAGCGGTGCCTTTGTGTCGCGTCGCGTCGCGCGACAAGTCGCGCCGGTATGTAGAAGCCTTAATGCTACGACTCGAAACAGAGCCACACCGCTGATTTTTTCACAGCGACAGCCGGCGCCAGCGTTGACGTGATGAGGTCGACCGGTGCAGAAGAATGTAACGTACCTAGATAGATAGATAAACACATAAATAAGAGAAAAATAATAATAACTTTCTAAAAAAATCATTAAATGCACACGTAGAGGCACAAACAGGTCTGGACAGCTTTTATATTTGTACAAAGCACAGATCCGTTCCTGTATGGAATATTATATTGAGATGGCTCAGCAAAATACCAGCTTTCTGCACTCGACTCGGTGGAGCGCAGAGCAAAAAGGCTTATAGGTGACGAAACATTGGTGGCTAGACTGCACGGCCTGGCTCATCAGCGTAATGATGCCTGTCGGTCTACAGACTGCTTCGGAGAGTGTGCGCAGAAGCTCCATGACCTGATCCCACCATTGCCCTTTTATTACCGGACTAGCAGACGTACTGCAGGGTACCATCCGCAGTTGGTTGATATCCCGTCCAGTCGTACTCAGCGCTTCTCCTCCACATGTATTATGCGCACAGTCAAAGTGTGGAACTTCCTGCCAGCGTCTGTATTCCCTTCCATACATAACCCATCTGCCTTCAAAGCAAGAGTGAGCAGGCCAGGAAAAAAGTTTTTAGAGATTTTTTGACATTTATTAAAAAATAACTTCATTATCTTGCCAGAGTTACGCATATCGCATATCGCGCAATGGACAAGTGGCAGTGGATGAGTTGTTTAAAGTTGTTTTTGTGATCAGGGATTACCAAAAAGGTAAGTTAAATTCGAATTTATTAGTGAATTGAATACGACAGTATTTACATTCATTCGTTTATGGCTGTTGTCTTACCTTACATTTCTTTCGTTATCGACATCATCTAGCTTTTAAAAATGTGTAAAGTGTTTGTACAAACCTACTTACAGAAACAAAATCATTTAAAAGTGATTTTTCGAATCTGTCCAAGGCTTTGACATGCTGTCTCTATTCCACTATTTCTCCCACGTCCGCTCCGCTCATGACTGAAGCCTCGCCTTTATAAGTGAGTTTCATTCAATTCGGCTTCATGCTAATGGCGTGTCTGGTTTACTGACACAATTCTCTCGGTCGCTTAATTTATTTATTATTTATATTGGTGGCTTTAGTATGCACTCGGTAAAGATGGATGTGCTTAACACTATAGTAATGTTTACTGATGTATTCTCGTTTTATTTGAATCTTAACGTGGCCTATAAAAACTGTATAGCTAGTGAAATGCCACTACAAGTTATTGTACAAAAATAACCACATTCTTGTTTTCCAATGAAAATGATGGAGATAGTTGCTCCACAGTAGTAGTGGTTTTAAGTTTTCCTTCATTTTATACCCATTACTTTTGTCAAGTACATCATATTCATTCTGAATTGAATATACCTTCAGAAATCGTGGATTATACAGTTATAGGTTTCAATAAAAGAACTGTAAGTAAGCCGTACAAGCTAAAATACACATGCATAAAAATATACACGGAACAAATGTTTAATTATAGGCCGTGATAATACTTGCGTGGGAATCGAATCAGTACTGAGCGTAAAGGCAAGGGGCATGATGGCAGCAATTGACTCGTATTTTTGTAAAAATATCATCCAATAAGAAACCATTCAAATGAGCCTCTAGTGCCGGTGGAACTACAGGCTTGTAAGTCATAACAAACTTTGTCTTTAGGATTGGCGAACCTATGGCGGCAGTACTCGCTTACCATCAGGTTTTTCGGTTACTACCGCTACTTATTAGATGCTAATTGTTAGACACCTGCAAATCATACAGTAATAACTAGAAAACCATACACACTTTTGTGGAATTCCACCAAACTATTCGCAGCCTCCGGACCCCCAAATCTTAGTCATCATCTAAGTTCCCGTTACTAAAACCTGACATATCATCACGATTGCACAACTCGCCATCATCGGGTCATCTCCGAGGGGGTACGAACCACGCAGCATGGGGGGCGCGGGGGGGGTGTCCTAGTTTCAATAACGGTGCGCGATGTAGGACACAAGAGTTTTTGCGAATGAACCGAATTTTGAGAAGTATATTAACCAAGTTGACGTACTTTTTGCGATGTTTATTTGCGTACACTTCGTCGCCGTCGGTCGTCGATGTGTTTTTCTTTTTGATGATCCATTTTTAAATGGAGATGAGTGGTGCCGTTTTGTTAGCTTTTGTGCGGAAGTTGGGTGAATGAATTTTGAGTTAGGATTTTTTATTTGAAAGAAAGGCGATAATCTGGAAACAAAATACCTTATGAAATAAATTGCAATTTTAATAACTTGAAAACTTCTGATAAAGCTCAGATGCGACTGACGCTTGCAAAAAAAATCCTGTTACAGAAAGGAGGCCTATTGAGCCTAGGCTGATAATGCTTGCAAAAAACACTCGTTCAGCTACTTCAGTTTATTAGGCATACCAGGTAGAGAATTCTACTCAAAGAACGTCAAGTTGAATGTACTCATTCAAGACAAATAAAAATACCTACTCAAATTCTTTCAGTATTTTAGCATTCCAAATAGCACAAAAATGAGATACAAGTATCAATGTTCTTATCGCCGATATCTCGCCGCTAGTCTTTCAATTAAGATATCAACGCGCGCGCCTCACAAGTGCTTGCTATGAAACAGAAATACTGTGCCGTGACGGTAAATATATACTGGTAATATTAGTAGAATACAGAATATAATATATGGAATTGTGGGAAATTATATATTTACTCTATGGATTACGTACTTCAATATTTTGGGCGGTTAGATCTGAAGGAATGTAGGTTTTTTTAATTTTAAGGTCAAGTACTTTTTGCCGTTGTGTGTTCAGATTCAGAATACTGTGTAATTAGAAGTTTTTCAAAGCTGTTTTTATTTACCTCGTTACCAAATACTGACTCAAAGAAAGTAGATCATCCGATAATCCCAATAAAGAGGGTTGTTAATATTGACATAGAAAAATTCATCCTTCGAAATAACAAACAACGGATTACCCTACAACTAATAGTCGCAAAAATAATTCCTTTGATCCGACCGATGACCACATCCAGAGGCCCAAAGTTCAGCAATTAATATTTACAAGCCTCATCATGATTACGAAAGTGAGACTTTATATTAGCGAATAATGATTTTAATCGGGTCAAACAAAGAAAAAAAATCATCAAAAAATATTGTATTATTTATCATTCTTATGAATCATGTTTGCTAAGATCATTAATATGAATAAAAAGATTGATTACAGTTGTATGCTGTGATTATTCTTCTTGTAACTAGTTAGCAGTTAGTCATCACCTCCAATCAGTAACTGTTTCAGTATTACGGTAGATTCGTTTTTTATTGTATTTCGGACAGGTAGCTACAGGTTACAAGTCAATTGACTACCAGGGGACTATTGATCGTGTTTGACCTAGTTAACGTGTGTTGCGAATTTTGCAATAGAATTAATTATTCATCATCATTTCAGCCGAAAGACGTCCACTGCTGGACATAGGCCTCCCCCAAGCACCTCCACTTCAACCGGTTCTGTGCTTCCCGCATCCAGCGGATACCTGCAGCCTTCACAAGATGATTGGTCCACGTTGTAGGAGGCCTTCCAACGCTACGTCTTCCGGTACGCGGTCGCCACTCCAGCACCTTTCGGCCCCATCGGCCATCAGTTCTGCGAGCAATGTGCCCTACCCACTGCCACTTACGCTTGGCAATTCTTCGGGCTATGTCGGTTACCTAATTAATTATTATGTACTTACAAATCGATCTGCTGCCATTATTATCGTTTATTTTTCTGAATCCATAGCGGTAAGCTTTTCTCATTTCTCTTTCTGTCCAGTAATACCCTTTATATAAAATTAAGCAACGTTTTAAAAAGTCAGTTATTTTCCATGTTGAGCAGAATCGGTGTCAATATCAATTAGGTACCTACAGCTTTTAAGGTTTTCTCAGTAGGTAGCAGCCCGAATCTGGTAAGTTGAGGTAAACTCAGTTTTTACCTTAAAATAATGGAGGTCTCATTAAACCTTCTTTAGAGTTACCCTTTTACGCTAAGTACAAAAATTTATAAACTTTTCTTCCTAATTAAGTATCAAGCGTAAAATTAAAAAATGTCCATAATGTTGAAAACCCTTTGCGAACCTAACTTTGGTTATATTTCATGAGCCATAAAACACCACTGGGCCGCAAAAAATTACCAAACACTTACCTATTACGACACGTGTCGAAGCCGTTAATTGTATGCGCCCGCGCATAACATCTCGTCGATCACGTTGACACTGGCGAGATCAATCGGCCGGTGACGAGCTCACCGTTATGCCCACTTCGAGATTAATAGAATGTGGGCTAGATGCGAGAATGTGGAAGAGTAAGATCGATCATTAAGAAAATACATTATGCTCCGAATATTATGACAAAAAACATACTTGCTTGATCGTCTTCTCACATCACATCACAGTCCAAAATGCGTAACATTAAGGTCCGGTTGCATCAAAAATAGCAACGTTTACCTCTAATCGTATTTAAAACATCGCTGTTCCTGTCAATCGTTTGAAGATGACAAAAACAGAACGACTTTTTAAGTATGTATAGCGCTAAACGGATTTAGTGATTTGTGGTGCAAGCGGGCCAAATGTACAGCACCATATGTATATACCATCCAGCGTCAACAAATCTAAGTAACCAGGCTTCAAATGAACTGCATGATTTACAATCCGCCCTCTGAGTCAGGAACTATGTTAACTCGGTGTACTAATGTAAACTGGCGTTTATACCTAGCCTTTGTGCCTATTGGGACCATGTCGATTGGAAGATGCTACTGAAAGAGTTACGTTTTGTAAAGGTTATCTGTAAAAAACCTCACATCATGCAGGCTGGAAGAAAATGTTGCATTCAATCACTTAAATTAATTTAGAAACAATTTCAAAATTTTAAAAGAAGCGTTTCTTTTTGAATAACACATTATTGTTCTAGGCACGTAAATTAAGTCTTCCTCTTGAAATAAATAGTTAGAATTCAGTATTGCTTCTTTTCAGTGGCAACGCCGGCGTATACTGTTCCCAGGGTTCGTGTGAGCCCTACAGTATACAGACAGGAAAGAACATCTTCTAACTACGCTGTAGCGTAAAATGGTGTGAGATTGTGTGAATTGTTATGTAGGATTATATAGATGATACAATGTTAGTATTTAATTTTATTGTTCCAACTTAAATATTTTAAAGCGTAGTGTTCGCGACATATTTTTGGCCTGATGTGACACAGAAGAGTCTCAAAGTTAACACGAAACCATCAGCCGAAATTTGTGATCTGAGATGGGTGTCTGGTCGATATTTGATTCCGTGGTTGTTCATACGACCAAAAGGACGGCTTTCGGTTTCAATGAATAATCAGTACGGGCTAAAACCAAATTGTTGAGTTGTTGCGTAGCGGTTTCGGCTTTATGTGGAAAGAACGGTGACGAGTTCATTATTGTTTTGAACTTCTTAGCTTTCAGCGACCACAAATTGCAACGGGTTGTCACTTCAAAATTCCCCATTTCGCTACATTCTTTCTACAGTTCAACAACAAATAAGAGTACTTATACAATTAA
Organism: Tiliacea aurago; assembly: GCA_948098905.1. Classification (NCBI taxonomy): domain Eukaryota; kingdom Metazoa; phylum Arthropoda; class Insecta; order Lepidoptera; family Noctuidae; genus Tiliacea; species Tiliacea aurago. Next base: position 29,303,917 of record OX402578.1, read on the forward strand.
ACAAAAGATACCGAATGCAATTTTTACAACTATACACAGTACTATTACAAACAAAGAGCCTGAGATGCCTTTAAGGCATCAGCAGACAGGTAGCTCTATTTGTTTGTTTATAGCACCTGTAATATTCACCATGACGGAATCTAAGGCTAACCGTAACTGCCCTTGCAAACTTATTTATTTATTACTTATATATTACACGAGTAAAATACAATGGAATTTCATCTTTATATCGTGAAGCTTAAGGTTCAGGTCAAGTCTTTCGTTATGTTGGTATATAAGCCGCCAAAGTAAAGATGTTACTTTTTTTAAACAATAGCATTTGGCCATAACAGGACAGAATGTATTGGAGCGGTAAAAGTTGTTTGTTCTATTGTTAGCACTATCTCCGGAACTACTGGACCGATTTGGTCGGCTTGTTTGGTTCTATCCATAGTGGATAGTTTTCGTTAACGAGGTTATGGGAATTTCGGAAAAAATTTGCCCTACCTGCGAACACCAGGTTTTCTATCACTGAACACAAACCTTTCGTGATCAGTTCTGGGTGATCACCTAATGATGACCAATACGTGGAGGCGATCACTGATAACAGTGGTGCTGGTGATACCAGAGCATTGCCATTCCAGAGACAAATTAAAATATTTAATTTTCTAGTAACTACTTTTGCACCAAGAATTTCATTTAAAACAGGAACAGTCGTTGAGCTGGCCTCAGGGTAAGGACGAAGCTCGTACGAAACACGTTGTATAATGAACTGCTTCATAAACAATGTTCGTACTGTTTTAAAATAAATTAAACCGTGCCTCGCTTGTGCCCCGGAGTGTCGATAATATTTCTTACATATCCTGAAACATTTACAACAAGTAAACCGCGGGTGTTTGCAGACGTGCGCGGACACACGTCGCGGTTGGCGGCGCGCGCGGCATCCCGTGCGCTACGTGCGACAAGCGACACTCACGCACAGCTGATCATGCGTTACACCAGCCAATTTATAGGAGCTGTTGTATCACTGGACATAGCAGACATACCCGTGGGTGTGATACGGGACCAAGGGGCGTGATCGATCCAGCAGTCGCGTGGTAGACGTCACGGCAGATGTCAGGCGAACTGGAAGGAGTAATACTGACTGTGTACGGTATCGCCTGTTATCAATAAAAACTGGAAATTCTCAAGCCTGAGGGTAGCACACTAAACACACTAAACTACTATCCGTAGTCTTAACAACGAAGGTTTGTTTAATGTGCCCAAAACGTGATATAAGAGTTTTTCATCCTAAGGAAGAGTTAAGTAAAATTGAGTCCAGAATCTTCTTAAAGACTTATTAACATGGATGGATGTAGATAGGTTTAGTAAGGGACTTGTGTAAAAGTGAAGCAATGGGAATAATAGACAGAATTCCCTAAAATAAGTCATAAAGAATGGTTAGTTAATGGTTTTTCTAACATTTGTGTACCACATTGTTCTTCCACAAAATGTTTAACGCTTCATGAGGAACATTAACACTCTTTTATTTTGGCTTTAAGTTTTAAGTAAAACAATGATGTCCTTATCGTCCATACACAAGTATTTGTCACAATAATCATTGTAGCTCACCAACCAACACATGTCACCCAACATTGGTGAAACCAATTACACAATACATGAAAGTCTTTCACCCAAAAAACAAAAGAAAAACATGATCGAAACTTCTTTCAAAAATAGAATTCTATTTACTTTTTAATTATAAAAAAGAAGTATTTGACCAAAGAGTCTTGAACACATGGTTTAAGGATTACTTTTTAAAAGTTTTATGACTTTTTGTTTGTATATCTGTGTGTACAGTTAAGGAAACAGGCTTGAACGAGATAATTGCCGTTACCGGTCATAAAGGCAGCAAAGTTTTATTGGGCGTGTATTTATTGCGGATTGCCGTTAAATATTCTAATATTTTGGTAACGTAGAGGTTCTTTTCTTAATGTTTGGTATCACAAGAATGCCGGTTTAAGTAAGTATTTGAGGTAGGAGGCGGAGCAGGCTATTTTTTTACGTCTCATACGTGTACCTTACCTTGACTTTCTGGAGCTTACCATTCATTTCCTTGCCAATATTGGAGCGTAGTTTAAAAAAAAAGGTAGTTTTAGTAACTACGCTCTTTTATAGCACAGCCCTGACAATTGCAATAAGCACCCAAAAATTTTACTTAATCTTGCCGAAAACAACTCCACCCAGCGAATTCCCACATAAATAACAGCACACTTCCTTCCTTCCAAAAAAGTCCGCATTCTTTACAAAACTAGAAAGAAAGAAAGAAATAAACAATAGCGTTGTCCCAGTTGTGCTCGAAGTTAGTGTAACTAGGTAAGCGGTGCTCGCTCTACTTACATTTTGGGTTACCTCGCCGCGACTCGCGAGCCTCTGACCTCAGGCTCGGAGTTCCTAATTGTGAAGAAGGACCGCTGCATGGACATTATGGAGACACATGGTTGATAAAGGGGTCTTATTGGTAATATTTGGCCGTAAATATTCATTGATGGATACTTATTTATTTATTATATCATATTACCACTTAGAATACGTAGGAAGAATAGAATAAAATAGAATAATACTCTTTATTATGAAGAAATGGACATGTTGCGCCGACCCCAAATACATTGGGATAAGGGCAGGAGAATGATTTTAACTCTATAATATGTACACCATAAAAGTTACAGATATAAATGGAGGAATGATGGTGGTTGGGTGGTGGGATGGGATGGAGGTATACCTTTAATTGCATTTGCTTGAGTCAATCTCTGTGGTAAATATTCTATTCAAAGTTTGTAATGGTGCGTAACGTTGCTATCTTTTATCGGTAAGGCGCCCGCGCCGTATTATCGCGGTCACTTTTTGCTTTAGAATAGAACAGAATTTTCTTTATTCGAGTAACCAAGACTCAACAAGATTTGTTAGTAAAACTTACGACTATGTTAGTAAGCAGAGACACTATCAAAAAAAAATAAAAGAAATCAAATATCTATACCTAATAGATATAAAAAAAAACTGTTACACACGGTTACATAACAAGCTATACATTTCCTGTTTAAGCTGTATTTAGCCGTGGGTACCTAATTATTTAAGATACGGAAGAAATCAGGTTTGTTACAAACATTTTAGAGTATTGACCTACAGCTAAGACAATGATACCGACAACAAAATATATAGATGTACTTTTTTGTTGTGTGTTAAAATGTCATTTAGGATTTTTATTATTATATTCAGTGACTGCGCAATAAGTTAGCTTCATAGATTTAGTATAGTAGGTTTATACTAAATCTATATAAATGCAGAGTGCCAAAACGAGTGCGATAGGTCACAGCGCGGGGTCAAAAAGCCGAGCCGCGCACACGCAAATTATCCGTCACACTTTGACCCAGCAGTAGGTATTGGTTAGCCGGAACAATGTGAACTGTATTATTTAGACTGCTATCTCCTATTTTTTAGGTAGGGATTTCGTTCAGATTTTAGGAATGTGTTTGTCAAGATGCAGCTTAGGGAAAGAGAACAAACTCCGGCCTGAATATATTAAATTTGTTAGTTTGTAACCTACGACTGGTGGTTACTTATTTCAAAGTAAATATTTTTAACAGGGTCTCTTCCCAGTCCTCCTTCAATCTATTGTTCTTCACAAAAAAAAAATTCTACCTGTAGAACTACCCCAACAACTCCTTTAATGCTATTGTCTAGTGCACCAATACAGTTTTGCGCAATAACTTGCACAATGTGCCTGAATGTGCACCTCCGATAGAGTCTTGGGCGGTCAATCGGTCACACCTTACTGTGCCACGCTTGAGTTTTTGTCCTCTCAGCTAATGAAGCTCACCTGATTGGCAGTCTGGCAATAATGGGCAACGGTAGCGTGACAATTGTGGAGTTGCGACCATTGTAGATACATTTTTTTGTAGCGTCAATTCTGTCTGATGACAATACTTTTAATATCAGAGGCACAGCGCTCTTGCTATTAAAAAAAATATTTAAATAATTAATACGTACTCATTACAAGAGGCAACGGCCACATGTGATATTGGTTAAGTAATTTATTTTTTCACGAAAACCTCTATAATTAGATAAATAATAAGAAAAGCATGTTTATGGCAAGTTGTTTATAGCTGAGGTTTCCAATACCAAGGCCAAAAGGTTTGGATGCATTGTCAACCTCAAGTCGCTTGTAAGGACGTGTCATTTCACCTGCACCATAGGTGGGAAGGGACGCACCAAGATTCAGTGGCGGTAAAAATAGGTAAGGGCCTACTTCCCCTGACATAATATATATATAAGACCTATCTTATGAAAATAAGTAAATTCTAACTAGCCCCAAGTCGCCTCACAAAAAGCATGATGAATTTTGAATTAAGAACTTCCTTAACAATTACATCACCAGCTATTTAACAGCCCAACCTGTCAGTGTACCTTTATTGAGCACGTCAACACCCCGCAGGGTTTCAAAGTCAGGCTACAATGGCTGACCAAAATATTTACTATTCAGTCAGCTACCGGATATTTTACCTTGAATACCTTTGAGCATTCAAAGGACACTTGTTTTCATCAAATTTATGGGGGTATTGTCGATAAAGCGTTGTTTTAAAACATTTTAAGAGCAGTAGCACCTTGCTTCGTGGAAACCCGTTGTGAGGCGTGGAAATTACATCACTTTTGTTTTCTGAACGTTTAAAAAATTTGGTAGTTTGAGAGATGTTGTAAATTACGTGTTTGTACATTGAAGATTGATAGGACACCAACACGGTGCCAGTCCCAGGTTATGAGAGCATTAACGAAAAAGCTAAGGTTACTTATATTTCTATAAAATGTACAAAAAAGACGTAGTCCGCAAATTTAATATATTTAATATAACACATGGGGAGACATACAAACAAATTATTCTTTTTGCGTCATAAAAACAGACTAAATTTGCCCCCCCCCCCCCCCCCCCCGCCTTAAATTACATTACACTCATCTAGTCCTTATTCAATGACAATAAAAATATATAATAAATTACCAGAATACATAAAACAAAAGAACAGAACCATTATATTTTTAAATAAATTAAAACAATACTTAATTAGAAACAGCTAATAAACGGTACACAAATATCTAACCGATAAATTCAATAATAATACATCAATATTATTATCAGATATTTAATATGTAAAATATTAAAAATAAATTATAATTTATTACTTAATAATTTTATTATACTAATGAACAAATCTACTTATTTAAAAATTGCTATGCCCGACATGGTCCATCATTGTTTCTATTGTTTTTTATTCACTTACGTGTAGTACACTAAGGATTGCAATACACGATTTGAGATTTGTACCACCATCTCAGTGAAAGTTGACAGCGACATCTATCCAAGCTTGTAAGAGTAATAATCTTTACTCGCTGTCCTGCCAACAGTGACATCTAGTGAACATACTTAAAACTTAAACAAAGTGTCCTATGTCTGTATTACAGAGAAGGAAACTCAAGCAGTTAACGACTAATAAAATTGACAATTAAACTGGGCTTGAGGAACGTTCAAAACTGAAAACGTTAAATACGGACCATAGTGTTCAAATAAAACTATAGGTACACAGAAGTGTAACTGAGCAGTATTTTTTTATTTGTTAAATTCAGTAGTAAACATGGATATGAATATTTATACGTATATTCAATTTAATTTATTTTTCTGTTCATTTATGCTGCTGCTCATAGCTGATAAATAGCTTAAAAAGCATTTTCGAATTATCTTAAACAAGTGCCATCTAGTGAGAACTAATGTTATGATAAGCATAACATTAGTTCTCGTATGTGCTAAGAGATGTCACGGCAAGTGTCGAAATTAACTGTAAACAGTAATAAAAACAGCATTATATTGCCATAATTTTATCATAATAGTACGGTACTATTGTGTTCACTGATTTACACAAGAAGTCAATAATTGCCATTCGATGATTGTTTTTGTATGAGCCCGTTAATTTCACCTTCGATTCGGTAGTAACCCGGAAGACTTGGTAGGCCCAGCAAGAGATGGTGGGACCTGTTAGATTCCTGCCTAATGGATTGACTTCAGCTTTTAATAGACAGGTTAAAATAGAAACAAGGAAGGAAGGCCAGGCTTTGCAGTGGCTCATAGTTAATAGTAAGTTATCAGGCAATCATTAAGATTTAGGAAGACTCTTCCTACTTACGATTTACTTAATAAGGTAAGGGTCGGGACTTGAGTATGATTGAACCCTATCACAAATACATAATGTGTATCGTTGTGCACCATCCATATCGAATGCAACTTGTACCGGAGCATCTAGTTTTAAAGGGAAAAACCTGACTCACGTCATAAACCTGGCTCACGACATAAATCATCACGCATTCACGACAGGTTAATAAATAACCAAATTTCTGTATGCACACACAAAACTCTGCTAATTTAATCTCGTATTTTGTTATTTTGTCACCCGTCAAATGTATTCGCATGTTTGAGTACCCATTCAACGGCGTAGTTCCGCATTGGGCGCGAAAATAAACCTTTGTTTAAATTCAGCATTATTTTTGCGAAATGTTTTCATTGTTTTATCGACGCGGCCCGTTACGCGAATCGTGTTAAATTCCGAGAGGCCCCAATATGAGGTTAATGACATTTTGTTACAATGGCTAAATGCTAGGTCACAGATTAGGCTGGGTTTAGAATTTACGTGAGTATAAATATTCATAGAGCTTAATTAAATTAGGTATCTTTGAGAGCAATGGTGGCCCAGTAGTAACGACCCCGACCTACGAGTTGTAGGTCGTGGGTCCGAAGCCAGGCAGACGCTTTACTTTGAGTAAATTATTTCATCACCACTGCTCTCAAATCAGTGAAGGAAAACATCGTGAGGAGACCGGCATGTCCTAGAACCAAAAATTCGAAGACATGTGACATCTACCAACCCGCACTGCGCCCGCGTGATAGAATACAGCCCACTCCCTTTTCTGAAGAGGCCTGTGTCCCAGCAGTGGAAACATTATATGCTGAGTATGACAATTATGAGGTATCTTTGAATGGCTCATCAGAAAGTCAATTTGTTAGTAAGTACCTATCTTCTCTGTCCTGATACCACCTACTCTTTCTATTCATGGCTGATTACCCGATGTCTCCTTTCTCTTCGTTTAAGACACAAGTCCAACGTGTAGTAGGTACATGCAGGAATGGCGTAGAATAGAATAGAATAGATTACTCCTTATTATGTACACCATAAAAGTTGCAGATCTAGGTATATGCACAGGCAAAGACCGGATGGCGTAATGCGTGCACCAGATATTCCGGATTCTTCTTATTATGCTGAGGATGATCAGTCTACAGTTGGTAGGACGCCAACATTAACCATCAGCTGCCATTATCTACGACGAACAGCTTAATATAAATGGAATCAAGAATCAATAGGGTCCACAATGATTTTTTAAGTAGGTACACGAACAACTAAGCTCTCAAAAAATAGAAGAGGAACTAGTTGCCTATTCTGGTACCTATTCGTCTGCAATTAACTTTTTGATTAGGATTTAACAAATATTAACCATCGTGTATACACACGAGCCTTAAACTGTCACAAAAAATTAATCTCATTTGTGACCAAATAAATAAATAAAATCTCTTACACTCTCCCAAAAACCTTTTCTAGGATACATTAATTTTAATTAATCTAAACACTGAACACTAATGATGGACTCACGATCACAATTTTCTTACATCACACATTGAAAATCATTATTCCATAATGTAGGTCCATCACATAACTAATAGCTTCCTTTCGTTCGAAGTGACCGGTCAATATGTTGGATCTCCTTGGCCGGGAACCGAACCAGGGCGTTTCCGTGGCAACAAACGACACAACATGTGGCTCCTTAATCATTCAGCATTCGATTGATCGAGTTTTCATTGTTATTGTTGTTACGGTTTAGAATTGATGGGTTAAATAGAAGTTTCGATTGTAGAGTCTTAGTAAGAAGAACTTTTTGTGTAAGAGTTGATGTTCAAGAGTTGATGTTCAAGAGTTGATGTTCAAGGTAGTCTCGTAGTCTAGAAGGATGTACTGATATACTACTGCATATGTCTGCCGCTAATTAATCAGGATTCCTCTATTTCAATGCATTGGCGCTATTGCAACTTTTCATTTCAGTATCTACATCGGAGTTACGTTGAATGCTTTACGAATACCGAAAAAATATTTAAATTAACCTATAATAAAAAACTTTAGCAAAAAAAACTCTTGGTGAGAACCTACATATCTTTAAAATAAGTATCTATCTACTCGAAGACATTATGCTCATTAATCACCTAACAAAATGTACCATACTACTTTTCGGTGGGACGGTCAGTGCTCTGCATTACCTGACCCTTCGCTCAAAGAGGAAGAGGGGAAAAGGGGTCGAGTTAAGCAGGTCACTGACTGTTACAGTACTAGGATCATACATTTCAACCGAAACGCCGCATGTCACCTCTTCGCTGCCAACGAAGCGTGACGTTTCACCTGCGTGACGCTGCCACCCGATAGACAGCACGGAGGGCTACGTTTGTCAATCAGTATAGGTACTTACTGGGGCCTCGTGCAATACTTCCTTGTGCGACACAGCAGGTGGAACAGTTTGTTAATACTCTAATATATCAATTGTTAAGCAAAACTAACAACTTATTGTTTTCGTATGTTCTAATCACAACTGTCAATATGTGACAGTTGTATTAAATTAATGAAGGGTGTCAATTTGCTTTACAATTAATTTCTAACTGTACCTCATTTTAACATTTTAGGGCACTAGCAGCCGGTCCGTATGGCTGTACGCTGACAATCGATAGTTTTGATGAACTAAAACCGCACTAATAGTTAAGTTTTGAAGTCAGGTTGAAGTCCAAAAGCAGAAAATGGAAAACATAAAAATTGGTCTGTAGGTAATCGTAAACAGTAAGCAAGCGTGAAAGCCTCTGTAAAGTGAGCCGTCTCCACCTATACTTTCAGCGGTGAGGTCTGAGAGGGCTCCAATGCATATAAAGGGCCTCCTTACTAGCGTGACAACGAACCGGGTCACTGAAGGAATTGGGCCAATCGATACCCTAAATATGGTAAGTGATTTGGGAATTAAATAGCTCCGTCTTTTGTTTACGAGTGTCGATAAGGGATCAAATTGATTTGTGATTTTAGAAGGAATTAAGTTATAGATAGCAACACAAAACACATTAACTATTTACTGGATCTAACTTTTTAAGTTTAAACCATACTACTGATGATACATAAATCCTTCCCAATCGTTTCACTTTCCGAACCAGGAGTCGAACCCGCAGCATCCGCTTCCGCGGCGCACTTAATAGCAGAGGAGATAATACCCGGTAATACTACGGTGCAGCTACGGAGCAGCGAGGACATGGAGTACTAACGTGCGGGTGACCGCTGCCAGCAAACGCTGGTATTTAAGCTAGTGCAACCAGTCTGCGGTTGATCGACGTCGACCTGCCGATATAGATCGCCTCAAAATATATTCGATATTCCATATCGATATCTGGTCGACCGGTTTAGACGGTCATTGACTAGTGAATTTCTCACCATCGAACGTATGAAAACAGTCGATCGACCGTAATTATTAGGCAGTCAGCAGGCAGCAACCAACCTACTAGAGTTAGCATTCCATGTATACAAATTCATGGGTAGAGGTAGTTACTAAAGTAATGGTTTTATAGAGGAAGAATATTGTGAAACTAAATGTTTAGTGTATAATCTTAATACTAATGTTATATTATTTACTGCCTGCTTTCTCTTATGAAAGAGCAGAGCAATGACCCTTCATGAGTCCTAAGTCATTTCCATCTCTTTTTTAACAGACAGACAGACATTCCAACATCATTTTCATACACAAATTAATATTTTACCTCCGAAACTGTAAAATAATTGCATCGCAAAAAACGAAGGCTTTGCGGCCCATAATCGGAATAATTAAGTAGATATACCCAAAATGTCATTACTTTTTGTTGGAGTAAGAAGTCTGCCTGCCTTCGGAAGAGTGAGGTCATGTTGTACCTGTATCGACGAGGTCGACAAACTGGGCTCTTGAAAGATATGGTTTTTATGTTCAAGCCTTTATTTCATATTGGGACAGACAGGGAAGGTACAGGGTCGAATGTAAAGGTGCAACTTTACTGTGGTGGGTCAAAACATGGTCACCTCATAACTCAAGGTAAATGTTTACTTTTATAAGGCAAAGGGCTTCTTCAAATACAGAAAATAAACGAGCAGGGGCCACTCTTGCTCACTGCTTATCAGCGATTCCAGGTCATCCAATTACCTAGAGATTTTACACGATTTTCCTTAAACAAATAGGTAGGTATCCAAATCAAGCAAGATGCCACACAAACTTTTTCCTCAATTCTTTCATATCACATTATCTTTATTACATTCAAGACCGGTATACAAAATATTATAAAACATTTTAAAAGTATAATTACTACGGAGTTTTTTGCCCCTTATTCTCCGTTTAAAACTAACTTTTGGAAGGGGCACCGATAACTTCTTTTTCAATCAATCAATCAAATAATTTATTTTACAGATCATAAAATCCAATTTGTTAGTAATTATAATTACATACACATCTTAAACACTAGTTAGTACCTACATAAATTTGGCAAATTATGGTAAGTAATAATTACTAATAATGTCAAAATAATTCATAACATATGTAACATAATATCACGCTTTGTTTACCCGAAGGTTTGGCAGAGATGTACCTGTAGTAGGTACACCCACATTTCGCCAGGGGGCGAGCCTATTGCCATCAACCGGCCACAAATCCAGACTCCGGGCTGCTACTGAGAAATTCCAGATAGAAAAACCCAATATCAGTTTGCCCGATCCAGGAATTGAACCCAGGACTTCATGCTCAGCAGTAGCGCTTGCAGCCACTAGACCAACGAGGCAGTAAAAATGAAGAAATAATTAATAATAATGTCAAAATAATTAATAATAATGTCAAAATAATTAATAATAATGTCAAAATAATTAATAATAATGTCAAAATAATTTTAAATAATGGTAAATCACTATTATTAATGTAAAAATCATACAATATAATCAAATACAATACAACATCAATAATCAAATATGCAATAGGTACAAGACTGAAGACAAACTATATTTCAAGGCAAGATTTGAAGGCAATACTTGTGTCCAGCGCCCAAGTATTAAACATTCAGCCCTATCAGCCACGGTGACCAAGAGGCTGTTGGCGCTGCCCCGCACCCGTCGCACCAGGGAGGCGATACGCGCACGCATGATTGCGTAAAACTCGTCTATACGTGGCTCTGTGAACATCCCTGATGCGCTGCAGTTTCGTGGCTCTGTGAACATCCTTGATGCACTACAGAGTCGTGGCTCTGTGTACATCCCTGATGCGCTACAGTGTCGTGGCTCTGTGTACATCCCTGATGCGCTGCAGTGTTATGGCAGCCCCGACAGCGCCCTGTGTGCGTTGTTGTACTGGACACGTAAGGCGCTACAGTGTCGTGGCAGCCCCGACAGCGCCCTGTGTGCGTTGTTGTACTGGACACGTAAGGCGCTACAGTGTCGTGGCAGCCCCGACAGCGCCCTGTGTGCGTTGTTGTACTGGACACGTAAGGCGCTACAGTGTCGTGGCAGCCCCGACAGCGCCCTGTGTGCGTTGTTGTACTGGACACGTAAGGCGCTGCAGTGTCGTGGCAGCCCCGACAGCGCCCTGTGTGCGTTGTTGTACTGGACACGTAAGGCGCTACAGTGTCGTGGCAGCCCCGACAGCGCCCTGTGTGCGTTGTTGTACTGGATACGTAAGGCGCTACAGTGTCGTGGCAGCCCCGACAGCGCCCTGTGTGCGTTGTTGTACTGGACACGTAAGGCGCTGTAGTCCCTTTGCGTGTAGTCGACCCATAGACTGCAGGTATAAAAAGATTGGCAGTATGCCGTTTATTTATTCTAATGATTATAATTCTGTAAAGCCATATTTGTTATGGCCGCGAATCATATTTAGATCAACATACAACCTGACTGACCTGCAAATTGCAAAACACGTAAGAAAGTTTGAATGTCGCGGGGTACACTGACGCTTACGCCTTATCAGAGTAGTTTTGACACCCCCCGAGCACTTTGCAGACTTACGAATCAACATATTGCTCCTCACCTCACAGACAGCGCCCTACGCTCAGCTCCATGTCAACATTATCCGTCTGCGTTGCAGTAATATGCTTTTAATTACATTACCTACTTGAAAGAAATGTTTTGATTTTTGTCATTCTTTGACAGTGTTGTGAAATGGTATATTGACGTCGGGTGTCAATTTGCTTAACAAATAATTTCCCTGACTGTACATACAAACAGATGATTCTGATTTGCGTTAGTTTCTCGACGATAAATTGTCGTTATTCCAGCAATTAGACACGAATATAGTTTCCATGTCGGTCGGGCGCGCGATACCATCAGTGCGCATCTCTAGTTCATTATTTATTTTTTGCGAACATTCATTTGACCGATGACGGATACATCTGTTACTTTATAAGTTTATCGTCGTTTTATTATATGTTTTGTATTGTTTTTTTTTATAATGAATGATAGCTTGTATTGTATTTGTAGTCAAAACAGTTTTGTCTGTTGCGGACTAAAAGTTTCGTCTCAAGTGTGCGTACCATCGTTATTTTCATAGAGTGATAGTCTGACTAATGGTATCTAAAGCCATTCTTGAACTCTAGACGTCAGTCTACGCAGTCTTAAGAGCGTTTACGACGTACAGCATTTCATACAAACTTTGAAGCCCTTGTTTTTCGAAATAACTGAACCGATTTTAATACAACTTCATACGCATAAGCAGGATACAAAAGTCAAAAAAGTTAGTTAAGAACATTTTCGAATTGTCTTATTTATAAACAGATAACTTGAAATCTCTGTTTCTATGGAAAATTTAAAATCGATCTGATTTGGCTGTAAGACTATTTTTCGAAAATGTTCTTACTAACTTTTTAGACCTTTGTATCCTGCTTATGCGTATGCAGTTTCATTAAAATCGGTTCAGTCATTTCGAAAAACAAGGGCTTGAAAGTTTGTATGAAATGCCGTACGTCGTAAACGCTCTTGTGAGTTCCAAATAGTGGTGTTTTTATTGGTTCATTAAGGAGTCGCGTGGGGCCACAAATGTACTTCAAACGGCCCGGCTCATAATACATAATATTTAAATAATATAGATTAATGTCGCTTGTCATGTCTGTCTGTGTGACCGCTGCGGTCTTCTAAGCTACACAATGGATTTTGATGCGTTTATCACCATCATTCAAAGCATTTATTCGGGAAGGTTTATGTGTTAAATTAAACATAAATATAATAAAGAAATATCGATTTTTGTCAAGTTTTTAAACCGTGCAGCTGGGCCGGTCGCATCACGATAAACTATGCCTGGATATCCTTCTTATCCCTAGTTTGCAGTGTTACAATTTATGTAAACTAGCATCTGCCCGCGACTTCGTCCGCGTAAAATTTCTTAACAAAAAATATATCCTATGACACTTGGCAATAATGTAGCTTCCCATTAGTAAAATAATTTTCATAATCGGATCAGTAGTTCCGAAGATTAGGTACCCCCTACAACCTCACAAACTTTACCTCTTTATAATATTATTATATTATATAATTATATGAGGAAAATTATATGAGGAGGGAAATTAAGCTTTATCTATACTACCGTATAACACAAATAGAACTGCAGTGTACCGATTATCCTCAAGACTTCTATGAAATAATTCACTGCACTCTATCATTACTTACATTATGTAACGGCCTATGACTCTTTCGATATACGTGTGTCGATATTTTTTGTTGAAAGCAATTAGTTGTTGGTACATTTCGCAGGTGTGTGATAAATAACACAAGTCTCTATTTTGTTTATAAAACACTAAACTGTTCAATGCGCGTAGCAACTGTTAATTGGTTATTTTTGTCTTTCTTTTAGCAGATGGGAGTTTTTCGACAAAATAAATAATTCTGCCACTTTTTCTTGGGGGTGTCGTGGAAGACGGGATTATGTCATCACAGGCAACAGCACCCGTGAGTGATGAAAGAATAATTAATTCATAAAAATGTTTAGATGCGTTACCCGCGCTCAATATTGGCAAAGTAAATACCAGGCAGTTGCCTGACATGAAATTAGTCGCGCACCATCCAGTGACGCGCCTACACGTCACAATCACTCGCAATTCTCAGCAATTATTTGAAGAAAATGCCTTCCCGTGTCTATACACGGGAAGGCATTTTCTTCACACGATGTACAAATTACACTACTACTGTGGGAGTACGGAAAAACGTCTCATTTCAGGCATAAGTACTTATTCTATTTCTTTATTTTAAGGAAACGTTGTTTTGTTTTGTACTTGTACAGCCAGTCAGCCATTTTTCCTGACTGCTGCGACCGACGCGTACTCGCCAATGAACATGCAGCAGCTAGTGACGTAACTAAATATGTATGTTCATCTCTTTCTAACAACAGTTATTGGTATAGGTCTTTCCTTTTCTTCGCGCACTGTATGATTGTACGCAAGTATGTAGCTACATTCATGACTTACACTGTTTTTGACTGCACTAATGTTCGTGTATGACGCGTCTATTTATAATACGTCATTGTTTGCAACAGCGTAGGTAACTATTTACTTACTTTTCTAAATTAAATATTGCTCAACACTAAAAATTCTCTTCAAACATGGAGAAAATCTACATTGTCTTTCTATCTATCTAGTTTATACAACATGTCCCAGAATTAACGCACAACCTCTTAAGGGGTCATTGTACTTATCATTATGAACAACTTTTACTATGGGACCAAACCTGAAATCGCTAAAAAAGAGCCAGCTGTTCAATCCATTTTGAAAAGTTATTCGAACATAAATTTAGAGAACAGCTGATTTTTTATTCGTGATTTCAGGTTTGGTCGCATAGTAAAAGTTATTCATAATGATGAGTATAATGACCCCTTAAGAGGTTGTGCGTTAATTTCGAGACATGATGTATAGGTACGGTTCCACTTCACGGCACAGCCCTCCTCTCTTTTCCACACACTTCTGGTAGCAGAGAACGTTTTTTTTTTTTTTTGTTAACTTATGTTGTCCCACTGCCGGGGAAAGGAGAATATATTATCTTTACTTAAATATACTTACGAAATACTTAATTCGTTGATCATGGCGATGAAAACTTGTTGGAGCTGCAGCAGTTTGTAGATCATGAAGTTCGGGTAACTTTGAAGCGGCGTTTAGACAATTCTTAGTAAAATACGACGTATTTTAGTTGTTTTACTTTTAAATTGATCCAATTTAAGATTTCAAAAGCTAGTGTTGTATCTTTGAAACTTCTGACGGGCTTCAAAGACTCGACTTCTCAAAGGCGAGAGGATTCGAACCTCAATGCAATGCTCAACTGTTTTCAATCCTAAACTCAAATGCGTTGATGGAGAGTAACTAGATAGTAGGCAGGTACTGTGCCAGCCATAGATACAAGCCGTCCTTACTAATTGCATTTAAATTACTTCGTCCATTACTACGAATTGTATGTCATTTAGTTCTTTGTTTTCTTTCCTAATTAATCTATTACGTAGTGCAGTAACAGGTATTCAGTAACAGAGCTACGACGTTATGTTTGGCTATAAAAAAGGTTGGCTATCACATAGAAAATAAAATAAAATAACAATCATTTATTTTTAAATCATTTATTTTTCATCGAAAAAATATCCTCCGCTACAAATTTGTTTAGGATGACGATGACCCGGTATCGTGTAGACACGTACGAATGGAATGCGTAAGTACATACATACTGGTTGTGAACAGGGGGCTTTATTGACACAGCCTGAAGCAGACACAAGGAACTTAATAACAATTGAATGGCAAAATGGTGTAGTAGAAGTAATTAAGATAGACGATTTTCGTTTTCTAAAAGAGAACATTTCATAAGTAGCTTTAGGACGTACTATTCTAAAAGGAGAATGTATTTCACCTGTGTTAGAGTGTATGGATCCAGTTCCAATTTTTGTACCTTTGATACTGGTATCTACTGCTTCATCCTACCATAGACTTGAAGGTCATTGTGCTGCTTGAAGCTGCGTGGATCCAACAGAAACTAATCGAAAAGGCAAATTGATAAGCGACAGTATTTACGAGTAGCAACGTTCGAATACAATGTAAACTTAATAGTACTATGTAGCTATTTGTCCTAGAACCCCACGCGCCTGCATAAGTGCCAAGACATTTCATATAAATGTACTCGCACTCACAATCTGCCGCCTACAGCCACCTCAACAAATATACCACTTACTTTACACAATAAATATAGACAAAAACCAAACAGATGGTCAAATCCATAAAGTAAAATAAATCTTTTACAAATAAAATCTCCGATAGATTTCATCTAATACATGAACTTAAATACAATATATACAAACATTTAAAAATAGTAATACGACAACTGGATGAAGTACTATTGTACCCTGTTATTTACAAAGAAAACGTTGCGTTTGTAACACACGACAGAGACTGACCACCAGCCACTGATATTAACAATCCTGCCTCGGCTTAATATTTAAAATACATCGTAATAACCCAGAAAGAACCTTTGTAACATTACATATAATTTATACCCTAAATAAAGGATTCACAATAATATTACCTACGTGCATTGTTTTAGCCAGACCATTGAATTTCTAATTCTAATCTGAAATAATTCGACAGTTCTCAATATGGCAGCCGCCCCACTAGAGATCAGGGGAGCGTTACTTGTCCTTGGGACATTAATTTTCTTTGAAAACAAACACTCGGATAGGGGCAGCTAAAGTTTTGGAAACTTAGACCATAATAGTGTTACCGATGATACTCTCTTTTCCATCCAATAGTTCAGAGTACCCTGACTCGTCGCTGCAGGCACTGTCATTGTCACCAGTGTTTTTGAACACTTCAGTTTCTGTGCTCGAGTTGAGGCTGTCAGCATCGGTCAAATTGTCAATGAGAGATTCAAACTTTCCTTCAAAGTCTGACATGATATTAGAATCTGCACGCAGTGGGGGATATGTGGACCTTCGCCTGAAGGTGTTCTTTTCACCGATCGGGACGTGGTTCACTTCCTCAGTGACGTTGGTGTTAGAGTTATTCATAATGTGCACAGAGTTGTAGCTTCTATTGCTGCTCCTCATATCGTTATGCTTGAAGCTCTGTTCCATATAAGAGGCAGTAGTATCAGCATGTTCCTTCTGGTCTTCCTGAGGGAACGAGGGCAGGGATGATGGCTCGGTGTCAGTCACCGTGCTGGCGGTCTCGCAGCCCGAAGAAACAGATCCATCGTCGCTATCCGTGACGAGGTAGTTACTTTGCATCAGCGCCTTACAGTTGCCCTCGGCCACCGCGTTTTCACTCAGTTCGTTCGATTCGGCAATCGCTTCTAGCAATCTCGTTTCCTTCTCTCCATCACTATGACTAGTATCATCGATACGTCCATTCTTTTGACTCTCCTTTACCAACAATTCCAGGAATTCATCGGAGACGGTGACAGTACCGCTTCCAGAGTCAGATAGCGTTCTATTTATAACTCCCTCGGGACATGATGACTTCCTCGGGGACTTTATATCGGGCCGTCGTCTGTCGAGCGTTTGCGAGGAATACAAGTTGTCCATCGTCAAAGTCGTTCGAGACCAGGGTTCGCCGTCCTGTTTAGCGTTCATCTCCGCCTCCTCTTCATCTTCTTCCGAACAAAGTTCTTCAATAGCTCCTAGTTTTGGAGCTGATTTTGACCTCTCTAGTGGTGGTCTGTAGTTCATAGCTCCGACGCTTAGCAGGATCTTTCTGCGAGGCATGCTTGGGTTATCATACACACTGTTAGCTAGACTGAGCCTAGCATTTTGTTTTGAGATTCTGTCCTTTTTGAATTCACTTAAGGCCTGCTTCAGTTTGACTTGAAGTTCCTCTGTAATCTTCTTTGATATTGATTCTTTGGTGCAAAGGACGGCGTGGCAACGCAACTCGTGCTTCAGCTTCTTGCCTTCGTGGCGGTACACCCAGCAGAACAGCTTGGGGTAGTGCGGTGGGCTGGCACAGTACGTGATACGGTGGGACCAGTACTCGGTGAGTCCGTGCTCTTTGGTGAACCCTTTGAGGCCAGAGTTGGTGACGGACAGCTTCATAACGACGTCAGGTTTCGTCGACTGCTGGTAGTTGCGCCAAAGTGTTGCCAGCGGCTTCTCGATGCAGCTCTCACCTGCAACAAGGAACATAATGGTTATTATTTCAGTCTTATGGATGCTTTTGCAGCGTTTTAATTAAAACGAGACATCACATAAATAAGTGTGATTTTAAAGATTATGTTAATCTAAAATGTTAAATACCAGTCTAGCTGGTCTTGAATGATTATCAATTTATTTTAAACTAGAATATCAGGTTTTTGTGATCATCTACAAGGAAACTATTATAGATACATAAAAGTGTTACCAACGAAAGCATTTGAGGACGGAACTGATAATTTTAAACCTCTCTATCCTAGCTTCGTGCTTCGCATGCATTCGCTTCCTCATAATGTATGTATATTTGGTTTGCTGATAATATCTAATCAGAGTGTAGAATAAGATACGTTCGCCCACTTGCACATTGTAATCTGTATGTACATAATCTGTTATTATAATGATCTGTCGATCGAAACGTTTCGAGGTAAACTGGTGAGAATGTAGTGAGTGAGATGCATTTATTATCGCGGTCTCCATGACATAGAGTCCAGTTTTTGATGACGTCAGATCAGAGTTTCGTGTATATGTAAATTTGGACATGACTTCAGGATTTTCGGTCTTTTAGAAGACTGAAATGAGCAGGGTAAAAATTACGCCAGTCAACCGCCTGACAAAACTTGCTTACTGAGTTTAATAACAGACGTTGAATATGCTATATACTCAGGCGTTCTGTATTTATATTTATTTGCCGTAAAAGAATAATTCTTCTAAGGAAAACATCTCCAATGTTATGATCAGATTTACCTCCTGCAAAAAGGCTTTTAGCGACCATTGGTAACAGTATCAAGAAAACCTCGTTAACGAAAGGACCCGTGATGTTACAACACGAAGTAAAACTGCGACTCTTAATAATGTTAGCCAGACTTTGTCCATCATTATGCAAACGACACGGTTCTTGGACTAGAAGCTTATTTAATTTCTTTTTCTTTTCTTTTTATCACGGACGCATTTGACGTTTTGCATCGTTCTCACATGTATAATTTCAACATGAATGATGTAACCAATATTTTGTAACCATAGTATGTTAATTTAAAAGAGTGTCCTTGGAGTTTCTTGCCTGTTCTTCTCCATAGCTTCATCTTTCTAACTCACCGACCCCTTGAAAATTCAAAAGTGTTTGTTTATTTGAAATGCTTTAATTTGAGTTTGAGTTATGTAGCCACTTCCTACTTTGTTGGAACGTTCCACGACTTCGTTATTAGTAAAGAAGGGGCCAATGTTACAACTACTGCAGAAGTCAAGATGTTTAAAGTTTCCTTTTAATAACATTTGTTGAATGATGGTAACTTTTCTGCATCAATGAATAAGCGATACAACAATCACATGGAATTGTTAATCTGAATGGCAGGAATCATTACGATTTTACTTAAATAAATTAATGGTAGCTTTGATGTCTATAGTTATTCACCCATCTGAAGATATGAAAACTCTGGAAAATTTTTGGTGCTATTGACTGTTAGGAATGTTAGAAGGTTAGAACATGGTTAATCTTTAATACTTCATTTAAATTAATAACTAATGCTCTCGTGTTTATTCTTTAGAAATCTTGTTACCCAATAAAATGGAAACAGGTAAAAAGTCTCATAGAGTAGATTTATGGCATTTTCTCTATTGTTACACTTGCTTGGGAAATAATTGCGACGAGTTTTATCTAAACTTGATCGGAGGAGGTTGGGACTGTTGAGAAACAGGGAAAAGTATTTGACACGCACACGGAACCGCGGGATTGAGGAAATAAGGTGATGTGTTATACTTTGCTTGATCTAAATCCATTACCTAATCGAGCGAATCTTCAGCAATTCCGTACCACAATACTCGTACGGAATTGCCGACAAGATATCTTGTTGTGATAGTTTGCAGTGCCATCTGTAAGACTATTGGGTCTTGTTTGTTTTAACGTAAGTACAGATATTTATTATGATAAATATAGTAAATAATTTGTTTAAAAATTAATTATGTAAGTATGACGTGCATAAAGAATCGTATCACAAAACCCACGCGAACATTTTGTTTATCATCTTTTCGACTTGGCGAAGACTTTGAAAATATAAATAGATGTGAATTGCGTGCATTTATGATAGACGGATGAAATAATAATTTTATTATAAATAGGTTTATACCTTTTATACCGTTAAAGATTATATTGAGGACTAAAAGGCTTGGGATTGAGCTGCTCCAAATTTTTTTTTACATATTCAAGTGGTTTATTTTTATTGTTTGATATTTTTTTGCTAACTTTTATTATTTTCTATACAGTGACATTTAATTATTATTTTATACACAATGACATGAATATTTACTTTTAAAGTATTATATTATTTTAATTATTGTGAATGTGACGACTATGTGGGTTATTTTTTTTTCCTTTTCTTTTATTATCAGTTAGTGTTAATCATGGTCTGGCAGTTTGAGTCTTATAAGCGGCCTACCCAAGTGTCCTTTCTTTGGTATTGGTCGTCGCATCGTTGAGCTCCTTAAGTTCTGAGTAGAGCTGCACGATTACTGACAAATGCGTGCACTGACTGGTCTGGTCCACTTAATCTGTTTGGCTCTTTCCTCAAAAGACCATTTCAGACACCAATCTGCATGGCCTTCACATGATCTGACCAAGATTATGTCTGGACTTTAAAAGAGACTGTGACCTCTGAGTTTGTTTCGGCCTTTCTTCTCAGAGTAGTCAGATAGGAAACGCCGACCTCATCTAGTTTTAAAAATATGATTGACGTGTAAAAGTGTTTGTACAAACCCACTTACAGAAATAAAAATCATTTATCATCATTTATCATTTAGGTATTAAAAAGTTACATGTATATAAGGGGCTCGTGGCTAAATGATGCAATACCAGCCGCACGGGGCGATCAAAGGTTCAGCTAGGCTTGCCGAGGTTGGTTCATGAATGGGTGACCATCCTTTACATAAGGAGACCCTCCGTGCCTCAGAAAGCACGTTAAACCAGCGGTCCCGGCTGTTATTTGTAGATCTTTGACAGTAGTTACGGGAAGTCAGACGCCGGAAGGTTTGGCAACCAGTCTTACCAAGCGTTAGTACTGTAAAATACTGGTATTCAGCTGCATCCAGTTAGGCTGGAAGCCGCCCCAACATGTTGGGAAAAGGCGGGCAGATGATGATGTATTGATAACGTTACCAGATAATGCCCTACATTATTTTATAAAATTAAACAAACCCCACGTTCTTATCTTTTCATTTACAACATTTGGATTTGTTTAAGATCATTCATCTTCAAGAAGTTTTGCCAATATTACGCCATCATGTAAATTGTAAATGCCAACAACAATATTGATCGTGTAAGTAACTTAACTAAGTAATAGGTTCTGATCAAGTTCCGCTAAACAGATGATTGTTATGATAGCATGATCAGCGGCCGTCGTGATCTGATCTGAGTGTTAACGTTATTAGCGACATGGTAATTACTAGTTGGAATATGATTCGTGTGTTATAACATATAACATGTTGTAATTTACAAATTGTGTGCAATTATTTGTATCACGTTCAGGAAATGTTTCAATTTTTGCCGATCACTTTTTTTTCAGAAAACTGATTAGCACTAGGAATTCCTTCTGTATCGTGGGTGGTGGTTACTATGTAACATAAATCACACGTGCGACTTGACACAGCTATGAAATACAAAAACAATAGTTTTATGTAGAAATATATATCACAACCTGTATATAATCGCTAAAGCCTATTGCTCGTAAAAGTGAAGATTAATTGCTTGATAGGAATAGCAAGTGACGTCATGCTGACTTAGGAGTCAGAAGACGTCACTACTCAGTACTCTACCGAACTAGTCGTAGCTCGTAGCATGAGGATTCAATGCTTGTGTCCTAGAAGGATGCTTTTATAACAAGAGCCACAATCGATTACAGAACTTAGTGATGGAAAATTTAAAACGCACATTAAACGTGCCCTTATCAAAAAAAGCATATTATAAGATTACCTAAGGACTACGTTGAAGACAAGGAAGTTTGGCATTAATTCCTTCTGTACATGTGGCTTCCCTGGTACCTCATTAACGGCAAAACTATGTAAATGTCTATGTTAACTGCTCCCAAATTACGAAGTTATTTTTTAATTTAATTTTATCTTTTTTTTTACAAACTTCACTGACATAATGTTTTCTTATTTGACATTATTATACCTTCAATTTAAATTTCAACAAGGTTCTAACTTTTATAATTTTAATCATATTTTATATTGTTTTTTTTTGTCAATGTGAGGATGTTGTAGGCTTAACAGACTGTAGATCTTTAGAACATTTTCTATTTTGTTAAGTACCTGGTACTTTTGACGGGCCTACGCTGTCCTCTTATACCTATTAACACTGTAATTTGAAAACATTGTAAAAGCCAATTTTATTTTTTTTAAGAGTGACCGTGGTGTTTCTTGCCGGCTCTTCTCCATAGGAAACGACCAATTGGAACCGTGCACCTAGCTTCTGACGTTTCATAAGTGCCCATGTAGGCTTATGTGAAATAAAAATATTTTCGATTTGATTTTTTGATTTTAATGAATGAATATCTATGCTCATATTTTACTGTATATCTGACCTCCACAACCCAGTTACTGGGTAATACTTGGTAAGTCTGGTTCTCGGACTGTCGGGCTTCCGACAACCCGTAACAACTGTCAAAGATCCACGAATCACCGTAGTCAGACTTGTAAAGCCTTTGACTGGGCGCCATGGCCCCATAAATGCTGCGATCAAACAACCCATAAACTCATAAGATAGGACGTGACGACCCCGTAAAGCAGACTCGTAAAACGAAAGTAACTAAGTAACGAGTTTATTTACTTTTAATTGTACTGGTTAATTGTATAAATGCAGTTAAATAGTCTTTACAAAAAAAAACAACTGACTTCCAAAAAACACTAAAAAGTGAAAAATAACTTTATTTTTGGAAGTCGGTTTCTTTGGAACTGTATTTTAGTTTTTTGCCACCGACTTCCACAATTAAAGTTATTTGTAACTGGTTTTTTTTTCACTTTTTTTGTGGGTCAGTTTTTAATTTATGTAAGTTACAATAGCCTCATGTCAACTGCTCATCATCTTCTACAAATATTGCTTTTCCCGATGCAGGGGCGTTAATTGTTGAGGAGTTCTCCTAGTAAGGACTAGAAGAACTGCCAGTCACCATATGCATTGTGACCAGCCTAAATTGCTTAGCAATCTTAAGTACCTATTCGAATCGCAACCCGTTAAATTCTCATTATTAAGTAGTTCCGGTGGCCATCTGTGGTCTTCATCATCAGTTCCACTTCACCAAATGGTACTTTCCAAGAGCAAATGCACGAGTTACTGTAAAAAATACCCAAATCGATATAGGTGTGCCTATAAAACTTGAGGATTTCCCTCGACTTGCATGGGATCCCCTCATCATCCCGATTCTGACTTGGTAACAATGGGACCACCTCGGGAGCATACCCTTTCAAACAAAAAAGAATTTACAAAATCGGTCCACAATCATCCGGACGGAGAAATCGGCGAACATGAAAAAAAAAAACATGTTCAAACAAACGAACATAATAACCTCCTCCGTTTTGGAAGTTGGTTAAAAAAGCTATGGAGGCAGGCTAATGGCAAGGATGGCAACGAGGAAAATCGCAATTTTCATCAACTTGACAAACGGGTTAGTGAGCGGTGAGCGCACAGTTGCTAGACGAGGGTTTTTTTGGCACTCTACTCAAAAAAAATAACAAGCTGCTTATACGCACATACATACAAAATCTGTGAGATTCGTGATTTTCTTGTTATTTTAGTTTGCTGTAGGTAGACGGGCTATATATATATTGAATGCCTGAATATTGCACATTGAATTTTCAACTTGAGCGTTGAAAATGTAATAAGTGGTACGCTTTCGTTTATGCATTACATTTAAGTGGTTCCTAAAGTAATAGTCATAAAAAGCGATTACTAAGCTTGTACTATCTATGTTTGAATTAAATTGCCTAATAGTTTATTTAATTGTCCAGTAGAAGATCCACGGGGCTTCGCTGTCACTTGCAGGCGATAAGGTTATCTTCGGCATCCGATTATTAAAGCCCGTCCCTTCTAATAGGATTTGAGTATTTGGATTCTTTGCTACGAGGGTGTCGTGGGTTCGATTTTCGTACGAAACAATTTGTATGGGGTACATTAGGTAGGTAACATATATATATAAACTCACGCCATCTTCCCATGGGAGTGGGCAGAACTTACAGAACGCCACCTGCTACGATCCTTACATACTCCACATAGGTAGATAAAGTCAGGAGATTAATTGCTTATCAAATATATACTACCAACTTTAATTATCCGTAGGATAATCAAAATCAAATCACATCAGAATCTGCTATTCTTTTACAGTTGTATGAAATCGCTGTACCACGGTAAATTGACGTAGCGTGTAAATTTGATAAACAATTAATGACTGATGAAAAAAAACGGAATGACCTGACTGGATATACCGTACTGGGTTTTTCACGATAGAAGAAATTCCTGGTCCAATCCAATCTGCCTAGCCTTTATAATACCAGTATTTTACATGGAGCGACTGCCTATGTGACCTCCACAACCCAGATAATGGGTAAATACGATACTCCTTGGTAAGACTGGTTGTCAGACTTTCTCAGTCAGACTCCTAACGACCCCTAACGATTTAGCAAGATCCAAAGATACCGACTTCCAAAATTAAAGTATTTTTCACATTGCAGTG
Source organism: Tiliacea aurago (assembly GCA_948098905.1). Lineage (NCBI taxonomy): Eukaryota > Metazoa > Arthropoda > Insecta > Lepidoptera > Noctuidae > Tiliacea > Tiliacea aurago. The sequence goes on from OX402578.1 coordinate 29,328,900, forward strand.
TTTTTTGGGGAAGTCGTTTTTTTTTTATTGTATTTTTTTTTTAATTTAGCTAGAAATAAAACTCGTTCCTTAAATAACGCTATTACCTTTAAAGAACTCTGGAAGCGATCACTACAATTTTATTCGCAAAGTGAACTTATGCAAATCGGCGGCGCCCGAACTTGTATTTACATAAGTATGAGGTACATAATATATTTTTCACGGTTTTACATAAACCATGATATTATTCAGGTGTGTGATGTAACATCGGGCAAGGCAACTGAAGGAAAATGTTAGGTATTGACGCAGGTATAGTCGCATTTGTAAAGTTATCATTTTTACTCTTACATCGTCATTTAGTCTTGAAGAATAGGCAACTCAGTGTTCGAACGTGGGTTGCTAGACGCCTTATAAATTGCAAACTTATAACTACAGTACCCCAAGTGTAAGTTTGCAAGTGAGCAAACGTAACTAGCGCGTTTGCGTTAAGTTTTTTATTCTCACTCTTATACTCTTAGCATTATGATCTATCGGTCAAGTTTTAACGCAAACGAAATAGTTACGTTTACTCTCATGCAAACTTACACTTGGGGTACAGGTAGGCAGTTTAACAATTTTATGTTTATAATGATCTATTTAAAAGGTAAGTAATTCGTACTTACAAATGACTTAACATCAACTTGACAGATTATAATTGCATGACCTACTTAAAATAATGAACTGGCAATATTTTTTACAAAAAAGGTTCGTACTCCATAATTTAAGCTGGTTACAAAACTTTGCAGAAAGACCTGCGTGTTTGAAAATTCGAAAAAGGAACGTTGGAACATAACTGACGTGAATGGACTTTATTGCGATAATTATTTGAGTTTTGTTGCAGAATCGGACTGCCTGCATTGCGTATACCCCGGTATGTCACAAGATTAATTTTAAATACATAGGCAGCCAACGTTAAATAATTTACTTGACGCGTTTATTTGATATACTTACATTAATTGCAGCATGATAAGAAATTAAAAGAATGTACTCATAGTGTTGACAAATAGGTAGTAATGAACTAATATTGTATTTTACTTGTAATCAACGCTGATTCTGTTCAAACTAAATATTTATTCTGAAATAATATCAGTATCGCCTTTTGCACTACTAAAACGCAGCAATTTCTACAATTTCTAAGTTCTGCAAACAGTTCAACCGTCAAAAGTGTAATTCTGCAATAATTCGCACGTGTCACACTACCTGGTTGGTAGACTGACGCGCATGACGGGTTGAGCAACGATGACGTCACTCGGGTAACGGCCGCACCGAGCCTTGTGTTGTGTAACGTAGGATGCATGCGCGGGCGACCACTGCCGGAGATGTTGCGGTCAAAGGATACAGTGTTGATGCTGGGTTCGTGTTACAGACGGACATTGTTTTGTTTACTTTGTGGACGAAATCGTTTGTATCTTTAACAAACGATTTGTAGAGAAACTTTTTTATTTTTTAAACGTTGCACACACTAGGAATTTCTCCTGTATCGTGGGTGCGTTTACAAACATTTAAACTCACATACACAAACAGCCAGACCCGGAACAACTACTTGTAGGTTATACAAATATATAATTCAAGTACCAACCGTGCCGTTAAAACTTTAATTAAGTTTTTTGCTATTTGCAGAATTATAATCATTAGAAAGAATCATTATACATCTCTTTAAGTTGCTCCCCAATGTCATAATTGCATGACAAAGTCTTCAATGGAACTAATCTTCGCGGGCTACAGCTACGGATTCCGCACAATGCGTGTTAAGGGAATAGAGGGGCATTTTCTGTAGTTTTAAGAACGTTCGCATTCTCATCTTAGTCTCAATCGGTCATAATTCCAAACAAAAAAAATAAAAATACGTTGTTTATTACTGAGATGAGACTGCGGCTAAGTTTTGAACGATGTTGTTAATTACCTACGTAGTTATTGGCCTTAGTCCGTGTGGTGCCGCCCCGGGGCCGAGGCGAAGCCGAGGCACTCATACGTGAGTCCATCAATGCCTGGTTGCGGCCAAGGTTTATAAAGTGCATTTCTTAAATAATGCGCGGAAATTCATTGCCGGACGTAAAGAATAGTAACACGCTATTTCTTCCCGTGGGTGTCATAAAAGGCGACTAAGGGACTTGCTAGAGAATGGGCAGCAGCGTTCTCTATGCATACTGCTATCGCCAACCTGCCTGCCAAGCGTGGCCATTATGGCAACCCCCAAATGTTGAGGGAGGCCTATGTGCAGCAGTGGACGTCTTTCGGCTGAAATGAGTATTACTGGGTATGTCTGTTGTAGTAATAAAAGGGAAGTCTCAGTACTCATAGCCCGCCAGTCACAGCCATAAATAATTGAGGAAGAGAATAATTAGTTTTTTGTTAAAACTACTTTCAGTTACTACGTAATGTGTGGGTGTACTATACATCTCACACAATTGAGTCAAAGAATTTCTTTTAGTTACTATTAGCTACTGGTAAGTCTATAGTCAACCACTCAAAGTTTGTCTCGAGACACAAGTGCCGGATTGAGTGTCATACTTTCTCCCACACTTATATCGTAAGCTTTCAAAAGCAAGCCTTAATTATCAAACAATCAAATAAAATGTTGGTACAATTTACTTGCATTAGTTATATCACACGACGATGCTCACTTTATTGATTTGAAACATCTATAGCCGCACGTAAAACCGATTGCTGGCTGGGCGACGCATGCCGCGTGGCGACGCGTCGCTACTACACAGTCTTTAAGTAGTAGTGTGTAAATAATTTCGATGTTTCACATTTGCCTGGCGTCCCGTGATGGCTCAGTTTTTAGGGTTCCGTACCCAAAGGGTAAAACGGGAACCCTATTACTAAGGCTCCGCCGTCTGTCATTCTGCCTGTCTGTCCATCTGTCACCAGGCTGTATCTCATGAACCGTGATAGTTAGACAGTTGAAAATTTCACAGATGATGTATTTCTGTTGCCGCTATAACAACAAATACTACAAAACAGAATAAAATATATATTTAAGGGGGCTCCCATACAAACAACGTGATTTTTTTTTGCTCGTTTTTCCTCTATATTGATAACGGCAACAGGTAGATGCTTGAAATGTTCACAAAATATTTAGTTATATATATTCTCTTTAAAAATAAATCATTAAATTAAAATAAAACAAATATTTAAGGGGGGCTCCCATACAACAAACGTGTTTTTTTTGCCATTTTTATAGAATCCTTCAAAATCTAAATTCAAATCAAGCGCCTCTGTATAACAAATCGGAAAAATTAAAGGTTCTAAGTCGAAATTATAAATAAATTGGAGAATTTAAAGGTTCTAAGTCCAAATTGTAAGATCAATTGGATAAGCTAATATACTAGAACATTCTAGGAGAACTAAAGGCCAATTCTCATACTTAAAAAACGTACAAATTCAAGTCACAACCTCATCTCAGCGACAATCAACGTTAAAACTTGTAAAAAATGTGTATAAATGAGTGTTTTTTTTATTCAGACAGAGATTAAACTACATAGTAACAGCCAGCACAGAGCCCACTGAGATCGGCGACTCGCAGCGGTAAGTGAACTTGTCAAACGCGACGCAGGCGCTACTTTCACTATCATCTCGCTACAACGTTCATTGAACCGAGGTTAGTATTAGCTCTTTTTATTCATAAGCTAGTTTTTGAGAGATTTATAGTATCTCAACAGCGTGATCAAATTATTTTGAACGGATACCTACCTACCTACCTACTATGGGTAGGTACACCTTTGCCTAACTCTTCGGGGAAACAAGGCGTGATGTTATCACTACAATATTTTCATAAAATAAAAGAGAATGACCCTAATTTCATTTCGGCATTTCTCCTCAATAGTTGTCAACCCCTCAGGGGTTGACAACATTCATGACATTAGAAGCTACTACTAGGTACTACATATAACAATATCTACACATAATAATATGATAAATTAAAGTCGCTTTTCGTGTATGTTTGTGTGATCGGGTTGTTTTTCAAAAACTACACAATGGATTTTGATGCGGTTTTCATCATCTCGTGGTTAGAGTGTTTATACTGCTGGGACACAAGCCTCCTCTCTTCGACAGGGAGTGGGCTGTAATCTACCACGCGGGCCCAGTGCGGGTCAAAGTCAACAAAGTCCTCTCGATCAAAGTGCCATAGAACGCCCCTAAAACGTGTTATTTTTGCTCTATCTCGCTTCCTTTACAAGATATAGCGGTTATTATAGTTATTAGGGTTCCGTACCTCAAAAGGAAAAACGGATCCCTTATAGGATCACTCGTGTGTCTGTCTGTCCGCCTGTCACAGCCAATTTGCTACTGGACCGATTAAGTTGAAACTTGGTACACATATGAATTTCTGTGGCCCAAATACGGACGTATAATGTAAATAAATTAATTTTGAATATGAGGGTCTCTTTTGGGGGGTAAATTAGAAAAAGATAAATGAATCGCTTTTAGAGGATTTGCTTAATGTGGCCGTTTTAGGCCCCGGGGCCTGCTCTCTGTGTAACACATTAATATTTAACTTGATAAAGTACAGAAATCTCGATATTTTGACATGTCGCCATAGCTCCCGTGCGGTACTGAACCGGGGCGGGCGGGCGTACTGAACTATACATTACATTAAATACAGGATGTCAACCCTCAGCCAGACATATAATTATTTATATCCATTTGTGATAAATTAAGGTCATCCAATAAACAGGAAATTTCTAGAAGACTTATAATAAAGATTGATAATGAATTCCTTATAGTATAAGTTTTTTCTTAACCAGTGAGGCGTAAATTGGTTGGCAACTGGTTCTTAATATTCCATCGATGTTTTTTTAGACTAATTTGCATGTATTCGTGGTAAATTATTATCACTGTAATAATATAATAGTCAACGAGGTATTCAATTATTACGTCGAGTTATTATATCTTTATTATCTTTGGGTTAAATAATGTTTTTGCACACGTTTTTTTATGTTTTAGTAAAAAGTTTTGCTAAGGTTTTGTAAGTTAACATTTTATAATAATCTCTTGAGCAAAGTTTTGATATGGAACAAAACTTTGGCTCAATGATTTCATTACTTGAAAAAATAAATTGTGTCAAACTTTTCGAATTTATGTTATGTTAGGTATTATTAAAACAGGCTTATGGCTTATGGCCATTATGGTCTGCTTTGATTTCGAACTGTGTACCGTATACACTGGACATACGGGAGTTGGGATTTTATTTTCGTGTCTACAATGACATAATCACATAAGGCTACCTAGTTCACCAACACAGTAAAAAAATCCGTTTTGCAATTTCTTTGGGGACCTCGGGATACTTTCAAGCTCTCCTGCCCATTAAGGGGCATGCCCATATTGCCCATAGGTATCGTTTGTTTTGTAGAGATACCTCGGGTCCTTATAAATACTCGTACTTTGCCAGACGTCATGAACATGTAGGTTGTGTAGGTACTTATCATAGTATCTAGTGTAGTAGTGTGGAGCGTGACTTGCCTTGCTTACCTGTTAACAAAAGAAACAACAAATTAATTATAGTTTTAAAAGCAAAATTAACTAATATAAATGTGTCAAAAGGCTTAATTTCGAATAATGTACCTATTGTATTTTTCCCATTTCTTCCCATGGGTGTCGTAAAAGGCGACTAAGGGACTTACTAGAGAATGGGCAGCAGCGTTCTCTATGCATTTTTAAAACCATACTGCGATCGCCAACCCGCCTGCCAAGCGTGGCGATTATGGCAAATCCCCCCCCAAAATTTTGGGGGAGGCCTAAGTTCAGCTGTGGACGTTTTTCGGCTGTAATGATGATCATGATGATGATTGTATTTTTAATTATGATGTTTAAATATATTAGTAAATACCTAATGGGCCAACATTTGCTGTCATCCAAAATGACAATTATTGATATTTTTATTTAAACACAATCATGGTTTTATCACAAAGGAAAATGTATCGTCTATTCAGAATAAAGTGTTTTTTTTGTGCTATGATTTTTTCAAATTGTGTGCATCAATGACCCTATTCCAGTTGATCGTCAAAACGACCTTTTGACCTTTTGTGGGTAGGGTTTATGGTTTATGTTTTTTTTTTAATCAGATTTATTTTTGTTTACTTGAATTATAATTAATTTTGGTTGTAGCAAATCTAATGTAAATTAGGTACGACTCAGGTGAATACTTAATGTTATTTTTTGTTGGGCTTTGATTTCGACTTAGTAATAATATTATCCTAAAGAATGTGTTTTTGCAATAATTTTAAAATACAATAACGGTTTTACATTTCACTATATTATTATACGTGTTTAAATATTGTTACAAGTGAATGTACCTAGGTACCTTCCACGTTGACTAATAATTGTCTCCATCTGAATAAACACAGTTTACATCAATAGTGCCTTTTTCACAAAATTGCTGTGGTTAAGGGGGATGCCTAAAGTATTTTTTTTTTTTTTTTCTCTTTATTTATTTAGGGGTTTTTATCTGAAAAGATACGCCAACCCCATCGTGCCTTTTAACATTGTAAAAATAACATTAATACTTATATATAAAACATACAAACACATAACTTATTATAATACTGAACAAAGATGGAAGTCACAGTTTAAGTACTGTAATTAAACTACCCAACTTTTTGGCACCTTCTGACGTTGGTTGCGATAAAACTGACTGAATTAACCCCGTATCATGTTTGTTTAAGTCAAATTCCCTCAAAAATGACTCCCTCTCGCGCCTGTTCCGGACACAATCCATCAGCAAATGTTGTACGTCCTCAATCTGATTACAAACTCTGCAATTCGGCGAATCAGCTTTTTTCATAAGGAATGCAAACTTCAATGATGGATAATGTCCAGAGCGAAGTCTTAATATTAATTTAACATAATTCCTACAGTAGCCCGCGAAATTAAAATTTTCTTACGTTTTTTGCAATTTACGGATAATTAACAAGTTGTATATTGATCCGCGGCCATAACGAATATGGCTTTACAGAATTATAATCATAAGAATCAGCATTACAACTCTGTAAGTTCAAAAAATCCTACTGAGTGATTATTTCTGAAAAAATCATTCAGTAGGAATTGTTGAACTTAGACCCCCTTATTACAAAACAAGGTTTATCTTCAGACCCTGGTTTAAAACATGGAGCTATTAGTTTTCAGTTTTGTATAAAGAACGGTATTTCAATCACTGTTACGTTCTTATATAAATCTTATTTTGTAATAAGGCGGAGAGAGTTGTAATGCTGATTCTTAAGATTATAATTCTGTAAAGCCATATTCGTTATGGCCGCGGATCAACATACAACATGTTACTGACCTGCAAATTGCAAAAAACGTAAGAAAATTTTAATTTCTCAAGTTTAAAAAAAAAAAAAAACATTCGCGGGCTACTTTAGCGCATCCCCTTTAACTATCAGAATAACTATGTTTGATATTTGAATATTAGCAGTAGAGTATGAGTTAATGAGTTACGTATAATTCTGTAGATACCTACATCGACATAACTATAGCTCATCATCTGCCTTTACCCAGCTATGTTGGGATCTGCTTCCAGTGTAACCAGATGCGGCTAAATAAGTACCAGTATTTTACATGGAGCGTCTGCCTATCTGACCTCCACAACCCAGTTACTGGGTAACTCTGATTTTCAGATTTTCGGGCTTCTGTAACGATTTTCAAAGATCCACGAATGACAGCCGCCGGGACCAAACGGCGTAATATGCTTTCCGAGGCACGGAGGGATCTTGGTATGTAAAAATGGTCACCCATCCACAGACCAACCGCGGCACCCCTTCGGCTGTTATCACTTAGCCACAATTAACTACCTGCTACTAAAATACCTTTTTTTTTGTTGTGTATGGCATTGCACCTACTGTTTTATATTATTGTGGCAAATATATTGACGTAAGTAGGTATATTTTTTTCAACTTCATTGTTCGAATACCTTCTTTTATTAATTTATTCGCCTATGGAAAAGATCAAGAATCTAACAAGTAGTTGCTAATTATACCACCAATAGTAATGTGACGTAGGTACTTGTGACGCTATTTTAATTCCAGTTATTTTCAAGCAAAGAGTTTGAATCAACTGCCAGAACCAACAATACTTCGCACATCTACAAAAGAAAAACTATGTTAGAAATTCAAAATCTAGACCCGTAAATAAGATGATCAAACAGTAGTTCTGATCGAAGAATAGGAGGACAAAGTACTTCGGAACTTAAAGAAACACGGTTTAAAATTAAATCCGTGAACATGTTCCAAATTTTTAAAATACGACACGGTCTTGGAACCTGCGTCTTATGAATTAGCTTTTGTTACGATATTAATTAGGTTACCTACGCGTAATCGTGTTTTTATTTACAAGCCGAACAATATTTTTTTTCCATCATTTGTTACAGTATTAAGCACTCAGATTGGTCGATTTTTTGAGTCAAAACGTTAAAATGGCGATCTGATTGTTCTGCAAATAGATTCTCACCAGCACCCTTTTTTTTTTTTTTTTTTGGGTGGGAAATTATCAAATAACTTCTCCCGCTCTGGGCGGAGCGGGAGGGCGTGTCAGAGTTTTACTGACTAAAACCCACCCGTATTCCTTCATTTGCCTGTGTGCCAGGGCCACGATATCCCTTTCGGACAAACTCGCAACCCTGGCAGGCATTGGCCCTAACGGACCCCGTCAGTTGCTGCTGACAACTCTTTGAGGCGCGCGTGGAATACAACGCGCCGTCGACCCGGGCCTGGTCCTTATCGGACGGTGAACTACCCATCGCTCACCGTCCGCAAGCCCGCGCCTACGGTGGCCGGAAATCGGCTTGCGACTCCCGACGCCCGGGGCGTCTCGTGCGGCGACTAGGGGCGCGAGGGCGCGAACCTTGCCTCTCCCTCACGCGTTCCGCCTCCTCCTTCGCAAGCATTACTGCTTCGCAGAAGGAGGTGACGGCCTCCCATGCACTCTCGCTCCGAACCATGGCCCGAACCAGGGCCGGACGCGAGAGATCGCCGCTGCCGATTGCCTCCGTGAGGACACGGCGGTGCTCCACCCAAGCCGGGCAGACCTCCACCGTATGCTCCACCGTGTCCTCCGGGCGATCCACACAGTGGTGACACCCGGGCGTTTCCTCCCGCTTTATCCTGAACAGGAACCTCCCGAAACAACCATGTCCGGTGAGGACCTGCGTCAGGCGGAAGGTGAGGACGGCGCCTCTCTAGCCACTCCTCAAAGAGGGGACTTATCGCCACAATTGTGGCGTGCCCAGCGCTGGGTTGTGACAATCGCACTCTCCATGCCGCCATGAGATCCCGCCGGAGCTCTGTGCGCTGTGCCGTGATTTCTCGCGGCAGCGGAGTTTCACCCCGGCGTTTCGCCTCCTCGCGCCACTCCCAGATGTGCGCGAGGACTTTTGCCTCCAGATCCCATGGCGGTAGTCCGGCAAGGAGGCCCGCCGCCTCACGGGAGACCGTGCGGTAACCCCGTACCAGCCTGATGGCCATGACCCTTTGGGACGCGTTCAATTGGCGGGCTGGTCGCAGCCTTAAGGAACGCGCCCACACCGGTGCCCCGTAAAGGGCCATGGACCGCACGATCCCAGCGTAGAGCCTCCGGCAGGAGGCGTTTGGACCCCCTCACCAGCACCCTAATTGCGTAACACAGTTTGAATCGGAATTGGAATGATTTGAAGTATATTGCTAATCCATTGCTTCATATGTTAGAAAAATTTGTCTGCTCAACAACGTACATAACGCAATGAATGTTGTTGAACTGTCAAATTGAAACCGATTCATACCGATAGTGTGTTATGCAATTAGCTGGGAGATTTAAGAAACTAGAAAAGAAATATTGATGAAATATCCATCTATTACCAACTAAATAAGCACTACAACAATTAGTGCGCGTTACATTTAAATTAAACTCATAATAAAAACCTACTTAGTCTACTTAGCATCTGCAACTGAATGGCCAAGTAATAAGGAAACCAGCACTTCCTCCTTTTCAGTATTCACTGCGGGTCGTGTGCCCCGCGCAGGCGCGCGCTCGGAAGCAAGCGGGTAATGGAATAGTTACATGCGGAAGTGTGACTGTGCTTGAGCTGTGAAGGCTGTGTTTCTTCAAATTGTCTGCCCGTGTCACGTGCGTTTACTTACGTGAAGGCTGAGAATCTTAGAAATTTTGAGGAAGTCTCCTTTAACGAGGCTGTAATAAAAATGTAATTGGAAGGAATATTCTGTGTATTTGATATGGAACTGTTGATGGAAATGTTTAAGTTCGTTACTGAATTTTATAAATTGTGACTTCTTAAACCCTTTTCATTTCGCATAATTAGAGGTATCATAAACATGTGGTACCAATTAACAAAACGTTAACATTGAATCATCATCACTATCATTTTTTTTTTTTTTTTTGGGTCGGAAATTATCAAATAACTTCTCCCGCTCTGGGCTGAGCGGAGGGCGTGTCAGACTTTTACTGACTAAAACCCACCCGTGTTCCTCCCCTTCCGTTGCCTGTGTGCCGGGGCCACGATATCCCTTTCGGACAAACTCGCAACCCTGGCAGGATCATCACTATCATGTCATACAAATTATGGTTTTTGAAAATTGAGCCTTTTCTTGAAAGGCATCAACTTTTCATTCAAAGTTATTTTATTCCACCCAAAAAAGTTACAAATTATGGCCACGGCACCTATATAGGTCGAAATGATGTCAAAATAGCACTGGCAAGTAACTACGGGTAGGACTAGCTTCTACCCTAGCTATTTCCATAAACCTACTATATGTCTAGACTGAATAAAGGGCTCCCTAGGTGTCAGTAGACGTAAGCTTTCTCCGCCGAACTCGATCGAGGAATATCGGACTTTCTCAACTTGTACACAATCTGTATGCACTAAGTAATTCTAATTGTGTCCTTGTCTATTCTATGCAGAGAAGGATTTTTTGTCTCTTTTTTTAGAGTAATGAACAGGTTTCTTGGCTTTTTCCGGGTAGGAACTTAGGAAACTGCAGTAGGAAGTAGATCAATCAGCGCCCCGCGGGTCAAAGTAATCAATCAATCAAAAGAATCAAGTCGGCTACCGGTTATACTTCTACGAACACACCGCACTCACTCCTCGCTCGATCTACTTACATACCTATGGCTTGCTCTACAAGTACGTTGGTACCTAGGTAAATAGGTAGATAAACAAGTAAGTAGATAGGTAAATATACCTATAAAAAGGAAGCTCAAGAAAGCGTTTCCGTTTCCATGGTCACTCAACGCTTTCTTTAGCTAAGATAAGATCACTCTGCAAAAAAAACAATTTCCCAAAGGGATGCGCTACATTTTCGATACAATACGAATTAAGGCTTCCGCAGACAGGCGCGATGCTACACTAGTAGAACAATTTTTATGAAAATTAAATGGAAATTGTTCTACTAGAATCTCGCGTCACACCGTCGCATCACGCCTGTCTGTGGGAGTCTTTAGTATCTCTTGTAATTTTTCTTTTAGAATATTTGGTCGGAGACAACCTGTCGATACTATTGACAAAAGGCCGTAGTTCAGATATCGATAGTGTGAATTTTATCGATATAAGTTTTTCTTGCTTGTTATCTACTAATCAATAAAAAAATCTGAATACGAAATGAGAACTTTTTTGAAAAAAGACGGTTAAAAAACAAACGATGCAGTTACGCTGAAATATGCGGAAAAACTCGAATACCTGCTACCACAATAGTATCCCATACATTCGTTAACATGAGTAGGTAAATATTGCATTATGTCGTACATAGGTAACTGTTTCTGTGCACACTTAGATGTTATTAGCACATAATAACAATAGCGACAATACTAAGAGAGCGGCCGACTGTCGGATGTAAATCGCAGAGGAAGTGACGTCACTATGTCGGCGTGACGTGCCGGTAGGGTTACCTCTTGTAGTTATTTAATTAATCAGTCACCAATGATTTAAAGTGCTTAATCATTTTAAAGAAGCACCTTGCTGATTGCAATATCAATCTGCAATAAATCGTACACTACATACAAAGCTCATGTAAAATTATGAAAACTAAGTATCATATTTAGATTTGCGATGTTATTCTATAGAGTATTATCCTGCGTAATTACAAAACCGGTATTATTAGGTAAAGCCATTTATGACACCTCGACATAAAAAAGCCTAGTAATTAACTACCTTTAATTGTAAATAATATTTGCAGTCTCAACATTAGACAGTACAATATTATTTACAAAGAATTATGACCGCACATCATTGTTTTTTTATGACTGTTATGACAGTTATGACATGAATGTAATTGAAGTATTAATTTTTGTGTTTTATTGTTATTTACGTACACCTATTATTACATCAAAATAAATAACGTATATTTAACAACGTAAGTAAGAAATGCAAAAGTTATTCTGATTTTAAAGTACGGTAGTTGATATTATGCACTATGAATAATTTAGCAAAAAAAATATTTGGTTCTTTTTTCGTTGTTCAAGTATTAAACTAATCTCGATGCAATCATGCTGTCAATGTTATTAAATATGCATATTAATAAGGTTTTTATAAATAGTATTCTTCAATTGATTCTACTCGAAATGCATCTCTACCAAGAGTTCAAGATAGATTTAAAAGTCAATAGCACAACAAATAGCTTGCAATAAATGTCATGTCAGAACCTTACGTGGCCAGAAAAGCTTGTAACTCACAGACAATGACACATTTTTTTTACAAATAAATCTTTTTGGACTATGATTTCAGTGGCAGCCCTAACATGTACTAACAACTCAAAAGTCATCGGAACAATAGTGATGGGACATAATACAATAAGTACCGTATATCATATTTCGACACGACAATGGGACCCACTGCTACCGTGAACGAACCTCACCTACATAGTTTTCATTGCGTACTATACATTGCTACCTCACTTACCATAGTCGTAAGAACATGTTATACAAAAGGAGAGATGTGTGTTTAAATGTTGATTAATTTTATTGTCGTTATAAGTGTGTCGAAGTATTGAGGGCGTTCCCACTATACAATGGGACATTAGTATTGACTTCGAGCTGGTATTGACCCGAAGAAACCTCGTTTTGGCGCGAACTGTTATTGTTTGAATAGAAATGGATATTTCGGTTCGAAGTTTTGTGAGCAAAGGCTGAAGACTGAGTTACGTAGGCAGGTATTTGTTACCATATTTTAGGTCGAAAAAAGTAAAACCTGACCTTTAATTGAAAAGTTTATTTTACAGTAGAAACTGTAGTTTTCAATTAATGGCTAGTGCAGACTGGCGCAATATCGCGGGCGCAACATGCAACGCGCTGCCTGTCACGCCAGTCTGTACGAGTCTTAAGGCAACCAGGCGCGACGCGATGGTGCGACGCGATTCTGATATAGAACAATTTCCAAGAATTTTTCATACAAATTGTTCTACTAGAGTCGCGTTGCGCCTGTCTGTGAGAGCCTTTATTCCTGAAAATATTATTTAAATCAATGTTAGAAAATTATCTGTTAAACAAATTGCTGACATTGTTTTATGAGTGGTGATGATCGATGCCGACACACTATACCAAACTAACGGTAGGTGTATCGATGACGATTAAATATTATTAAAATAATTGCTGGAAAATTAACATTTTTATTTAATAGGCATTTAACAGTCAATCAATACCAAAGATGACTCGCCATATTTATCGCATTTGTTAGTGAATGGTGTTTTTTTTTTTAATGTACGTGTTGTAACAGGATATGTATCAAAGTCCATATAAATGATGGATAATATGTAGTGGTTATTAGAATAAGTGGCCCTCTTCAGGTAATAATAAAAAATGTCATGCGTGAAATCCCCCGCTGACTTAGTATATAACTTTTTCAGCGGGGGATTTCACGCGGGCTGTCCAGTAAATTGTGTGAAGCTTAATGGTACCTACACGTTACTGGTGTACTTCACATTCACAATATTACGTAAATCAAGATACTGCTGCCGAAAAATTTCAGAGACTGACTCGCTTACAACGTCGAAATCTCTTCGCTAAAACTAACTAAATTCTATGAACACTGCCAAAATTCAACCCTTTTAGGCCTTAGGGTCCAATATTTGTGAGAAAAGCGAACAAACCCTCAGTCACTAGGACACCCAAGGGGTGCAAACCAGAATTCTACATTCCGCTGCGCCGGTAACAACATGAGTACAGCTACAGTTGCCGGACGTAAATAAGGCATATCGAGTTTTGCTGAAAATTTTGCCTTTGTAGAGTATCGTTCCTGTAACATGAAGCACTGTCCATCGCCGACGAGGAAGCGACTAGCTATCGACTATTTTCTCACTCAAGAAACGTATAATAGATGTAGGTTCCGTGTCAGTAAAAGAGATACATAATATTAATAGTTCATCGCTGACTATTCAAACTGCCGTTTGTAGCACCGACAAGTTGATCGCTGACTGTTGTTTACGCGCATGCGAGAACTCACTCTCCACTAGTTCGTCGTAGCGACAAGAGCTATCAAAGATACTTGCTCAACGTTGCTCCCTTGGCGGGCGGAAAACTCGCTGAGAGACTCTCGCTTGGTACATGAAGCATACCAGCAAGTGACTGGGTAGTCATTCTACTCGTCGCACTCGCGCACTCGCTCATAGCCCAGCGACAAAACTATCCGAACTACACACTCGCTGCTCATTGCTCGCCAAATTCAAATACAAATATTATGTTTATTTGTAGAACATAAAAAGTACAGATGTCAATATTAAGCAAATTAACGCTGTTTGCCGTCAACGACGCACAACTAATTACTTATACTAATTATAATTTTTAATTCATTAGTAATAAGTTAGTAACTACAGCAAAACATTCAAAATTAATAATTAAAACTAAATTATAACAATTAAAAATGAATACATTAGTTATTACGTTCAATTATTCAATTAAACTTTTTTTTATATATTATATTAAGATAAATAATTATGAATTGAAAAATAAAAAAACAAACAAAACGAAATACTCGTAATAAAATAATATCTCTTTCCTTCAATTCGCCTACTCCTTGCACGTTATTTGTTTTAATTTCATTGTTTCGATGTTATGATCCATGACCCCGGCTAATTACCTTGCTACAGTTCTTTAAGTCAGGTTGCTCCAAGATACTATTTTAGAAAATTGTAAATAAAACAATAAATAATAATGTTTAATGAAATTAAAATATTTTCATGAAACGTAAAGGCGAAACTGTATACGTGTGTTAAATTAATGCCGCCACCTGTAGCGGCACGCTGTATATTATTAACAAATTAAAAATATTTAATAAAAAATAAAAAAATTTAATTAAACTATAATTTGTCGTCTAGTACCTACTCATTGATTGTGTAATATGCTTTTAACCCGTATCTAAAATGCCAGCGAGCACTCCGCCACCGCCAACGCCAACGATGTAAGTACAACATCGTTGGCGGTGGCGGCGGCGGTGGGACAAGTGCCACAGACCTGTGTGACAGGCTGTCTACAACTCATTGAGTCATAATATATTTCAATCAAATCATTCAATTTAGGTACTAAAAGAGGGGTAAAAAATCTTCGGTATAATTCACATGTGCCTTCTAGCGTAGCGGATCAATGCATGGGCTCACAAATTGGTCACTAAAACAAACATTGGCCACGCTCCAAATTCTTTCATCTCAAACTCACCAATTAAACAACAATCAACATATTTCTCTCATAAAGCAGATTAAATTAAGAAGTTATTATACTTATTATATAAACATCGCACAATAGCAGGAAGCAGCGGATACGGCGGCGGCGGCGGGTTATGCAAGAGTTGCGCAGGCGCACGACAATTACTATGCATAGTGTTTTTATAGTGAGCGTAGAAAGTAAAGTACGCTCGCAACGAATCGGCGGATCACAGCAGATTATTGAAGGCAGTTTTTGGCACGCAGACTGTAGACGCGAGATATCGTGATACTTAATAGGGGTTTATAGTCTGATGCTAAGAGTTTTCATTCATCAGATGAACTTACAATACTTAGGTTCGTTGTGCATATCTTCAGAACATTAAATGTGATATTCCTGAAGAGAGAAAACTATTCTAAAATCCATTTACTTTTTATAGACTTCCTTTGCTTTGGTACTAGTGCTACAACTAGACCCTACCTATTAAGTAATTTATTTCAAATACATTAAAATGGTTATATAGGTACAATATTAATGACGCAACTAACTATTTACACTAGGTACTAAATTAAATGACTATCTTAATATACAAAAAACAAAAGGAGACTTAGGCATCAAAGTACTCGGCCGCATCGCTGTCATCCGGAAACGTGCCCAGAAGACTGGCAGCATTGCTACGTTGAATGGCAATGCTAATGCGGTGGCCAAAGAATGAGCCAGCTATCTGGTCACGTGAACTGTCAACCAGTTGGTGAGAAATTTCCTAAAAAGGAGACGCGCACTCGGGCCCCATGACCCGAGCGTTTCGACCCAAATGGCTCAAACTGTAATTACCCATAAGGTTACAGTATTTGCGTCACTTGAGGGTCTCAGCAGCCACAGCAGTGGCGCCAGCACAGCCAGCCGTGCTTGGAACATCAGATGGCGCAAGGGTGTCGACACGGGTTGCGTTCCTCACCAGAAGCCTACCCACCTTCCAAGGCAACAGCGTCATGCCGTCTGGTCTCTTCCTATCGTCACGTACCAATCCGTTTGGTTCTAATACCGCTGGTACGACGGCGGTGACAAGGGCTCGACGAATAATATCGTTGATGCTGGCGTGTCGTGCTATGCGACCTGCGTTCCTGCAGCAGGACAGGCTATGGTGTGCGGGACTGTCGACGGTTTTACCCTACCGATGCGGGGCAACACAAGGTGTGCCCAAGCGGAGGCATGTAACGAGCCGAAACGTATACGCCAATCATAGTGCCTATGGTGGATGACGGTAGCGCCTGAAGCCGCAAACCTGACTCCCATTCTCCCACAGCCAGCTGACGCGGCACACTCATCAGTATTAAGTGACGTGTCTACCAGGGTATTCCGTATAACACTGCAGAGCGGCACGTCCCACCGTCTCTGGGAGGACGGGTTGTTAGAGTCGTATATAGACCTATAAAGTTGTATTAACATCTCTTTTCGAATATTATGAACATTATTTAATTGTAGCTCTTTAAAGGATACAGGAATACCAAGTAGGAATGAAATAACTAATGAAACCTTCTCTTTTACCATTCACCTTGTATTTAAAGGGTTCTGTCTTCTCTTAAAAGTTGAATTTGATATTGGGATAAGATATTTTAAGGTTTTAGTATCGAAATTTACTAGCGAAAAGGTTATAGTAATAACCTTTACGGGAACTTAAGTACGTACCGTAAGTCTCCACGTGTACAGTTCAAATTCGGAAGATATAACTTGTGTGACAAAAGAAAATTCATCTGTTTCTATGTTTACATAACATAACATCACGCCTTGCTTCCCCGAAGGGTAGGGCAGAGGTGTACCAGCACAGAATAGTACACCCACAATGTACCAGGTATGTTTAAGTCCCTTAAATTGGGGGGCGAATCTATTGCCATCAACTGGGCGCAAGCCCAGCCTGCGCTGCTACTGAGAGATCCCAGATAGAAAAACCCAATAACACTGTGCCCGATCTAGGAATCGAACCCAGGACCTCATGATCAGCAGTAGCGCTTGCGACCGCCAGACCATCGAGGCAGTTATGAGACTATGTTAAGGCGAAGATAAATAGTTTGTGGACATTCAATTCTCGGTTTTCTAATTACACACACGTCTGAAAAACGTCTTAGGTATTTATTCAACCCACGTCACAGCTAAAATCACAGATAACTTCTAAGAATCACGTAACATGACCGATTGTTCACAGATCCGGGAATACCTACCTATAGCAAAAACAAATCAGTTTGTTATCGTCATTAACTCAGAAATCGTAGGAATTTATTGATCAAATCGTGGTCTAAGACGGACGATAACAAGAATAGCTAGTCGGTGGTTGAGTTACAGCATTTCACTGTGGCTGGTACCTGTAAGGTACGATAGGTACCACAGAGCACGGAGAGCGTCGGCGGCCGCTGCTACAGGCGACATTGTCCACACTGTTCATACAAACCAAGCGTTACACCGTTTACTCGCACTACGACACGAATGACGCATAAATATATCATAAGTTATCGAAATAATTTTAGTACTACTAAAAATAAAGATAAATAAAATAGATCAACCATTTTTCAGATTATCTAAAGTACATACATCTTTTATGGCGTACAGTGTTAAATGTTACAACAAAATACATTGTGATATATTGCAATTAAAATGTAAGAAAATTTAAAACTCATATTAAAAGTACACTTTGTGAAAGCATATTACAAATTACTCAAATACTCAAATCTTTATTGCATTCCATAATGTATATGCTTAGGTGGTAAACATTAGGGTATAGAACAATCGTTGACCCTGTCGGGCACAGCAAAATAACGATAGTAGGTGGAGATTAATTCGATTATATCTAAGACAAGAATGCTTGGAAACATGCTGGTCGAGCTCCGTAGACCAATCTAGAGTTTAGACAATCAAACTGGTTGCTATTTTAATTGTATAATTTATTATTTTCAGACATTTATTTTACATTCTATGATTACCTAAACTCACACACTGACCTATTACTTTATTTTTCTTAGGAAAACGTATATTTTACAAAGTTAAAGTAATAATTAATTTATCTTTCATTGCTTCATTTTTAACTATTTTTACTTATTGTGGTGTAGTCATTTTATTCTAGGTCCTAATGATATAATTAATGTACCAATGTGTATTTTTCGGTGTAAATATCTTAATCATTTCCTGCAATCTTTGCTCACTAAAAGTGGATATTTTTCAGCTTTGTTCTTCTAATCTTCACTAGTATGTGTACGCATTCATATGATAGAAATGAAATGATTTTATTTCTGTAAGTAGGTTTGTACAAACACTTTTACACGTCAATCATATTTAAGAAAAACTAGATGAGGTCGGCGTTTCGTATCTGACTACTCTGAGAAGAAAGGCCGAAACAAACTCAGGTCACAGTCTCTTTTATAGTCCAGACATAATCTTGGTCAGACCATGTGAAGACCATGTAGATTGGTGTCTGAAATGGTTTTTTGAGGAAAGAACCACACAGATTGAGTAGAACTATCCAGTCAGTCTACGCATTTGTCAGTAATCGTGCAGCTCAACTCAGAACATAAGAAGCTCAACGATTCGACGAACAATACCAAAGAAAGGACATTTGGGTAGGCCGCATAAATCACTCAAACTGCCAGACCATGATTAGTACTAACTGAGAGAGAAAACCAAAAAAATAAAACAATGACCCACATATTCTTCACATTCACAATTATTTTAAAGTATCATAATTATATTATTTAAAAAATATATATATTATAATACTTTACAAAGTAAAAATTCTTGTCATTGTATGTATATAAAAAATCATCAATGTCAATGAGTGTATAAAAATTCAGAAATAATCTTTGTCAGATCATTTAAGGACC
Source organism: Tiliacea aurago (assembly GCA_948098905.1). Classification (NCBI taxonomy): domain Eukaryota; kingdom Metazoa; phylum Arthropoda; class Insecta; order Lepidoptera; family Noctuidae; genus Tiliacea; species Tiliacea aurago. Next base: position 29,348,402 of record OX402578.1, read on the forward strand.
ATGTAGATTGGTGTCTGAAATGGTCTTTTGAAGAAAGAACCACACAGATTTGAGATCATGAGATTTGAATCATACATAATGAAACCTCGATGTGTTATCAAGGCGTAAAACCGTGCGATTTATATAAATGTAGGTAGGTATGTAAGTACTGTGATTGGCTACCCACGATTCACGTATTAGGACATAAGATAGATACCGAGCAATTCATGTTGATCGATAAATAATAATCATTTTTACTACTTATAATCGTTTCGCACTATGGTATTTACTTTTGATTAGATTATGACGCAGAATGACGCTAAAACTGCTAATCAGTCTCCGAATTTGTTCATAAATTAACATAATTTAACTACATATTTTTTATCTCTTAGGTATTAGTTGGAATGGCATACGTTAGGATTAGATGTATTATAAAATATTAAAGGATTATTATTGCGATACAAGCAAGAGGAAAAGCATAAATTAATATGATGACACCCACGTCTACTTTGTGCTCATTATGTCTTTAACCCAGTTTCTAAATAAAATATAATATATAAAAATAAAATACCGTACCAAACAACTGGCAAAAAAAATCCTGAAAGCGAACGATTTTAAAATTCAAAATATTTTTTTCTAAGATATAATTCTATTCTATCTTATTTTATGTTTTCTGCTAATTTATTATTATATGTTTTTATTGACATAGCATCTGGACTAGAAGAGTGCAATCTGTTTTTATGGCGCAACGAATATTTTGTTTCCCTATGATTGATACTAATAAATTGTGCTTGCTGCAAAAATGTTATAGGATAGTTGTATTTTAACCGACTTCCAAAAAGGAGGAGGTTATATATGTTCGACTGTATGTTTTTTTATTTTTATTGTAAAATCCTTTGAAGTTTCGTATCGTTTACGTCGCAAGTTCGTCCTAGGGCACACTAGGGATCACAAGTTCGTGCGAGGGCCTCTGGTCACAAATTCTACGACAGTTTTCTAACCAAACTAAAGTGCTTAAAGTGGACTTAATTTGACAAAACAATCAAGGTGTTGGAACCCTTCTCAGTATTTTGAAGGTTCCTGAAATGTTGATCATCAACTTCCTTTAAACGCTCTTCAATGGTCGTGAGCACCATCCACTGGAGTGGCCAGCCAATCATTTCTAATGTGTGTACTTAGTTGAAACAAACAACCTTGTCTGAGTTGGGTACACGGTCTATTTTCATCAATCATACTTTTTGTCATAAAACTCTTATGTTCCGACATTTTGCTGCACTGCTAAAAGTTATAACATAACGCCTGTATTCCCCGAAGGGTAAGGTAGGGTATATCTATAGTACGCCCACATTTCGCCAGTTATGTTTAAGTCCCATGTCATAGGGGGCGAGCCTATTGCCACAAATCCAGATTCCGAGCTGATGAGTTAGATATTCCAGATGCAAAAACCTAATATCACTTTGGCCGACCCGGGAATCGAACCCAGGGCCTCATGCACAGCAGTAGCGCTTGCGACCACTAGACCAACGAGGCAGTAAAAGTTATAAATTATAGTAAAATTTGTGCTCGAAAGTCAATTATTGCTAATGTTTATTTCACAAATCCAATTCCTACGCGCCCTGTACAGATTTCTATATAATTTCACAAACCCAATTCTTACGCGCTCTGTACAGATCTCTTTAAAATTTCACAAATCCAATTACGCGCCCTTTACAGAATTCTATAAAATTTCTGTCGTCTAGAAAGTTTTCTGAAAAACATTTCTCCGCAATAAGTTTTCCTTCTTAACCACAGGTATTGTTCAGGACCAAGGGCTTATGAGTTCGTTAGGTACTAATTCTTGTGACTTGAATTTATAAATCATCGTAATATTATTTTATGCCTAGCAGTTGTCTCTGTTCTTTTTCCCGATAATAAGTCTTTACATCATGATTCCTGCTAAATGATCTTACGATCACCTTTTATCTTTTCTAGAATTCCTAAGGCAGAACAATAATAACATGTTTACATGAAAATCAATTGAAGTTTACGGAGAACTTTCGGGTACCAAGGGAACAGAGAACTCACGTAAACAAACACCTCGTGTGGATGGTAACGTCAACCTCACGTCCAAGTGACAGCGTCTTTATGTTGTAGCAGGAAAACCGCCCGGTATTCGTAGTTTACACGTAATGTTGACTGTATCTAGTCGTTAGTCGCTCAGTCTTCACAAACAACACTTTTAGATAGGAATTTGTTTGCGTTCCGTGTATTTATGCTTTGGCTAGGAATGTGTCTATTAGTTTCGGCACTATTGGCGTCTCCTATGATCATGATCTGAGTTACTTCTTTACAAATTGATTCTTGTTATGTGCTTTCACCAATTTATGACATGTAATTATACTCTTGGATACTTAATTTTTTTACCAAAACAAGTAGTAAGACCCCGTCATTTTCTCCTAGCACGACAAGCTCTCAGGATGCTACTTATGTTTCCACGAATTATACCCGAGTTATTGTTGCGTCCGCAGCATTGATATTACATTTGTATACAAAATCGTGGTAGCAACAGAAGCAAGTAGCAACTACGCTGTTGCAGTTTTTATTTGAAAACTAATAAAATAAGATAAATAAATATTATCGTCCGGGTATCTGGCAACTGATCAAAATTATTCATTCGCGTTTCAGAGTACTTTACTATCTTAATACTCATCTGAAATAACACGCCTTTCATAAATCGTATTGAATGACTCAGGAACCAGTGCGACACTTTTGAGGAAACAGCTTTTCATTAGTTAGAAGCTTCATAATTGCAAAAATATTGTCACCTCCGAACGGCAAATTCGGAGAATTTTTCAAGATAAGTGCTGAAGGCATGACTAATGTAATGATTACTTATTCAATGGAATTTAGTAAGTACACATATTTTATATATCAGTACCATAACACACATTTTTATGTATGTAGATATTGAATAATGAAAGGAAACAGCTGATTATTACTATTATTGAGTATTGTTTTGGTTTGATGTTGACTAACATTTTCCGAATATCACACTATCGCGTGTACAGGAAATTTCCACTTCGATCGATGTCTGCCATTAATTCTTCAGTAAGCACACACATTTCGTTTTCGCAATATATTACTCACGAGCCTCCTAAACTGCTGTACTATTTTTGAGCAAAAGTAATATATCCATCAGCACGGTTCGCTTTAGATTTCTTTACGACTGTTTTATTTATTTATCTTACTGTAAAATGTTCGGTACATTCGCGGTTCGCGGAATTAATGGGTATTAAGCCGGGTCCAGACTTGTGTAATGTAATGTAACGCCAATTCTGCGTGTGGACGGCACTACGAGCATTACATGTAACACTCGGGATGGCGCTCACGCTCTCTTTTTAGCGCGAACACAAAGGCTCTCGCAGTTGAACACACAGATACAGGATTCGCGTTGAGTTTGTTTGCCATCCACACTATTCGCATTACATTACCTACACGTACATAACATTACACATTACACACGTGTGGACCCGGCTTTATGCAAAAGATCGTAGGTATGTACACCCTTTTTATTAGTACTTGTACGAACTCGTAAGTATATCATTCAAGATGTTTCTAAAAATATCTGCAATTTTCTTGGATGAGTTTTGAACACCTGAGTTGGAGTAGGTTGGTTCGATCTGTCTGTTGAGGCGTCGCGTGGGAAAAGTACTGAATGACCCTGTTTAATATTTATAATTACGCTCGGAAAATTATGGAAGATAAATTATGCTGGTTTTAGAAATAATCTCCGTAATGTAAATAGGTAACAAATAATTATAGGTGCTAATGCGGCGTGTGTGTATGAACGTAAGCAGATGTAAGAAGCAAAAGGATGTAAGGAGCCTAGCAGGTGGCGTTCTGTAGTATCTGCCTACCCCGATGGAAGAAGGTGTGAGTTTGTATAAGTATGTTATGCGCAAGTTTTACCTATTGATAACAAAACAGAACTTATGAACAAATTGCGAACAAGAAATTCATTGACAATCAATCATATTAAGTATTATGTCAAAGCGTTAAGAGCTTTATGAGAAAGATCCTACGCAGGAACACTCAATAAAGCATATTTATTTCAACAACATAACATTTTATGTAATAAATACCTGTAAGAAATTATTGTAAACGGTAGTGTTCGCCTGTCCGGTATTTATGTGTTATCGTAGTTTAGTAGAAACTGAGGCTCCACGTGTTCTTATTAATTACTTTTTATACCCCACTTGTATGTTAGTTGATTCATATGTGGGTTTTATAGGTACACTCTGCAAGCTCTTCATGAAGTGTCGATCGGAAACAGGTCAAAATAAATTATTGTTATCAGTAAGTAGGTATTAAACGTTAACCCCCTTATTACAAAACAAGGTTTATCTTCAGACCCAGGTTTAAAACATGGAGTCATTATTGAATTTCGAACTTTATTCCGACTATGGCAAAGTCCCTAAACACAAAACTGACAATTTAGTACCGAACTAAGTTTTCAGTTTTGTAAAAAGAACGGTATTTCAATCACTGTTACGTTCTTATTACAAAAACTAGCTCCATGGTTTAAGCTTTGTAATATGGCGGTAAAAGTTTAAAACACTAAACTGTACTGAAACTTTTAAACTTAAGTGCTGGGAAATAGTGAGAACTATTGTTTATCGGAGTGAATATAGCAGATTTCCTAAGTTGCGAGAGAAACTGCAACATCTCGAAGACTACACAAAAAGTACATCATCAGTCATCAGTCATCACCAGAGATCGGAATAGGTAGAGCTTATTTATTTATCTGAACTTCGAGGAAGGAAGTAACATAAGAGTGGATAATACCTCCTCTAACATCCCGGAATGATTATAATGACGTTTAAATCGCGGGATTTATCAATCAATCAATCTGCCTTCCAACTATGTTGAGGTCGGCTTCCAGTCTAACCGGATTCAGCTTTTTTTTAAATCCCGGAGATTTAAAAACCACGAATTATTTATTGGACTTTATTTATAAACACAAATTATTTATTTAAAAAATCATTTTATATTTAGTTGTGTGACAAAAGATAATTTGAAACAATAGAAACTGCCACCGCTACCTGTTCCTGGGCACGAATAACCAAATATCTGTACAACAAAATGTATGTAGATATGTATTCGAAGCACAAGTTTTAATAAACCAGCCAATTTAATTTAATTTTACCTACATAGGTTGGGGAAAAAGTCTTTTCGCATTATAGTATGTATGAACTTATAATAAAATCTCTTTGGCTATACTATTTGTATCTGGCTGGTTTTTGTATCATTGAAAGTTTAAATTTTAAAGAACATAACTCCAAATTCAAATTAGGAAAAATGTGTGATTTTCATTTGTTTTTCGTACTGTCAAGATGAGTGAATCTAATGAAGAAATTCGATACATTTTAAAATTTTACTACAAAAAAGTTAAAAATGCAACGCAAGCCGCGAAAAAAATTTGCGATGTTTATGGACTTAGTTCAGTGTCTGTGAGAGTAGCACAAATTTGGTTTAAGCGTTTTCAATGTTTAATTTTTGATGACAAAGATGCACGTCGCTCTGGTCGCCCTTTTACGGATAAAATGGATGCCATTTTTGAAAAAGTGGAGCAAGATCGGCATATCAGTAGTTACGACGTAGCTGAAGAACTGGGAATTGACCACAAAACAGTTTTGCCACATTTGTAAAAAACTGGGTACACAAAAAAGCTCGATATTTGGGTACCTTACGAGCTCACTGAAAAAAACCGAATGAACCGTGTACTCATTTGTGATTCTTTAAACCGAACCATTTTTGAAGAAGCTGATAACTGGTGATGAAAAGTGGATCACGTACGACAAGAACGTGCGAAAAAGGTCGTGGTCAAAGGCCGGTCAGGCTTCACAGACTATGGCGAAACCCGGGTTTACTCGCAACAAGGTGATGCTGTGTGTGTGGTGGGATTGGAAGGGCATTATTCATTATGAGCTGTTACCACCAGGCAGGACCATCGATTCTGAACTCTACTGAGAACAGCTGATGAGATTAAAGTAAGAAGTTGAGAGAAAGCGGCCGGAATTAATCAACAGAAGGGGTGTGGTTTTGTAGCGGAATCAACATCGCCACATACGAACTACGCGTCACACTGACGTCACGCGAATCCTGCATCGCGCAATCAGAGTTTACCACGCAACTAGCATATATACAACGTCCCGACATCAACCGTCGGGCAGTTGCCCACCAGACACGACACCCGTCTGGTCGGAGGATTCTCCCTTTTCTATAGAGGATGAGTGAACTTTACACCCTGTTCCTCATACCCCCAAAGTTTTACATCATGATAACGCTAGACCTCACACATCTTTAGGCACTCAGCAAAAATTATCAGAGTTTGGCTGGGAGGTGTTAATGCATCCGCCGTATAGTCCTGATCTTGCACCTTCACATTTCCACCTGTTTCGGTCTCTTCAGAATTCTTTAGGCAGTGTCAGGTTAACATCACGAGAGGACTGCCAAAACCACTTGTCGCGGTATTTTGATCAGAAGTCCCAAAATTTCTATAGCAATGGGATCATGTCCCTACCTACAAGATGGCAAAAAGTTATCGAACAAAATAATACCTACATACTTTAGTTAAATGTAAATAAACTATATAAAAAAAATGTTTTGAATTTTCTTAAAAAATGCGAAGAAACTTTTTCCCCAACCTATTAAAAGAAAAAACTTGAATTTGACTCAATTTTAGTACGTTACCCTAAAAAATATTATAATATATTCTTCAAATCAATCATTTGTATCTATAAATAAAGTCTAATAAATAATTCGTGGTTTTTAAATCCCGGGATTTTAACGTTATTATAATTATTACGGGATTTTAGAGGAAATAATTATCCACTCTATGTTACTTCCTGCTTCAAAGTTTAGGTAAATATGCTCTACGTATTCCAATCACTGGTCATCACTTAAGTGACGAAACAGGACCTGCCGAACATTGCATTTTCCTCGTTGCCCATAATTAAAACACCGAAATTAATAATTTACTTCTATTAAGATGTACATTGTAATAAAGATTAAAACGATTACATCACTGAGTTAGATTATCAAGACCTAGGTACTGTCTACAGTGACGAAGTAAGCTCAGATAAGATTAGTTCATTATTTAGCGTACTTTGCTTTACACAAATATTATTCAGTAGATACGTGAGATATATTAGGATGGATAGCATCTCCCAAACCACAACAAACTATCAAGGTGTTTTGGTGAAAATATTTGCAAAGTTACATTATTATGTCACCGACACATAAAAGGCTGATTTAAAAAGCAATTTAATTATTTAAATTTTAGGTCATACCTACTAGAGAATACATTTTAAACGAACAAACAGGAAGACAAATCCGAGATACTGCCAATAAACAAGGATGATTCAGAGGATAAATATAAATAAATAGAAACAACATTCAATAGTCCTTAAATTATGAGGAAACTCGCAAATTAACTATTATATATTGTATAACCTAGGCTAATATTCTAGCTATTAGCTGCCTCGTTGGGCGAGTGCTCGCAAGCGTGTCTGCTGAGCATGAGGCCCTGGGTACGATATCCAGGTCAAGCATAGTGTTTTTGGATTTTCCATTAGGAATTCTCAGTCAGCCCGGAGTCTTGATTTGTGCTCCATTGATGACAATAGGCTCACACCCGCCTCCTTTAAGGCTTCTACAGACTGGCACGACTCGCGACGCGACACAAAGGCACCGCTTGTCGCGCGACACGCAGGGCCTTTGTGTTTCGTCGCGTGTCGCGCTGGTTTGTAGAAGCCTTTACACGGGACTTATTAAACATTACTGGCGAAATATGTATGACTTCGGGAAAGACAAGCGTGATTATGCCAACAAGCACCTAAACTGCACCTAACTTTCCTCTTAAACCTGTTGATTAGCCATAATCTATGCTAGAATGATTAATATCTAACTCCACATTACATCACTAATTCGTATGTGATATGAAACGTGTTCTTGTCACCTGCGGCGATAATCTCAGATTAGTGTGGCACGTTACAAACGGCTCTCCCTCGCCCACACGCGGGTGCATGGCTCGTGTGCTGACTTGCCGGGGCCCCAGTATGTAATGTTACAAACGGCTCTCCCACGTCCACACGAGGGTGCACGGCTCGTGTGCTGACTTGCCGGGGCGCCAGTATGTAATGTTACAAACGGCTCTCCCACGTCCACACGAGGGTGCACGGCTCGTGTGCTGACTTGCCGGGGCGCCAGTAATATTACAAACGGCTCTCCCACGTCCACACGAGGGTGCACGGCTCGTGTGCTGACTTGCCGGGGCGCCAGTATGTAATGTTACAAACGGCTCTCCCATGCTCACACGCGGGTGAATGGCTCGTGTGCCGACTTGCCGGGGCGCCAGTATGTAATGTTACAAACGGCTCTCCCACGCCCACACGCGGGTGCATAGCTCGTGTGCCGACTTGCCGGGGCGCCAGTATATAATGTTACAAACGGCTCTCCCACGCCCACACGTGGGTGCATGGCTCGTGTGCCGACTTGCCGGGGCGCCAGTATGTAATGTCAATGACAGTGTTGGTGGAATTGAGAAATGCATTTCGCAATTGTATCGATTGATATTTGATTCGAAAATTTTAATTGAAATAATTCTGATCTGCGGGCTTAGACAAGTGGCAATTTATTTCAAATCGTTCTACAAAGACTTTCAACAGTACTGACATAAGCTTTTCAGTAGTTTGTATCACTCATACATTTTTAACTTTTTCATCATCATTATCGCTGAAAGAATATCAGTTTTGAATGCTTAGATGTAGAGACTATGTTTGTTCTAAGTATGCCCAGTTAGGGCCCAAGAGTATGAACGTGGACGATGTAAAAAGTTCACAACATTCGTAGCATGCGACGTTTTGTATTTTCACATTTCTACCTAGCCCATAATAATAAGAACGTAAGAACCCTTCATCATAAGAGAGACTAGGTCATTTAACAAGTTTGTTCTTCAATTAGTCCCAAATCCGGCCTAAAATAAAACTTGTAATTAAGTGATCGTTGAACCCAGACCAAGGTTCCAGTACCCGGTTCTCTAATTGACCAATGAAGCGATAAATAAATGAGCTAATCTAGTCAAGCGGTAATTACAGTGATCTACGTTCTTATACACCGTGCTAAAGTTGCTAGGACCACAGGAGGGTCAATGTACTAGTTATTAGTACTATTGCGTTTACAATTTAAGCATCAATAAATCACTGTTCCTCATGAAGAAAGAAAGAACAAGCATTGATTTATTGCCTTTTTATTCTGTTTTAGCGATTTGAGACCACCACGAAGACAGCACAAAAACCTTCAGATCATGTAACTCCAAATCAGTTCAGCAATATTTCAAGATAATCCACCTACAGTAGAGCCACATTCAGAAATCTTACAAAACGAAACAAAAGCCTTGCCAAGCAATGTGTGCCAATGACATGATTTAATAATCCAAGAATAACTCACTTGTAACATATCGCGTGCATGCGCACCGAACATGGCCGTAAGCCTGCAGAATCGAGCCTTATAATGGTACAATGACCACGAAATAACTTAGAACATAGATTCTGAATCATCATTGAAGGATAAACAACCTTATGCGTAAAAATATAAAGTTTAATTTTACACGCGCTGTAAACTGTACCTTAGATTTTATGAGTAACTGGTTGAAATTGGATTTTAACAACGAAACAATAGGGTTGCTTTTGCCGTGTCATGGGTTCAGTAGTATGGTTGTGTAGGCTTGGTCCATTCATGCATACCAATCCGGTCTGATAGTTCACCTTGATATTATTTTGTTATTCGTATGCACTTGCCAAGTGGTTTGTCTTATTGTTTGGTAATCAGCTTCTTATTGCGATGTATTGGGAAGTTATTGTTGTCCTGCCGATCTATTCAGCAAAAACTCACCGTGTCAATCCCTCGCGATCCCGAGCATCAGCCGATGTCTGTTAAAATTTCACCGTGAAAACTTAGGTGAAAAGTTTCACAGTGAAAATACATCACGGTCAGAATACATCGGTAGATGCTAGGGATCGCTAGGAATACATCGGTTGATGCTCGGGATCGCTAGGGATTGACAGTAAAAATCTCACCGTGACAACTTAGGTGAAGTGAGCTGTCATTCAGGGATACACACTATTGACAGCTCACTTCACCTAAGTTTTCACGGTGAAATATCTACTGAATAATATGAGAATAGGTTGACGTAGTGCTATTCTGTAGAAAACCCACCGAGAAAACGTAGTCGAAGTGAGCTGTCCTTCCACCGACACTATTGACCTTCACCGAAATTTTCACGGTGAGATATTTACAGAATACACCGACAGGTGGAATGACAGCTCACTTCACTTGAGTTTTCACGATGACATTTTTATAGAATAGTCCGCCTGTTCTACAATTTCAGCTCACATAAATCAATTGGAATTCTGATTGACCTTTTCAACAACCAGATAATAAAATATTCCGAGAACATAATTATTTTGAATAGGATTAAAATAATGGATTGATTTTTTTGTTTGTTTACAAAGTTTCAGAAGTTTTTTCTTAGCGTGACAATGGTAATCTAAAAAAGAAAGTGTATTTATCTACAAATCCTAATTAGTTTTCACGGGTGAAGAGGTTTCTCATTATGAAGGACCTAAGTTCATCGACATTTTAATTTTAACTTAATTAATACAACCTGCAGTGTCCTGAGTGCTGAGTTGGGTCAGCTAAAGTTGATTTACTAAAGTCACCTTACCTTACTTGGCTAAGTGTCGATAACATTACTAAAATGACGTCTTGCTTACCTGAAAACAAAAAATAAGAATACAATATACGTTTACATTGTACAAATTGATTATTTTGGATTTTTCTGTAAATCGATAGCAATCACTATGACCTTCCACTGCTAAGTTCCGTAATTCAATCGCAATCGCTTTCATAACGAAAATTCTATAGTACTTTTAAAAGCCCTACCTTCTTAATTATTTAATTTCTTCTAGTAGGCACAGTCAACAGCACATCAGGTTATACAAAACTGACAAATTTCTCCAAATGATTTTAAACCTTAAAATGTTGATGGTTAAGTTCAAAATCGAATGAGAAAATTTGACAGTTTGTGGTAACTTGATGTGCTGCTGTGTGTACGTATGGTCTGTTCCAAAAGTATCAGAATAAAATGTAAACAAATGGATCAGTACCAGTGGATGCAAATTTTTAGTGCCACTTATAAATTTAATACTTCGCGCGATTTGATTACGTAAACACGAAATTATAATTTTAAATCATCATAAAGGTGTGTTCCATTTGACGCTTGAGGTTAGTTATATAACATCAATTTTCGTCGAAGATTTTTCAATTACAATTTAATAATGTTTTTCAAACAATAATTATTGTTGTATAAAGCGGTGAACTATGAAGTTGAAAAGTTCTAAATACTTACTGATTTATTTATTTATTTATTTATTATGGCACTCCAACGACTAGTTCACAAAAGCACATTTAGAGAACTTATATCATATTTTAAAATTACTGCAGTGAACTTATCACTTAAAGGTGTGCACAGCACTTACATAATTTGCCTATCTGACATAAAGATAATTATAAAATCAAATGTTAATAATAATAATACAATGAAATAAATTTACAATAACAAAAAATCAAATTAATCAATAATTAGAAAAATCAAATTAAATTGAAATAAATTCCATTACCAAAATTAATTGCAAAGAATATAATTAATGATGGAATTCAAAATATAAGTTGCAAAAGATTTTTACGAAATTGAGCTAGGGTGTTGGAGAAGATGTCAATGCTATTGGTGCGAGAGTGGCTTTCATTATAAGTTCTCATCAAACGGTTCAACGGCGCTGATCGCCCGAGGTTGGTTCGAGCTGTAATTGGTGCAAACACATCCAATTTGCGGTCGGGTCTGGGTTGACAACAACGGGGAACAGATATATTTATGTCTTCCAGAAGTTTTGGAACATGAATCAGTCCATTGACAATCTTGAAGAGCATAATTTGATCCATAATTCTTCTGCGGTTTTCGAGGGATGTAAGGTTGAAGTGACTCAATCTTTCAGGGTAATTAGTTGTGTGTGTAGTGAAGCCTTTTTGGACGCTTTCGACTCGATCGATATGGACCTGATAGGTAGGACACCTGAGATGTATAATCCAGTACACTTCTGACGAGGGTGAAGTAGAGAAGTTTAAGGGTACGAATAGACTTAAAGTCCTGACAGAGACGCTTCAGGAATCCTAACATTTTATTTGCCTTTTTAACAATATTGTCTATGTGGGGAATAAAAGTGAGCTGACTGTCGAGGCAGACTCCCAGGTCGCGAATTGTGTTAACCTTCTGCAGCGTTCGACCATTCAGCGAATACGAAGACGGAAGATTTTTTTTTTTTTTTATGAAAGTTATAATTATGTTGACACGTTTCAGCGTTAAGAGTCATTCTGTTCTTTATACACCAGTGGTGCACTGAGTTTAGGTCCTCTTGCAGCAAGGTTATATCTCTGGGTGAATTTATTTGTTTGTAGAATTTGACATCGTCTGCAAAGAGTGAACATTCACTGTGCTTGATGCAGTTCACTATGTCGTTGACAAACACTAGGAACAATATTGGACCCATATGGGAGCCTTGTGGCACTCCGGAACTGGAATAGTAAAAGAATGACTGATGGCCCTTTACTACGACTTTTTGTTTTCTGTCAGTCAGATAAGATTCGAACGTTTCATCTCGGACGGTATGTCATTAGACTGATTTTTTTGCCTTTACAAATGACCAAAAAACTTTGGGATTTTGTGATATACCCTTCTCTACTCTCTCCACGTAGTCTTTGTAGTTACTTTTGATCATTATATTAGCTCTTTCACTTAACAATCTGTATTCATAATTGTCGCGAGGATTCTTATATTTTTTAAACCGCATTCTAAGCTTTTCCTTTTCGATTAAAAGTTTAATGAGAGCTTTTGGAAACCAACTGAACATGATACATGTGTTACCAAGTCCCTTTAGTGAGCGATTGCGTAAGAATTGAACCTGAACAGGGTCTGTTTAAACACTCATCAGATACATTTTGAACAGACTATAAACATACATTCATGATAATATAAGTAACTGACTATTCAATATTTAAGCTTGCCTTGCTAGTATTACTAATTACCTTCTACAATCACCAATAAAATGTGATGTGACGATTGATTCTTTGAACTGTGCTTGCAATTACGACGTGAATCTCGTTAACTCTGGAGCAGCTCAATTAAAAGAGTGTGCTAGTGGTGCTAATTATTACCGAGCGTTGGCCTTTTGTTGCCGTAATGTCATTCTTAAATGTCTCATAAACTCTGATTTTTTATTTGTTAGACCAAAAAGTATTTTTTTTAAATAACACGATTAATAATTAATATTACTGAGACAACATGACAACAGTGAGGGTCCTCCAGCAGAGAATGATGCAGTGGTCCTTGGTGAGGGTCACGTGGTAACTACATTATTCAAAATGAAAAATCAAATGTCATTTAGTCTAGCAAATAAAAAATCTGAGTATAGTGAGATGTGATTACTCACACTTCTGAAAGCTCTGTTGTGATACAAGATAATTAATTATGGCGTTTAGTTTTATTTTGATTAATACTATAGATAGCTGTACTTGCAAAATGTTTTAAGTAAAATCGTAAATATTTTTTTTTTCACCCTGGTTTGGTTGCTTTTGTATTGATATAATATCCTACTTCACTGTTGTGAATGTGAAAGTGTGATTTGGTGTGTCCTTCTTCCACGCAGCTTCGGAGCAACTCACATCGACGAATTTTATGGCAAATAGATATATTGGCCGAAGACTGATATAGGCTTTTATCCCGGAAAAGGCACGGTTCTTGTGGAACGGAGCAACGACGCCAGGGTAAATCTAGGTCTACAATAAAAACTCATCTTCACTATTCACAGTATTCGCTTTATGTACCGTACAAAACCGTCTAGTCCTTTATATTTGATATAATTTTTAAATCGTGAAAGAGCTATTTATTTAGTGTTTGCCGAGAATTTTTCAATTAAAATCATTTGCAATTTGCGCTGCAATCACAATCTATCGAGGGAATTTAATATTCATCACAGTTTGCAGATTACAGGTGCTTGTTCATTTTATTTTTCGTTTCAATGAGTGTTGGAACTCCTACTCCATCAACGCATATCAGAGACTAATAGCGACATGTCGAGGCACGAAACGATAGCCTGCACTACGTCATATCCATCTCTCGACAGTGATTGGTTTTAGGTTCAAATATTGTTCCCACACCCCCTTTCCTCGATCGTTGTAATCAAGATGGCGAATACATAATTTTATCGTTGAAACTAACGCATCGTTTTAATTTCAAATCCTCAACACAATCTTTAAAAAACACCTGAGTTTTCACCAAACCTCACCGCTGCTGCTACAATGAGTGAGCAAGATTCTTCAACTTAACTTTTGCCTACATTCGTACTTATTTTAAGCTAGATCGTCACAATATATTTGACAGGCAGTAATTGATAAATCAAAAAACAATTAATAGTATACCTAAGTTAACCACCGAAGATAACAATGAATCCTTGATAAGACCAATTAAGTTGATTAAGGATTACTTCAAAAATTTTCAAATAGACCAAAAAATCACAAGTCCTTAAAAGAAATTAATATAAAACCCTAAGAACATAAAACCAACTGTCATTGACATTTATAATCCGTCCAGTCAACAAATAAGGTAGGTATCAAGATTCTTATTTGAATACAAGAATGATATTTCAGGCATTCCAAGACCAATTTGAATGTATAATTTAGGAATTAACCTATATTGAAGTGGCAATGATACTATTCAAGCGGCGAAAATAATTCTAATTCGTTCTGTAGATTATTAAACGACTCCGAATACCTAATTGAATTAAGTGCCATTACTTTTAATACAGTTGCCGAAGTTTCTAGATCTTCATCTTTTCTATAGGACTAGTGACCCTGCTTCGTACGGCTTTTAAGACTTGACAAACATCGAGATTTCTTTTAACATTAATGTCAGTTTAACATTATTTTTTTATACACAAAAACCTTTCGTAATAAATACTTCAAATGATGGTGAAAGCCGCAACAAAATATGTTGCGTAGTTATTGCGACGGGCAAGAAAAGAGACTTTAATTTATAATATGTAATTTATACGATTTATAATATAATATATACCTATCCTATAAACAGATAGAGAAGTGACAAAAATAAGAGCAGGTACACACAAGACAAATATCACTGCTGTCAAAATATATGGGAGCATTGACAAATGACATGTGTCGTACCTCGGTGGCCGTGTTGTAATAGTAAGTGGAAATGCGATTATAACATCAAACATGTGTATGCTCGTGTGGCAGCATCTGAATGTAATTACGTCATCCTATAAAAAGTTTAAGTGCTAAGGCGTTTGCATTGAGATCGGATGCACTGCAGTGGACACTCTTACTAGAGTGCTAATACTTTTTTTCATATCTACCATTATTGAAGGAATTACTTCATACTCTTGTAATTAAACTTTGAATTAACATTGATGAACTGTCAAAATGAATTCGATTACGATTGGGAGCGTGATTCTCTAATGTGCCAGTTATTTAAAGATTGATAGCATTGACCCCAAAACGAAGAAGGTATCTTTCAATTGCAATCAATAACCGTTTATAAAACAGTATTTCGATTGATTTCCTTCAATTAAAGTTGATAAATTGGGCAAAAAACCTGAATTAAGTACTCAATTGAGCAAGTACCTACCACGGACATGGCGGCGTTTTGTAAAACAATTAAGGTTCGTTATACATATCCTGTTTCAAAACGCTTGTCCTGCTTTACCGACCGATGTTGTTTGCAATGCAAGCGGTACAGGCGGGCTGCACGCGATAATCGCGTCCCGGCCCATTGCTTGTGTTGTTGTGATGTTCAGATTTCGTATTTTAGGGAAACGTCTAGGTAGTTTTTTTGTAAATTGTTTAAAAACACTGTCTTCATGATCCTCGTGATTAGATAACTAACTACATAATGCGATGACTACAAACATGATTAAATTGGAGCTGTTCATTTTAATCATGTTTATAAATAAAAGAAACATGACTAAATTGGATAATCAAAAACACAACAACTTCGTGATGGTATATATTAGATGCTAATCTATAAAATACCATCATGAAGTTTTTGTAGGTGAAATTAAATATTACGCCACGAATCTACTGCACTCATCGTACTGCACGAATCATAAAACGATATTATGATTTGAATGCGATGTCATATTGGACAACAGTGCTATTTAGATATGGTTAGTTACTTATTTAATAGAGTTTTCTATAACTAGTTTCACGAACAGAATCAATGGTTTTTTTTTAATTCTAAGCTAACTGTACAATCACAATATACAACAGAACTGAAAACATAGTGCACAATAAGTTTTTATCTAACACGTCCAAAAAATAGTATTATTAGCAACATGTTTAGTATTTTTTGTTGGCCCACATTAAGTCCGTGGCGGCCTTCTCAATGCCGATTCTAATAAGTGTCGAGTGATCTGTGAGAATGTTGTGAGATGACCAAAACTTAGACAACGTTCTGTTGCGTCGTCATTTGTTACGTCAGGACTGACAGGGGTGTTTTGTTTATAGATAACGATGATTTTATCAACGACACCTTATTGTAATACTGGTATGCTAGTAACATATAATTGCTTTAGTTAGAAGCTTACGTCAATATCTTCTTAGATCATTCTACAATAATTAGGTACATAATTCTTCAAATATACATATAACATTGTAACATCTTCCAAGTTACATAGTATAAAGTTATTCTATAATTCGCTCTGTTTTATTAAAACTATCATTATATTATTATTTACTAACATTTTATACATAGTTTTATTTCCTTGCCTAACTAGTCTTACTTCAATCATCTCAGCTATTCTATCGACCTGCCTTAATAGGTGTGTCTAAACTGAATTCTAGTTTTAGATAAGCCAAGGCTATCACATTTATTAGCATTACCTACAATTTTATTTTCATTATTTTTTTTCATTAAAATAGTCGTATCACCAGTTTTATTAAGCTTAAGTTGCTATGTTTTTTTTTTAAGACGTTGACCCACACTAGGAATTTTTCCTGTATAGTGGATGCGTTTACAAACATTTAAAGTAATTTACACAAACAGCCAGACCCGGAACAACTACTTGTAGGTCATACAAATAATTGTTCCGTGCGGGAATCGCACCCGCGACACGCAGCGCAGCAGCCGCTGCGCCAATCGTGCCGTATTTAGAATTCTGGTTTTAAACTCATACTTAGAATGACTTTTTCAATGCTTGACGAAAAATAAAATTGTCAAGTCATTTTGCCAAATGTCAAAAATGGTTCAAGTGCTCGCAACAAGTTAAAGTAAGCAGTTACAATTAACTGTTGACTCACATACCTGAGACTCAGTGAGTCAACTGAACTGATAAACTCCCATTTGAACTGGGAAGTGCATTAATTCTTATACTAACTGTGTGTTTAAATGTGTGATCAATGCACCACCACAGAGTAAATGAATACAGTTTACCCGTGAGATATTGCTTAATGCAAGAATGAGATTACTCATCTGTGTTAGTATGTGTGTTAAGTAGGTCTTGTTTGGTTAGAAAACTACTTTGTAATGTAGATAAAACACAAATAATGTATCACCTGCGTGAGAACGCGCAGTTCGTTAAAATTGACCAAATAATTGTGCAGTTTTAATTTTCTACTGCACTTTGCACTCAGCTGAATTTACAACTTACAATGTTCGTAGGTTTTAATGCATTTTGATTTCTTTCAACCTTTGTTTCAAAATAATAACCTAGGTAACTCTTTTTCTTCTATACAAATCCAAGATAACTTCTGAAATTAAAAAGTAGCACGCAACCCATATAATCTAAAGATTTGTTGTGTTAGTATGTAGGTATTTCTTGCAACCTTATTTCTTGTGTCATATTGTACTTCTGTTCATATAGTTTAAACCGCATAATTTTTATTTTTTATTTTTATAAGTGTTGTTTAACTTCGTTCTTACCGTAGGTTATCACTGTATTTGAGAATGCTGGTTCACCTGTTATTGGCAACTGTATAAGCTCATGACTGTTATCTAGTTTTATTTGATATTTTGTATACAGAAGCTGTTTGTGTACCTTTATAAATAAATAAATAAAAAGTAGAAACTTCTTGGTATTAAAATCGACGCACATTGGATTGTTTTAACATATTCCTTTAAAATGTTAGTGAACTAATTTTTTCAATCATATTTTCAGAACTCCGCAAATAGTTTGTAACACCTAGTACTCAGTAGGCCACATATTATTTCATAATACTACAATTTATAGCAATACTATTGTTTCTTATTTAGACAGCCTCGTATGGTAGAGAACGGGTGCGCAATGCGCATGATTCATACACGCTTAATTACTTGTAAGTAATTGATGTGTCTAAGTGAGTTAAAAGGTTAATATGGTAGATGAGCATACGGCTATAGTAATGGAATCAGGTTGTAAAGGCTGACCGACTTCAAAAGATTATAAAGTGGAAGATCATAATGATATAATATAGGAGATGAAAATGATGAATGGATAGGAATAACGCCGATAGGTAACACAATAAGATAAATACACGTAGTCAACATGAAATTGTGATACCCAAAGTTAGATTCAATAAAACAAGCAAGTAATTTCTTATAAACAGTATCCGATTTTATAACAAGTTACCAAAGTCGGTTATGAAAGTCGATGGAAAGTTAAAAACCCACATCAAACGTGCCATTATCAAAAAAGCATGTTGAAGACAAGGAAGTTTGGTAATGATTCCTTCTGCACATGTAACTTTCCTGGTACCTCATTACGGCATAACTATGTAACTGCTAAATTACGTTTTTTTTTATACATACTTCCTTGACATAATCTTTTCTTTATTTAGGTTTAAAGATTCTTTATTTATTCTAAAAGAACAAATATTGATCACTTAGCGAATAAATACATGACTATTATTATTTGACATTATTTAACTATAATTTTAATTACAACTATTTATTTGTGGCTTTTGTGGACAGGATATTAATTCAGATTTGTTCCAGTTGTAATGGCAATCATGCCATTTGGTTTAAATAGTCTTTTATATTTTCATTATCTTATTAATATTGTTTAAGTATAGATTCTTTTATATTTTGTGAATATGAGAACGTTGTAGGCAATTGACTGTGGATTTGTAGACCATTTTGTACTTGTATGTAATTTGAAAACATTGTAAAAGCCTTTTTTTTTAAAAAAGAGTAACCGTGGAGTTTCTTGCCGGCTCTTCAGCCCTAGTGCACCTAGCTTCTGACGTTTCCTAAGTGCCCATGTAGGTTTATGTGAAATAAAATATTTTGATTTTGAATATTATTATTTTTTATCTCAAATAAAACTTAAATCGGATACAGACAATACGGAAATAATTTACATAATTGAAATTAAAACAAGAGAAATATTAATAAACAAAGTGATACCATAGACCGAAGGCCCAGAATAGCTAGTAGCCGTAGGTACCAGTTGATTGCACTTTATACAAAGTGCAATCAACCAAACCAACGATATAGCTGTCAGAAAACCTAGAAGTACCTAGTTGACTAATGAATAGCTCTCACTACAGCATAAGATAAACCGTTCCTACTATCTCATGTTTATAGATCCTAGTGCTGCGCTCCACATAGTTCACAAGTACTATGATGATCGTGACACGATGACACACGATCTTCATCAACATTCTGCTGGCCTTCCACGCCCCAATTACATTCAATATTAATTAGAGCTTGCATTTCTCCATACATCTGGCTAGAGCACGCACCGTACCGTGTCACGAGCTGTGAGTTGTGTCACATCTTTATGTAGAATTTGCGACATGTCTTAATATACTGTGTTTCCAACCACATTTGTCCCAATTAGAAGGTAAATATTTGCTGCCACTTACATTTTTTGGGGAAAGATTTGGTGATTTAATCCTATTTGTGCAGAGCCGCTGGTGAGTAGTTAGTTTCGCGTATAAATTCCTTAATTCATGTTTAAGTCTAGCCGGTTTTTGGCTAAAACAAAGATGAACGTCTGGGTTTGTTTCGTCTACTAAAAAATTAACAAATATTGGTCGATCGTCTAAGATCGAACCATAATTTGATTTAAGTAAATTTTAGTTGATTTCATGATTTCTAGTGCCTTTTCAAAATTAGAGACCATGTTTGAATTTTTTGCGTTGTTCTTAGTCTCTTTGGCTGTACACATTTTCCGACAGAACTTTTTCCCGTATTTTCCTTAGTTCCACGACAGAGTGGTCGATTCGTCATGCCCGCTCGTGATGCCACGACTCTGCTCATTAACATTCGTTAACGGCGTCGCGTCGTGACGAACCAACTATGTGTCTAGGAATAATTAACTTGCACTTTGCGCCGCATTATTGAGTACTTTGATGTAGTGAGTACTTACATGATTCTTTTGAATGAAGGAGTACGTACGAGCAGGTCATATGCTTAGAGGTATTTGAGGGAAATGATTTGTGTGTTAGCATTAAGTAATATTTGATCTTATCCTCAGTTGTTTGATCACCAGAATTATAGCATTTTTCTAAAAACATCTAGTGGTTACTTGCTGGTATAAAATAATATAGAACCGTGAATCAAACATCAATGCCAGTGCAAGACGAGTAGGTAATCTGGACTATTTGAAAACATTCAGCTTTACATTTTTGTGTTTATCTACATATTTATTCTTTTTCTTCACTTTATTTTCTACTTTTGCGGTTTACTAAGTCACTCCTCCCCCCCCCCCTGTATTTGTAATGTTAACGAATCTGTCTCAATATGTTATTAAGATATTACTGGACATAAAATAGCAGTCAGTTTCTCTCTTACTTTATAGGAAGCTTACAGCAAAATTACGCGAGTAAAAAGTTCAGACTACAAACAAAATTACCTTTTGGAGTGGCGCAGCCGACGATAGCAAACTTTTGTAGTTTTTGTTGACTGAGTATAAATGTAAGCACAGGCTCAGCCTCGTGCCGGTGCAACCTCATTCATATTAAGGAACTAGTGGATGCAGAATTGGTATTCAGCATTTTTTTATTGAATTTCTTTTGACTGTAATTTTAATAATGTTTCTGTAAGTGAGTTTTGATTTTGTAAACACACTCACGATACAGGATACATTTTTGAGAGCGAATGAATTTTAAAAATGTAGACTTCTTTCTCAATGACCAGTCTATAGAGGCAAATGTTTGTATTGGGTTAAACTCTTTCACTTTAATCTACAAGCAAATCTAGTTCTATTAATTTGCTTCGACAAACGCACCTGTAGGTACCTAAATCTCTCGCGCACATAATGGGAGTGGTGCGAGGAGGCCAAACGCCGCACTGTGGGCTGTAAATCGAGTTTCATAGGCATTTAAATTCTTTTCGCTTTTTTTTTTTGCTTGTGATAAGCTTCTAATGCCTTCAGCAGTCATAAATATATATGGAATATCATTTCGTAGGTAAACTAAATTATAAAAAAAAAATAAGAAAATTTTGTATGGTGTCAAAGTAATAAATCCAAATATCTTCAAAACCGCTAACTTAACCGTTATATCCTTACAGATGGTTATTCAACAATTTTTTTGTAATTTTTTGATGAATTTTATACATCGGTGCAAACTGCGGTTTTTTATAAAAAATATATACGTTATATAAAAAAATGGTTGAACTAAAACTTCTACTTACATCCGGACCAATGAGTTTATAAACTTGAAATTTTTCAAAGAGGTGTCTGTATTTTAGAGAAACACTACAACATTATCAAAATTAATATTCAATGACATCGAGAAAAAAATATTAAGTGATAATTTAATTACGCATTGTAAGAACTCGTTTTAACACTGTATTGTATGATCGTTAACCTATTAGGAATTATCTAATTACCCAAATTATATATTTAGGTACCTTAATTTTAATGACATAAGTTACTGTAATTAGTACCTAATTATTAGTATTCAGAGATAAGCGTTTCTCTAAAATACAGACGCCTCGTGTGTATTTTAGAGAAACACTACTACATTAGCAAAATTAAGAATAAAACATAATTATTACTATTATGTTTTTTTATTAATAATAATATTACAAATTATACAAAATCGTTATCAAAGTCAAAGTCAAATTGTTTATTTCAAATAGGCACATAAAAGGCACTTTTGAACGTCAATAGGCACTTTTGAACGTCAATAGGCACTTTTGAACGTCAATATCTGAATCTGACTCAGAGTCAGGATCTAAATGACCAACATCAAAAAATTCGGCGGTCGTAACTCCGCTGCCGCGAGAAATCACGGCACAGCGGACGGAGCTCCGGTGGGATCTCATGGCGACATGGAGAGTGCGATTATCGCAACCCAGCGCTGGGCACGCCACGATCGTGGCGATAAGTCCCCTCTTTGAGGAGTGGCTAGAGAGGCGCCACGGCGCGGCGTCCTCACCTTCCGCCTGACGCAGGTCCTCACCGGACACGGTTGTTTCGGGAGGTCCCTGTTCAGGATAAAACGGGAAGAAACGCCCGGGTGTCACCACTGTTTGGATGGCCCGGAGGACACGGTGCAGCATACGTTGGAGATTTGCCCGGCTTGGGTGGAGCACCGCCGTCCTCGCGAAGGCGATCGGCGGCGGCGATCTCTCGCTTCCGGCCCTGGTTCAGGCCATGGTTTGGAGCGAGAGTGCATGGGAGGCCGTCACCTCCTTCTGCGATGCAGTAATGCTCGCAAAGGAGGAGGCGGAACGCTTGAGGTAGAGGATTCGCACCCACACGCCCTTAGGCGCCGAGGGAGACGCCCCGGGCATCGGGAGTCGCAGGACGATTCCCGGCCACCGTAGGCGCAGGCTTGCGTAAGGTGAGCGATGGGTAGCTCACCGTCCGATATGGACCAGGCCCGGGTCGACGGCGCGTTGTGTTTCACGTGCGCCTCAAAGAGATGTCAGCACCAACTGACGGGATCCGTTAGGGTCAATGCCTGCCAGGGTTGCAAGTTCGTCCGAAAGGGCTGAAGAGAAGTTATTTAATCATTTAACATACATAAAAAAGGTACCTGAATCTGTAACGAACATCATAGTAAATAAACCCAAGGTCTCTAGGTGAGTGCGAATGTAAGACAAAGCGAATAAATAGTTCATGTTCTAGATATTTTGCACAAATTATCATAATTTGAAAACCTAATGACAAAACAGTTTTAGGTTTTGCAACATGTCCTAAAATTCTGCGTGAATATCTCTCATTTGATATTACTTTGTCGTTAGTACAAACGACTGGCAGTCATCCTTTGAGGATTAAAGTACCTAAATTGGGCAAACCCGGGCTTATAATGAGGCGATGCGGTCGGTCAAGTCCTAGTGATGTAACTAATGTATAGGTAACTGCCGAAATAAACGTTGTTATTTGTGATATAACAGACAGTTACATCTTCAGATAATTGAACAGGTAAAAACGGTTTTAATTCGAAGCGAAGCGGGTCATGTTCTTTCTAGTCACGCTTACTGCGCAAATAGACGCATTTTTGGGTGACATAACTTCTTGTGCGCAAAGTTACGCAGTTATAGATTCTCGGAGGATTTAGTATGAAGTTAATTCGTACTTAAGCGGTGACAATGCTAGTGAGCAAATATTCGCATTCCTTGAGTGACATAACATTTGCGCTAACTATTGCGCAGTTTGAGATCCTTTGACAACATAGGCAGGGTTGTTGACATCTGAGGCGATTCATGATGTAGTTGTGAGTTATTATGTTAATGTTATATTTTATGGAAGTACTTATGATAAAATTATTCAAAATGTGCAAGATAACGAAATACTAATTTAATCATTGCAAGATATTAATACCTTAGGGTTTACACACGTTGGGCACGCCACAATTGTGGCGATAAGTCCCCTCTTTGAGGAGTGGCTCGAGAGGCGCCACGGCGTCCTCACCTTCCGCCTGACGCAGGTCCTCACCGGACAGGGTTGTTTCGGGAGGTTCCTGTTCAGGATAAAGTGGGAGGAAACGCCCGGGTGTCACCGCTGTGTGGATTGCCCGGAGACCACGGTGGAGCATACGGTAGAGGTCTGCCCGGCTTTCGCGGAGCACCGCCGTGACCTCACGAAGGCGATCGGCGGCGGCGATCGGCGGCGGCGATCTCTCGCGTCCGGCCCTGGTTCAGGCCATGGTTCGGAGCGAGAGTGCATGGGAGGCCGTCGCCTCCCTCTGCGAAGCAGTAATGCTCGCAAAGGAGGAGGCGGAACGCGTGAGGGTGAGGCAGGGTTCGCGCCCTCACGCCCTTAGCCGCCGCAGGAGACGCCCCGGGCGTCGGGAGTCGCAAGCTGATTTCCGGCCACCGTAGGCGCGGGCCTGCGGACGGTGAGCGATGGGTAGCTCGCCGTCCGATAAGGACCAGGCCCGGGTCGAAGGCGCGTTGTGTTTCACGCGCGCCTCAAAGAGATGTCAGCACCAACTGACGGGGTCCGTTAGGGCCAATGCCTGCCAGGGTTGCGAGTTTGTCCGAAAGGGATATCGTGGCCCTGGCACACAGGCAACGGAAGGAACACGGGTGGGTTTTAGTCAGTAAAAGTCTGACACGCCCCCTGCTCATCCCAGAGCGGGAGAAGTTATTTGATAATTTCCCACCCAAAAAAAAAAATGGGTTTACACACATGTAGTTTCAATATTCATTGATATGCTGTTACGTTATAAACTTATAGGTTTAACTAACTTCCGGCTTCACCTGCCTGGTAAAATGAAAAATATAATCGCTGTTTGTTTTTCTAGACGGATGATGAAAAATGCTTTCTCTTCAAACAGGCAACAATAATATACCTTCACGCAGGTTTTCTCTATTTTGTAAACATTCAAATTCCCGATGTAACATGAGTAATTCCAAAAGTTTGATAGGATTAACTCATGATAAACTTTTAATACAATCAAGATTTGTTTTTTTACTAACCAATTTTATATTTACTAGAAGATTTGCTATTATAAAAAAAAAAAAACTTTTATTTCAGATCCATAGATCCATTTGGTTAGTATACACAATAGTGTTAGTACTTAAATCTACCAGAAAAACAACACAAACTATTAATTACTACGCCACAGTGGCATGTAGGCGTATCCAATGTCCCAGTATGGGCCTGTCCCACCTATCAGCTATTGCCTTCAGGATGCTGTTGGGGCTGCCGCGTACCCTGCGCATGACGGAAGCGCAACGCTTGCACATGATGGCGTGAAAGCCATCTATTCTCGCCTCTGCAAACATGGAAGCACTGCAGTAGCGCGGCAACCCCATCAACACCCGGAAAGCATTATTATATTGTACGCGCAGAGCGCTGTATGCCCTCCGCGTGTAGTTCACCCACAGACTGCATGTGTATAACGACTGACAGTACGCTGTAAATAGTTGTAGCCTTTACTTCAGTCGTGCATTTTGCAAATCTGGGAGCCAACATATTGCAGCGCACAGCCAACGCCCTGCCCTCACGCTCAATATCCAGACTGTCTTTTAGGTCTTCGGAAACCCAGTGATTAGTCGAAGTCGAAGTCGCAATAACTAACACAATGGAGCATAACTTAATTATGTAATGATAGCCATATTATATTCACAAAACCTGTTTTTCTTATAATAATTATGTTTAAATACCGTTTGACATGGAACAGGTAAGCACATATTGATAATCGAGAATTTAATTGAAAGGTTTAAAGGTCAACTAAAATGCTTTCCTGAAAAACTATTTTGTGATGGTTTCAGGTCTACTAAATAGACATGGGGATAACTGTGTGCTAAACGTTTCAATTGTGCCAATTTCCCCAACATCCCCTATGTTGGGGAAATTGGCACAATTGAAACGTTTAGCACACAGTTTGGAAATCACAGTTGCAGTATGACCGGTAAGAGGGTGCTGCTACCTATCGTCTCTACAATACTATATATAAACAATACCCTACTCAAATGTTAAACAAAAAAAAACTTTTTTTTTAATAAAAACTATAGGGATTACTTAACGATATTGACAGTGTGATGAAACAATTAACAGTTTATTGCAATGACATAACGACTTCCAAGGCATAAGTTTTTTTTATGTGAATCATAATTGACTGTCAGGTGACAGTCAGTTATGATTGAATTGAATTATGATTTATAACTAAACCATAGTCGTTCATCACGGAAACCATGTTATATATCTAGATGCAGTTTAAAACTACACTATTAAAACGTTCTAGAGGTAAATCGTAAAAACTTTTAAAGAATAAATAAAACATTTTCTTCCTATTAGTTTTTTGTGGTTAAACTTAAAATAAAATAACCGGTTTACGTTCAATCAAGAGGAAACGTGGTGTCGAATTAATTATCAATTAACGTTAAAGTCACGTGGAAATTATTTACAAGTATTTAAGTAACTACATGTCGCCATGATTCTTGCGGGAAACGATCTATGACATTTTAAATATTTCCGGGTTAAAGTAAAAAGTGGTCAAACAAGAGCTCTTAAAAATACACCTCTTGATGTCAAAATTGCTAAAATATTGTTTATAATTGAATCCACCCATGCCTAATTCATAGGTCTTTTAGGATATTTTTTTTAGATATTGGTCAATAAAACTAGCCCAGTTCAACCAGCTTTATCTACACGTTTGTCCGCCAGCGTGAATTGATTTAGATATAATTAAATAATAATGAAAAATATTTTCTCGTGCACGCGTACGGAAACGTGATCAGAAGATACTCATGATTATGTAAATTACAGATTGTTTGCGTTTTTTTTTTACCGTTTAAGCTTTTTATAACATGTTACAGCGTATTAGCAGGTGTTTAAAATACACAAACAAGACATGAGTATTTTAGGCAAAAATCGCGTCAATATCAGCATGAGTATGACGTTAGTGCCACCTAGCCGCTTCTCTCCTGTCGTTTTGCTAGTACGCCTTTATTCAGCTGGCCCATCAATTGGTAACCTGTTATCAAAAAGGGTCAGACAGATAATCAATACAAAGATAATCAGGTGATGTCGCAACACATGCACCGGATCACGTAAAAACTCGTCGGTTGTAGAAAGTGGCGCTCGGATCGAGGCCGCGTGCGCGCGCGCCGCTGCTTGCCAGCTGAGTTTAGCTGTGGATTGGCTGATATAAATCGAACTTGGACTATTTGATGTAGGTTCCTAAATCTGAATTTTTTTGTTGTTTTGGTACCTTCAATATAATGTTAATCATGACTGCCATCAGCCATCAGTAAAGAACGATGCGCTATTTAGGTAGGTACCTAATCTTTAATACCTAGGTAGGTACGTGATAATATAATGTTTCTGTCTTAACTTTTACTTGGACGCGCTTAGGATGAAATAGAAATAAAAAGCATTTATTCGCTGTAATGTATGTACCATAATATCTAGAGATATGGTGGTTTTTTTTCAGATATTCCCAATACATTTTACCTTAGGTATGGGATGCAAAATTTTCGGAATATAATGGTTTACGTATAAGTGTAGGTACTACAGGGTCCAACAGGGCCAAATTGAGTACACTCGTAAATTAAGTAAAAGTCAGTAACACTACATCAGTGTCGGATGTACACATTTCTATTTTATTTTATTTATTTGGGAAAATAAACAGTTACACATTTCCCAAGTAGGTATAGGCTGTTAAATGTTTGCCGCCCTTGCCTCTACAATTGTCAGTTCCTAGATTATTTTTTTTCACTACAGACTTTATTTACAGGTTGGCAGCAACAAAAATGTTTATTTAATGTTGGAATTAATTAATTCAGAGGGAACCTGTTTTTCCTCAGTTTGTTTACTATGAATACAAACTACTTTGTTTGAAAATGTAGCACTGTGAATAAAAATCCAATTTTATTCACAGTGCACCATTTATTTTTGAATAAAAGTCGCACTTTATACAACACGTCCCAGAATTAACGCCAGAGTACAATGCCCCCTTAAGAGGTTGTCTCTTAAGGGGGCATTGTACTCTGGCGACAAAACCTGACCTCACGAAAAAAAATCAGCTGTTCCCTACATTTATGTTCGAACAACTTGTCAAAATGTATGGAACAGCTGTTTTTTTTTCCGCGATTTTAGGTTTGGTCCCATAGTAAAAGTTGTTCATAATGATGAGTACAATGACGCCTTAAGAGGTCGTGCGTTCATTCTGGGACATGTTGTACAATCTTCCCGGTTAATCATCATCATTATATATCTATGTATTTTATTTTATCTCACAATTTATATTTAATCTGATCGTAAAAAAATATTGATCTACGTCAATCACTGAAGTTATTCAAAATTCAAATATTTCGCTTAGTCTCAAAATTAAGATAGGTATACAGAAATTCCAGAACTATAATTATAGAAAATACTGGCAGTCAATTCTAGACTTTTTTACTTTTGGGAACTTTATATAAGTATTGATTTCTGTATGAGTTGGTTTCCGCAATATTTAATTTGTGGTATTTCTGTACCTTTATATTCCGAGCCTCAACCAATCTTCAAAGCCAAAGTTTGTCAAATACGTCGTTAACTGCCTCTTGCCTGATATGAACTCGTTTATTCTTTTCTTACAAACAACTCCAAACTAAATCATAATATTTTCGTTCCCAATAGAATAGAATTAGTCAGACCTAAAAGTTATTGACTACATACAAATGGGCTGGTCATGTGTGAACTAACCTTTAGAATATTAAGTACTATCATCACATAACATATTCTTCGACCTCTACTGCAGAGCAAGTCCCTCCCGTAGACCGTTACAATGAGTAGTAAACAGATGTTAAGTCATTTAACAGATGTTAAGCTCCTTGTTCGACTTCATATTATTACTACGTACCATTACTAAGCACGTGGGCGTGTACTCAACATAACTATTATAATAAACGGCTATGAAAGAATAAGGCTATAATCGTAAAGCATGGTGATAGTCCACAGGAGGATACCGCTGCGCTTTACAACGCCCATAGAAAGGGACAAAGTGGTATTTTCTTTACCGGAACCATATTCGATCGTAACACATGTCATTCAACTCTTAGCCGTCTATCTATATTTGGAGGTGGAATGGAAAAGGTGAGTCAAGCACATTACATAATTTTTCACAGAAACCGTCTGTTTACCCCAAATACGGTGTAACCCACATACCTTCAGCCAGTCGGAGTTCGCGCAAATTATGTAAGACATCAAATTATATAAATTGTTTTCTATGAAGCCTTCGATTGGCTTGAACTTCTCAGAAAATGAATGGAGGCTAAAGTAGGCTTACTGGCTGTGAAGATAGGTTTTATTACAGAGATGTCTAGCCTGGTTAAGTAGAATTACTAAAATCACTAAAATCTTTCAAATCAAAACGATTCGAGGGTACCGTGTTTCTTAGATACTCTTCAAGTGTAATTCTGTGAAGTAGTTTAGTTATAGTTTAGGTCTTCAGTAAGATTAGAGTAAATTATATATTTTTTTAAGAATTTAGGAATAAGTATTTTTGGTATTCTGTGTAATACTGATTTCTGCATAGAGCAAGTAACCCTGCCAACCATGATGTTACTTATTATGAGATTTACTTCAAAGACGAACCGCTAACCCACGTGCTAAGAGTCAATATTTACAGCTACGATGATAAGAATGATGGATGTCACCCGACATTCAACTGACAGCCAAGACGAATTAAAACGTAATTAGTAGGTGTTTCATAAGTCTATCTATATTTTTTACATAATGCAAGGTAGTGTTCAATTAGGCTGCACTTCCCCATGAATTTTTGTTAAAGAACTTTTTAAAAGGTTATTATTATGACATTTAAGCCTTTCATGACGAATTTAATGATATTACGTGTTCAGGACATCATGTTACTTTGACGTAACAGCAAGTACAATATATTTCAATTAAGATATTTTTTTAAGTTTAACAGACATAAAATGCACGTCATTATGACCTTAATTATTGAAGATTTTAAATGCCGTGTGCCGCCGAAGTTTGAACACATTTCCGGATTTATTTCATGTTTTAGAATCATAATTTCAGCCGAAAGTCGTCCATTGCTGGACATAGGCCTCCCCCAAGCACCGCCACTTCGATCGGCTCAGTGCTTCCCACATCCAGCGGATTCCTGCGGCCTTCACAGGGCAGCGTTTTAGAATAGGAAATGAAAGAAAAATCACAAGTCCAAGTATCGACCCCTATAGAACTGCTTAAAAGTGGATGTAATTGAAGTTTAAGCGTTTTAAAGCGGCCATTTACGCTAGGATAAAGTATTCTAAGCCTGCACAGTTTTGCATCCCAAATCAAACTGCACACTCGAACATGAACATGTATGAGAGAAACCTAAACAAATTTATTAAACTTTAACTCACTGTGATGATGATGACTTAAAACAATTTGTTAAGTTTCATTTATAATCTTTCCAGTCTCACTAAGGGATATCGTATTACCCAGTTACTGGGTTGTGCAGGTCAGGCAGGCTGTCGCTCCATGTAAAATACTGGTATGCAGTTGCATCCGGTAAGGCTGGAAGCCGACCCCAACATAGTTGGGAAAAGGCGGGCAGATATACAGGGTAAAATTAAATAAGCTAGCGAAACTCCGCAGACGTGATGGGTATCGATATCCAAATATGATAAAACAAAAAAGAAATTAATTTGATGAGTTTTTTTTTGGGGTCGTCAAACGCCGGTAGTGTAGTCAGTTGAAATATTCATTTTGTTTTTGCACCTTCAAGTAAAAAACATGATTTATACATGAAATAGGCCTTAAGGTTATTAAAGTTGCAAGTTAGAGTTGCAACCAATACCTAAGCTAAGATAACTTAATATCTTGTATTTATAGGTATCAAACGCAATGACAACTATGTATTAATATTATATTTGTAGGTATGTTATGTGTGGGTAATTAATCTTTATAAGGTGTGTAACTCACTGACAATATTGCATAACGAATCACAATGTTCTGTGTCGTCGGTGTAAGTGTAGTAAGTGCCGACTTTTTAATAATCGTTCAACTTTTATCTGCAATATACATACGGCGCCGGCTCGCGGCTGTTTGACATACTTAACTTGCAACTCCTCCTCCCCGGATTAAAATTATCAGATGATTTACAAATTAAGGCTTCTACATACCGGGGCGACTTGTCGCGCGACGCGACACGATACAAAGGCACCGCTCGTCCCGCGACACGCGGGGCCTTTGTGCCGTGTCGCGTCGCGCGACAAGTCGCGCTGGTATGTAGAACCCTTTATCCCTGAATGAAACAGTGGTGATTCTGAGATATCATTTCCCAATATTGTTTTTTTTACTTTTTAGGAAGCACCAAATTTCTCAAAATCGGCCAACGTTACCAAATATCGGACATAACACAGACACGTGCAGGTCAACCAATCACGAAGTTATGGGAAAGGAAGTCACGTGGCGAGACTAGGCGCCGCGACTTCCGGGGCATTCCGGGCACACGCCGCACTACACTACAGAAGGAGTTACGATGCCGTACATAATTACATACATGATTAATGAAAGGATGGGAATAATTAGAACAATTATACGGGAGTAAAATTTTGATTAGTATTTTGTAATTACCTACTTTGTCACAGGAAATATTACTATACTGTATTGGCTTAGGTAATTAAATAAAGGTAAACAAATCGTAAAAATGGTTTATAAAGATGACACTTTCTTGTTTAAAAATACGTTAACTTAACATATCCAAATTAAATGTATTTTTTGTTTTTCCGATAGTTTCCTCTTATATTAATGTATGTTTAACTTTATAATTTATTCTTAAACTACTCTTCGTAGATGTAACTGCTTCAGCACATTTTTTTGGTTCAATTTATAATTCATTTACCTACTGGACACGAACCAAAAATAGAAATACATTTTTCAGAAATTCAAATACGTGTTTTTGGTTTCAGTTTATCCTAATTTGCAACTAAGTTCAGAAGTAACTTAAATAAAAATGTTGAACAGTAATTGGCAATCAAAACACACATTGGTATTTTTAGTATTTTGTAAACAAGTGGCCCGTGGGTGAAACTTGTTCGCTTGCTGATTATAAGTTGTGCTTATTCATTTTACGACTACATACTAACAATAGGGTTGTATGTGATTTCAATAAAAGCACACATGTTGTGGTAGCTCTATTTAACCAATGAGACATAATGTAACACATAATCATAATAATTTATGCACGTCTGACGTCATCACAAAAATTGTCGAAGCGACTTGCTAAGACATTTTCTTTGCAATTTTGAGCTGATATAAATTGATTTCGCTCATCTGAAATTCTTGCCTCACTGTCTAGCAACGGCCTTGCTATATTCAAATTTGCGTAGATTTTGTTATTAATAATCCATTTATCAAAACACAACTCACTATAATCATCAAAATAATCAGTCAACCACAAAATGACCACAAAACATTTTTGAACTTCATTCAATCCCGTATAGTCTTCGACATTTTTTGTAAGTATTAACAAACCACTTACCGTACCTATCTAAAGTACACAATAACATAAAATATATTATTATGTTAGTAAAAACTATGGTCAACACATGGTTTTCAAGATCTGGCAGAATAAAACAAACATTATGAAGACGTGTTTTTGTATGACCACGCCATGTTCTGAGAGTCGTCGTTATGTAACCATGGTGTAAGTGTTGTGTAAAGGTGAGTGATTTGTTAGCATAACAAATGATAGGTTTGAAAACATTGTGTTTCGGTGATGTGCCTACTACTTAGATGCCTATTTCATGTTCTATTCATTGTAGAAAGTGGCATCAATTGGAGAGGCAGTATTGCCAATACCGCCTGTATTGGCATGTCTTGCATAACTACGAAATTACTGTAGGATACTGATTCAACTGGTACCTACTGAAGAGAAGAATACATTACTTACTGTTTGTTACTACTATTGCTTTAAGGCTTCTACATACCGGGGCGACTTGTCGCGCGACGCGACGCGACACAAAGGTACCGCTCGTCCCGCGACACGCGGGGCCTTTGAGCCGTGTCGCGTCGCGCGACAAGTCGCGCTGGTATGTAGAAGCCTTTATATCCTATTGAATTTTGTGTTAGTTTGACTATTTTTTTAAACAGCATGTTTTGCACCGGAAAAACTTACGGATGAAACTTACAAGTTAATAAAGCTTAATGTTGGTGCCAAAATATAAAAAATAAACAAGGAAGTGATTGGGTTCGGAGGTCTTTTACGGAAATCAATGGCCATTCATTATTACGTCCATTTTTGGATGTTCGACCTTTTCGATCGATAAGCTGTGAAATAATTGTTCTAAAATTGATCATGAAACTTTATTGCTTTAAAATATTTTAAGGATTTTTTCCTTTTTGATTTATACTGAAATTGTGTTTTTATTAAGAAACTTTTCGTTATAAACTTGTGAAAACCCCACCTTCTCATCTTAGCAAAAAATCCGGCCAAGTGCATGTCGGACCACGCACAATGAAGGGTTTCGTAGTTGGGATAAATTTATCCCAAGAACAAACTTAACATTGTAGTTCAAAAGCATGCCCACTCCTACATTCCAACTGAAAATGTAAGTTTGTACGCATAATATTGAGAGATTTACATACTTATTTTAAGACCATAGACTTTTTATAAGTTTTCCTGCAATATTTATAGAACTATTTTCTGTATTTTTTTCAACATTTTAGGCTCAGTAGTTTCGGAGATAAGAGGTAATCAATTTTCAACGATTTTTTTAAATAATGTTAAAACTATTTATTTTAAAATTATAAAAAAAATACATCTAAAATCCTTTCATTTGTTATGCCACACGGTACAGTTAGCAAAACTTTTTTTTCTAATTTTCCCCCCAAACGTGATTATATTCAAAATTAATTAGAAGTAAGCTGTTATTTTGTAAACTGTGTATTTTTCTTTTTACTTTGGTTATCATCAATAATATTATTGTTGCTAGTCATGTTGTGTGATTACGCTTTGGAAGACAATCAGTCATAACCTAGAATGTGATCCTACAGACATACTGTGATTGTTACCTGTTGTAAATGCCTTGTGAATAAATAAATAAATTAAATTCATTCATTTACATTACACGTCCGTGTTTGGGCCACATAAATTTATATGTTACTTAATTATACCTTCAACTTAATCGGTCCAGTAGATGCGGAGAAAATTGGCTGTGAATGACGGACAGACAGACAGACACACGAATGATAAGGGTGCCGTTTTTCCTTTTGAGGTACCTACGGAACCCTAAAAATCACATGATTGACTGATATTTAAATGGCAGATCCATTTATATCAATATTATGTTCTCACTATGTGGCGTAAAATCTTCATTTAAAACTTTTTCAATATAATATGAGTTTATGACTAATAGTCTCTAGCTTGTGTCATCTATTTATGTATAATGTTGTGTATCATTCAATATGTAGGTATTTATGAGTACATGAGTACTTTGTCCAGGCGGTATAATACAAACAAATAAATCAAGAAGTACTTGGAACTGGTTACTGTTAAATTCCGCACTCCGGAATATTTTGGTATTTTATTTGCACAGAAATAACAAACTAGATGGGGCCAGTTCTGTGACGTCACACGCCGCCATTTATGTAAAGTTTAAAATAGTTACAATTTAATTAAAGCATAAAGTTCATTGAGTCGTCATTAATGAATATTTAATCGTTTTAGTTTAGTTCAAGATTTTAAAGGCTTGAGTAGAGTTTGTAACAAAGTTGGTGTTGAAATTGCTGTCTCTATCTTCTAAAAGTGGAAAGATATCCTTAAAACTGAATAAACTTTAATAAGTCAGAAAATATTGCCTTTCACCGGAGCTTAGTAAATCTGTCACTAAGGTGTGAATTGTCACAACAGTTGCTTAATGGTGTAGATTTCTACCATTATTGCTCTCCTAGTACGGTCTACATTAATTTTATTCAAGGAATCAAAACAATTTCCCACAACTTTTATCTAAAAGCTGCGATTTTCATGGTAATTTCACGAAAACTGGTAAAATGAGCCTTTTTCACGATAATTAAAAAAAAAATCATTATGTAATTACGATTACTGAGTATTCTAGTAACAAAACTAGTCATAGTAAATAATGAACGCGTCCGATAGAACTAGTTATTCAGGTATTAAAGGGCGTGTCGGTGAGACTATTAGTCAAAATGCTGGAGACTGGTATATTAGTCAGCCTCTACATTATCGGTAGATCAGTTACTTTGATTGATATTATGGACGGTACTTACTCACCGCGAGCATTTGCTTCACGAATTTGTTTTGCAAACATTCGTTGCGCGATTTAAGAACGTTCATTCGTGAAACAAACATTCTCTAGCACAGCTAGTCCTTTCACAGTTATTTTACCTCTGATTTTGCATTACTGTCAAAATCATAGTGACCTTTATTATACGATACGATAAGAATAGTTGGTCGTTGTAACCACAACGACTCAAGACATTGTTTTTTCTTTCTCCAGAATTAGTTTACCTACTGAGAGGTTATATGAGTTCATATAATTGTTTATTTTTTTTAACAGTTTAAGTCAATTTATTTTCTTTTAATATTGATATAATCTACTCATCAAGTGCATTGTTTTTTTATTCGTTGAATTGCAATATGTAGTTAGCTAGCGATCTCGACAATTGATCGCAATATTCTTGCCTGAGCAACCGGCAGCAAGTTCGTCATGATCCCTTAGATGTCACTGCTTGCGGTAGCGTTGGGGGTCTGGTTGCCTCCTTCCCTCAACTATATCGCGGGGGTGATGGCTGACCTTTGCGTTATGCTCGTGAACGGGTGCTGCTTGTAATAAACTAATGACTGGTCGTCTTGCTGACCATGATTTTGTTATTGTTATTAGTAATTAACTGTTTATTTATTTTACTTCGATGGTCCTAGTTTATCATTAGTTACTACGAGTTACAGCTATCGCTAACTATATGTAAGCGGGCACGCCCTTTATGCCTGGAGGCTTTTATTTAGGAATTAAGTTTTGTTTACGTTTTTTTGTGTAAATGTTAATTTGAATAAATTACTTTTGATTTTTCATTACAATAAGATTGCTGTTGGGTGGTCGCCACTTACAAGTCTGTCATAAGAACAGTGATCTTTATTATCGTTACAACATGGTTGCTGTTGGGTTGCTGCTGTCCGAGGTAAAGTAACTGCGAAAGGACTGTATTATAATTTGTGTTTCGTGTTTGTATTCATGTTATCACCAAACTGTTCGTTTTGCGAATGAATGTTTGTTTTGACAAAAGCTCGCGCAACGAATGTTTTCAAAAGGAACTCGCGAAGCGAATGCTTGCACTGAGTACGGTCCATTTGTACGCAAATGCATGTTTTGAATGGGTAAGGTAACCTTGGTTTCTTCTAATGGAATTAAAAAGCTGAGACAAAAAGACTCTTGAGGCAAAAAATAATACTTCATCACGAAACGAACTGTACCTGAATTCATATTGATGACATTATAATATTTCAACTAGTAAAAATTAAATGTATTTATGTTTTTTTCGAAAATAATGATTAGGTAATCTTCATGTCTTTTGACATGAAGATTACTAAATGCCTCAAAATTGGACTTGATAGCCAAACTGCTTTTTGATTTATATCCAAAAAAACTTCAATCAACTCAGCCTATCGCAGTCCACTGCTGGACATAGGCCTCTCCCAGGCTGCGCCACAACACCCTGTCCTCCGCCTTCCGCATCCAGTCTGACCCAGCCATCTTCTTAAGGTCGTCGGTCCATCTAGCTGGGGGGCGTCCCACAGTACGCTTGCCGATACGCGGTCTCCACTCCAGGACTCGTCTGCTCCATCGGCCATCGGTCCTTCGACAAACATGGCCAGCCCACTACCACTTCAGTTTGCTTACTCTGCAAGCTATGTCGGTAACTCCGGTTCTTTTCCGGATAATTTTATTCCTGATTTTATCCTTCAAAGAGACTCCAAGCATAGCCCGCTCCATAGCGCGCTGGGCGACCTTGAATTTGTGGACCAGCCCGACTGTCAGTGTCCACGTTTCGGCACCGTATGTCATGACGGGCAGGACGCACTGGTTAAAGACCTTAGTCTTCAAACATTGCGGGATAGGCGACGAGAAGACTTGACGCAGTTTTCCAAATGCCGCCCAACCCAACTGGATCCTTCTGTCGGCTTCTTTCTCAAAGTTGTGTCTACCGAGCTGAATGACTTGTCCTAGGTAGACATACTCCTTCACAACTTCGAGAAGCGACCCTTCGATGTGGATTGGACTCGGCAAGACGTGCGTATTGTACATGACTTTTGTCTTGTCCAAATTCATGCCGAGGCCAACCCGCCGAGAGGCTCCATTTAGGCTGTGCAGCATCCGGTCTAACTGTTCCAGCGTCTCTGCGATTATGACGATGTCATCAGCAAAGCGAAGGTGTGAGATGTACTCGCCGTTATCGTTGATACCCTGTCCAGTCCATTCCAGCGTCTTGAAGACGTCCTCCAACGCATTGGTGAACAGTTTTGGGGATATCACATCCCCCTGCCTCACCCCTCTGAGCAGTTGGATGGGGCTGGTTTTCTGATCTTGGATCTGGACAGTCATCGTGGCAGCGTCATACAAACATCTCAACACTTCTATGTAGCGCCAGTCAATTCGACATCGTTGCAGAGAGGCCAGAACTGCCCATATTTCGATGGAGTCGAAGGCTTTCTCGTAGTCCACAAATGTCATACACAGCGGCTGGTTGTACTCCTCGGTCTTCTGTACAATTTGCCGAACACTATGGATGTGGTCTACGGTACTGAAGCCTTT
The DNA here is from genome assembly GCA_948098905.1 of Tiliacea aurago. Taxonomy (NCBI): domain Eukaryota; kingdom Metazoa; phylum Arthropoda; class Insecta; order Lepidoptera; family Noctuidae; genus Tiliacea; species Tiliacea aurago. The sequence goes on from OX402578.1 coordinate 29,386,197, forward strand.
TCGAAAACCGGCTTGTTCTGGCGGCTGGAACTCGTCAAGTCTCCCGGCGAGACGGTTCGTGACGACCCTCGAGAACAGCTTGTATACGTGGCTCAGAATTGAGATGGGTCTATAGTTCTTCAGCAAGGTTTTGTCGCCTTTTTTGAAGAACAGAACCACCGCACCTCTGCTCCACGCTTCGGGCGTTGTTCCCTCTTGGATGACGGAATTAAAGAGACTCGCTAGCTCTTTCAGGACTGGAGCCCCACCCGCTTTAAGGAGCTCTGTCGTTATTCCGTCATCACCCGGTGCCTTGTTGTTCTTAACCTGCTCGAGAGCCGCCCTAATCTCGCTCTGGTCGACATCTGGGATGTCCTCCGTGTAGTGGCGCGTTAATTTGGCTCGATGGTCATCTGCACTATGCCCCGCTGGTTTTGCCGTCCGCGTTGAGTATAAGTGCCCATAGAAATCCTCGACTTCCTCAAGTATCTCGGGCTTCGAAGTCACGATTCTGCCATCCGCAGTTCTTAGTTTCGTCAGATGAGACCTCCCTAGTTGCTGAGCGAACACTTTCGACCCTCGGTTCTGCTCAATCGCGACCTTGATGTCGCGCGTGTTGGAGCACCGAAGGTCGCGTCGCGTCAGTTTCCTAATCTTTAGGTTTAGGGTCCTCTTATCTGACGAAGACGGCTGTGTGGATGGCAGCTCTCGTCTTTCCCTCATAAGCCCAAGAGTCTCCGAGGAAAGTTTGGACCCCTTATTTTTTCGCTGCGATGGGAAATGTCTGCGGGACACGTCGCGTAATGCTTTGACCAAAAAAACTTGAACTCTGTAATATAGACTTGAATTTGTTTCTATTAGTGTCAATAAACTCTACCTAGTAACATACGGTCACGTGCCTGCTACGATAAGTTTTAGTTTTTGTGCTGTGGAAAACTCGTTAAGTCGGTATTTTTAGTTTAGTCGTCTATGTATAATCAGTCCTTTAAAAAAAATGTGGAATCTTCCGAATTACATTCTTACTTAGTTTTGCCAAAATAGAATATTAAATACCACAGTGAATATTAAACGCCTACCATAACTTCAAGAAAGATCAGGACACTCCAAAATATGCTTACCTGTAACAAATAACATGAATTTATTAGAATAGGTAGGTGGTGGTTTTAATATTAATAAAATATAATGAATAAAGACTCGTACAGACTGGCGCGACATCGCGGGCGCAACAGGCAGCACGACCCTTGTCTCACCAGTCTGTACGACCCATAATGTGTTAAATAAGTATGTGTTATATAAACAAATACATTTAAATACGACTTTTTCTTTAGACTGCTGATTATATGGCTGATAGGTACTTTAATAGGTATCCTGAGAAAAAATAAAAATAAATAAATAATAATAAATCTCTTTTACACCAAAATACACTGAATGCATTTATCGCTAATAAATTTAAAACATCGTTGTATTTCTGTCAACCGTTTGAAGATGAAAGAGACAGAATTATATTTTAAACACGTTTAGCGCTAAACGCATTTAGTGACTTATGGCGCAAGTACAGGAATAAGCTAGATACCTACTTTAAATTTTTCAACTCTGAAATTATTTCCGAACATCAATATCAATAAAGCCCGCTACATTTTTACCACATAACTTACCGCCCAAGTGGCTGCAATCTGCAACAGATGCTTATAATTTGGCCGCGATTCGACTGTGTACGTGTAGACTACAGATTACAAATGTATGATCCGTGTGTCTATGTAAATGGATGACCCATCCAAGGTCTCCATACATCTCGCACAATGTTTATCTATCCTAAGATTATAAAGTGGTAAAATTTGATTGTAAGTTTGTATGTAGGAGGAATTCTCTGGAACTACCAGTTGGATTTGAAAAATATTTTTGCATTTGATAGTCTAATTCTTGAGGAAAGATATAGGTTTTTTATTTTTATTTAACATCACGCAACGACCCTAAGGAGCGGAGCAAAAAAAAAGTCAGAAAGAACGCTAAGTGAAAACAAAGTAATAGCGCAGGCGGACGATGCGATGCGACGCGGTGGGGCGGGGGAACAAGACATTTCACGCGAACGAAGTCGCGGGCAGACGCCAGTGGGATATGTTCAGTGTTCTATGAATCTTGCGGCCCGATGCGGGTCGCATGTTTGTAACTGCGATGATATAATAGTAGTAACGTTTATTTGCGACGTCTGGTTCACGGGCGAGGCATTCCGCCGAAAGCTTTGTGGTGATCATCCCGCTCGGTTGCTTCCCTGGCTCCAGCGTATTCCGTGGTTAGTAATAGGAGTAGATAATAATAATATATTCTGAAGAATGATAAATAGTTTCTCGAAATACGTATTTCAAAACTGACATTAAAAGATACATTAGGTATATTAATTCAGTGTTGGCTTGTTTGCGTATGCGTATTTCACGTTTCTTTTTTTTTTGCTATTCCAATGTAATTTTAATATTATTCCACAAGCTAGGCACAAAAACAACGGCTATAATGATGACGAGGGTGGGGCGCTGATACCTATAAATACAAGATATTAAGTTATCTTAGCTTAGGTATTGGTTGCAACTCTAACTTGCAACTTTAATAACTTTAAGGCCTATTTCATGTATAAATCATGTTCTTTTTACTTGAAGGTGCAAATAAACAATTTTTTTTTTTTTTTTTTAATTTATGAGTTGAATGTAACATAATAAACAAAATTCGAACACACTGTGCGTTGCTTGGTGAACTAACTATTTTCAGGACACTGCGATCACTTTCAGACGTTATATAATTATTATAACTGGCACTTTATAAAAAGACGATTAAAGCTACTTTTACCAAAACTCTCATTTATCACTTCAAACGTCCTAACTTTGTTAATCAATTTCTTTTCTTCATCAAATTTATACATATTTCAATTAATAGAGTACGTCCACAGTTCCGCACCATCGACGCATGAGTAAAGATTGCCAGATTAAATATTGAGTGTTGAGATTAGCAATTGAATTAATTTAAAGGTTGCCCCACATCATAGCAATGTCAGAATCGAGGTATAGTGCTATTGTAGTATTTCTAGTGCCCATCGTAGTATAATATTGTACTGCCCAGCTTTTTATTGAGTTACAAGTTTCCTGAGGTGCACGTAGCTTAGAAATCGGAGCGCAATTTATTTTATCATTTGCCAGGAGAAATCAGGCTGCGTGTATTATGGTGATACAGCTGTGATCATAGTTTTATTCTATTGAACATTCTTCATTGTAAAAATGTGATCATAAGGCCAAACTTGTTTAGTACCTACCCACATTTCGGCACTTATGTTTAAGTAGTTAGGTACTGATCATGTAATAAAAGGCGAGCCTATTACCATCAACCGGGCAGAACCTATATACATTTGATTGTATGTACCTATAATCTTAAGCAAATAAATGTTAATTTACTTTAAGTACTTATTTTAGGGTTCCTTACCTCAAAAGGAAAACACGGAACCCTTATAGGATCACTTCGTTGTCCATCTTTCTGTCTGTCCGGCTGTCTGTCTGTCAGTCTGTCAAGAGCCTTTTTTTCAGGAACGCTTGGAGGTATCAAGTTGAAATTAATATCAAATACGTAGATCTACGGTCCCTTGAAACTCTAAAAAAATCAAGCATCTAAATCAACGCAATAAAAAAATACGGTGATTTATGCGACAAATTTTGATACTCGCAAATAAATCAAAACCTATAGGGTACTTCCTGGCACAAGTAAAGGAAAAAGTCCAAAAATCGTTAATTTGTAGTTTTATCACATATATTTTGTTTTGGCGATTACAAACTTACATTTGCAATTGGAAAATTTACCGTTGCGCATATCGATTTATTGGAGAACATGTTTTTCAACTACACTGTTATGTTTGTTTTTGGAATAAATTCATCCCAAATACGGAACCCTTCATTGTGCATGGTCCGACACGGACTGGCCGGTTTTTTATTATTTACAACAAAGGAGTGCGAAGAAGAAATTTTCAAATTAATCCGAGCAATTATTGCTGAAATGCTTCGAATAAAAAGCTAACTCTTCATTAAATTACAAAAAAAAATGCTATCTCATTATTTTCATTCTCTAGCATATTTTTCTTGCAGCGTCTTCATAATATGATTATTATGTAGTGACCTAGATACATATAGTAAGACATACCTACCATACATATTATGTGATGTCGAAACCATGCGCCACTGACGCACTAATTAAATTCTCATTCCACTTGTCTGTTATCGTATCCGCACGTGCCGAGCAGGTAAAGTGGAAAATATTAGAAATAAATGTAATATGTACATTATACAGTTCCTAAAAGTTTTCAATATTATTTGTAAACTAAAATACAAAGTTTTTAGTTTTATGTGTTCAATATGTTTTATTTTATTTTTATTTTACAATGTTTGTAAATATGTGAGGACCATGTATCTATCACATAATTAATTTATCTGTCATTGCTTCATTATTAATAATTCTTTTTACCTATTGTGGTATAGTAATTTTATTCTAGGTGCATCGTCTTCACATATAATTATATAATTGATGTACCTACATAAAATATTGTAAAACATTTTAAAAGAGTAACGGTGGAGTTTCTTGCCCATTCTTCCCCATACGAAGCTACCTTTTAGAAGGGGCGACTAGAATCAATTATATTTTATTTGTAATGACGTTCAAAACTGCAATTTATTTGCCTATTTGTAATAAATAATTTGACTTTGATTTGATGTACTAAAACGCAAATTATGAGTACAGCAGTGGTGACCCAGTGGTATCGGCCCCGACCTACGAGTTGTAGGGCGTGTATTCGTGGGGAAATAATTTCATCACCAGGCTCTCAAAACGGTGAAGGAAAACATCGTGAGGAAACCGGCATGTTTTCTAGTTTTGGAAAATATATTATGTGATATCTACCAACCCGCACTGGGCCTGCGTGGTGGAGTACAGCCCACACCCTCTCGAAGAAAGGACGCCTGAGTCCCAGCAGTGGGAACATTATATGCTGATTATGCTCGATATATGTATTGAACAGAATTTTAATAAGAAATTCGATATAGAATGCACGAAGCAAGCTTTTCCCTTTAATGCCTGAACGCAGCGAATAACTGCATTCTATCGCGTACCTTATCGAAGGAGAACACTGTAATAAATCTGAAGCGGCCGCATACTATGTAGCCCCTAAACAAGTTACGAGGTACACACCACATTGGTCTGTAAAGCTGGTTCAGATGACTACATGTGCGATTCATGCGATTGGCATCGATGCGTCGCGGACTCGTGGGTACTTCCCAATTTCAAACTAAGATACCGATTATGTCGAAGCTTACACGAAGCATCGGTGCTACCCAAATAAATCGCGCACCGAATGGGGAATGTATCTCGTCGTTTCTGGTATGTAAGCTGGGTTGTCGAATTATTATGCTGCCATATAACACCAACATGCTACACACGTATTCACGCCTATGTTTTGATTTCGCAGTCGCATGATGGATTGCATTGGGCGCCTATTGACTACTTCGACAACTAAACACGACCGATATCAACAGCACGCTAGACTCGTGCGGAACGCTACGTGTAGACAAGGCCTTAGTTTTGAGAGTGCGAGCTCGCAAAAGTAGGGCGATGGCCAGTTAGCTCCCTACAAGCAGGATATTGGCAGTTGATGCCATCAGTGTTATGTCAGACTGATTAGTGATCGCCGTCTATCACAGAAAGCAGTTATTAACATAAGGTACGATCTGCGATACAATATGTATAAATGAAGTATTCCCACTATCGTACATCTGTACCGAAATAGACAATTGCTTGGTTTATTATAAGTGATACCTAATGATGATCATTACTTAACACTAATCAATCTCATTCGAGCCTCTTTCTAGAAGTTTTTTTTAAATATCATTCAATTAAGGTACTAGTGTACTTATTAGTGTACTCATTAAGTTAATCAATAATTTAATTAGACGATTACACACACTGGGTACTGATGTCTGGAGAAATCAAATTTTCTTCTTCCACCATCAACATGATAGTATAAGCTGCTTTTTCTTTCAAACAATTGGAACCTCAGGTTCATGTTCCCAAGCCCCAGTCAAAGCTAAGCAAACAACTATTTTAGCGGCCATTAATTTATTAAAGCGTGGAACAGGTTTGACAATTACGTCCGCAAACCAGTTCTTGAAGTCCGTCAGGTAAGGTCTATTTTTGACGCCCATACCTATCTGTCTACCTAACATTCGGATTTAACTGGAACTCGAACGGTACAGAAATTTGAAATAACAACGTTGTATAGCGCTTGGTAACGTTTAATTTTGTAATAAGTACGTATATCGTTAGGCTTAAGGGGATGGGCTAAGGTAGCCCGCGAAAATCAAATTTTCGTACAGTTTTTGCAATTGGCAGGACAGTGTCAGGTTACATCATCCCGAGTGACATCGGCTATTAATAATTTAAAAAAATAATCATTAAAAACATAAAAACACGACTGCCACGTTTCAAATAGAAAACCTGAATCTATAGAATAAAATGTAAAATAATTTGCATTAAAGCACAAAACATTAAATTAAATTAGTTACCTTATGTTGCTAGCACATGCCATTATACCTATAAAAAATATAAAAATCGTCGAAAACTATACTCAAGCAGAAATAACGTAAACAGAACGTACCTAAATAAAAGCCTCCAGGCATAACGGGCGTGCCCGCTTAGATAAAGCTATAGATGTAACTCGAAGTCACAAATGATAAACTAGCACCATCAAAGTAAAATAAAAAAACAGTTAATTATTAATAACAATAACAAAACCATGGTCAGCAAGACGACCAGTCACCACAAGCAGCACCCGTTCACGAGCATAACGCAAAGATCAGCCATCACCCCCCACACCCCGGAACCTAACGCTTTCACCTTAAAAGCATAATGTAACTAGTAAAATATGAAAGTACCGTAATTCAGCCGTAACTTTATGCTATTGTAAAATAATAAAAATATAAAGGCTACTAGCCCTATTACACGTTCGACAAACAGACCGACGACCCACTTGTGACCTGACTTTGAATAGTAAGTAATCGTTTTTTAAAGTCACCTGCATTACAGAGGTTTTAGTCGTGCATTACTTGTATCTGTTGCGTCTAAAGCTAAACAGAATGTATTTACATACGGAATTGGTGTCTAAACCTTCGGATACTCAAAGGTTTGTATGTAGAGCACAGATAGAGCACATTAGCTATGTGATTTATCTGTTTCAACAATTTGGAATTCCAATATTGTTATGTATTCATATTAAACGAATACATATTCTATTACTATAAATCTTAGCCCAATAATAATTTATGTATTAACGAGATAGGTCGCGTATTCCACAGAGCCTAAAGACGAAGGTCTTCAACCAGTGCGTCCTAGCTGTTATGACTTACGGAGCCGAAACGTGGACTGAGTGTCCACGTTTCGGCTCCGTAAGTCACGGTACGGCTGGTCCATAAATTCAAGGTCGCTCAGCGAGCTATGGAACGGGCTATGCTTGGAGCTCTCTGCGGGCTCGAATCCGGAACGAGTTAATCCGGCAGAGAACCAAAGTTGTCGACATAGCCCACAGAATAAGCAAGCTGAAGTGGCATTGGACCGGCCATATTTGCCGTAGAACCGATGACCGTTGGGGTAGACGTTTTCTTGAGTGGAGAACGCCAATCAGCAAACGTGTGGCTGGTGGCAGCTAGATGAGAGTTGCCGAGAATCGAGCAGAATGGCGTGTAATTGGAGAGGCCTATGTCCAGCAGTGGACTGCTATGGGCTGATGATGAGGTAGGTAAATTGCCAATTTTATCAAAGTGACTCCCAGAGAAGTCAAAGACTCGGTGACTTGAATGACATATCATTACAATAGTATGTGAAAGTAAAAACTATCTTTTGAATATAGTAGGTATTTCAGAATTTATCACAGAAGGAACGCAAAATCGCAAGATTTAAGAACTTGAAGTCAGTTGCGGCCTGATAGAATTATTTGATAAACAAGTTTTTTTTTTAATATTATGGACATTGATTTTGGATATTATTTAACGGTTTGAAATGTTACCTTAGTCGACATGTCCGATATTCCGAAGGTTACACCACTCAATCTGTATTTTTTGAATAATTCATTTTGCTCGCGATGCTCCAAAATGTTATTGATATCTGATAGATACGAGTACATTACCGTTCCTTTATACAAAATAAATTACCATTCTCATGTGCCTGATAAACAACCGTTGTGGACTTAAAAATAGTTATAGCGTTCGTAAATCCCCGAACAAGTTAGCAGAAGGAATCAAAATCTTAAAATATGTAAATGCCAAAACTGGTAATAAATCTAGACAAAACCAGTTACATAGAATTAGTTAATTAATGACGAAGTTGAATCAGAGTAGACAGCAATAGAAGATTACAATTTAGCAATGATGATACGCTTTCTCAAATATACATATTTACAAATATCTATGAATTAATCAAGATACAATATTGTTGGCAATAATTTAGTAAATGCAATGTAATAGGTATGTATGTTGGCAACACTTCCGTTCTATCTTTAAGTTGTCGTTCCTAAAAACATGGCTATCTTGAGTTTAAGTCTTTTTATGTTCTCTCATGTGTGTAATGAATAAAACTACAGTTTACTGAAATCATAACCTTTCCTTAGAAATTAAGTAAATAGTCAGAAGAATACTGCAAGTGGAATTACCGGCACGCGGCGTTTGAGGTTAGGAAAAGCGCGGCCGGGAAGGTGTTAAAAAAACAAGGGATATTGTTAATCACAAGCAGGAAGGAAGGCAAGAGCAACAATGGATGGTAATCTTAGCATCACTAAGTTGGAGGGATCCAAAAACTGGAATGTTTGGAAGTTCCAAATGAGGGTCGTACTAAGAGGCCAGGATTTATTGAATGTGGTCGAAGAAAATCTGAAAAAGACAGGAGAAAATGATAAAGCATGGGAAACGAAAGATGCTAAAGCGCAAACGTTGATAGTCATACGTATCAGTGATGAAGTTATGATACACATAATTTCATGCAACACGTCTGCTGAAATGTGGAAGAAGCTTATAGCTGTGTATGAACAAAGAAGTGAAACAAATATACGTATCATCCAGCAACGTTTCTTTCAGTTTAAATACGAAGAAGGAATTCAGATGTCTATATTCTTATCAAAAATTAAAGAAATGCAAAACCAGTTGCAGCAATAGGGGGAGGAAATATCAGAAAAGTTTGTCATAACAAAGGTACTGATGTCATTGCCAGATCGCTATAAGCACTTCGTATCTGCCTAGGAGTCGGCCCCTGATGAAAAACAGACGTATGACAACTTGGTTGCACGGTTATTAATCGAAGAAGAACGCATGAACGAAAAAGGTGATCAAATACCGGAAGCATCAGCGTTTGTTGCGAAGAAAACAGTGAACAAGAAGAATGTCAAGTGCTACAAATGTAATAAACTCGGACACTATCAATCGGAGTGTAGAAGTAAAGTTAAAGACAATGATACGGCAAACAAGTTTAGTAAAAGGTGTTTTTACTGTAATAAACCCGGTCATCTCAAGAGTGAGTGTAGATACCGATTAAACAAAGACAGCAATGCATTTGTGATGTTAGAATCAGTTGATAATTCGGACGAACAACAGTACACGCATTCAAAGTGGGTGGTAGATACAGGTGCGAGCGAACATATGTGCCGTGAAAGACAATTGTTTACTTCTTATTCGTCTCTTGATAGGAAGTCTGTGATTGTAGGAAACGGAACGGCAATTAGTGCATTAGGTTGCGGACAGGTGGCAACACAAGTTTTCGATGGACATGTGTGGATCGAAACTAAGCTAGAAAATGTATTGTTTGTACCGGAACTTAAAACGAATTTATTATCTGTGAACCGTGTTACAGAGAAAGGTTATGTTATGAAGACAAATCAAAACGAATGTAATTTCTACAAAAATAAAAGACTTTGTGCGGTTGCAAATCGTTCTGGAAACATGTATTTAATGGATTTGCGTCTCAAATGTAGTGCTGCAAATACGACTCAAGTGAAATTGAATCTTAGCGAGTGGCATGCTAAACTCGCGCATCAAAATATTCAACATGTGAAAAAGGTGCTTGCAAACAATAACATTGAGGCAAATGATGACTTCGTGGGTCACTGTCAGGGATGTTTGGAGGGTAAAGCACACCGTTTGCCTTTTAATACGAGTCAAACGACAACTTCAAGGACGTGCGAATTAATTCACGCCGATGTTTGCGGTCCCATGGAGGAGACTTCTATTGGAGGAACAAGGTATTTTCTGCTATTGAAAGACGATTTTTCAAATTATCGAAGTGTATATTTTTTGAAAGGGAAACATGAAGTCAAGACTTATGTTGAAAAGTTTATAAAGATGAGTGAAAATATAACTGGAAATAAGATTATGTATTTCCGGAGTGATAATGGTTTAGAGTTTATTAACAAGGATATAAAAAAACTGTTTTCTCACTGTGGAATTTTACATCAGACTACAGTAACCTATACTCCAGAACAGAATGGAAAAGCCGAACGTGAAAATCGGACATTAGTTGAAGCGGCTAGATCCCTATTGTATGCCAGAAGACTACCAAAGAAATTATGGGCGGAAGCTACGAACACTGCATGTTATGTACTGAATAGAACAGGGTTAAGTTCTGATAAAGTCAAAACTCCTTATGAGGCCTGGACGGGCAAAAGTTTTGATATACAAGACTTGAAGATCTTTGGTACACCCGTGTTTGTACATACTCCACAGCAAAAGAGAACAAAGTGGGATTCAAAAGGTGAGAATGGAATAATGGTTGGGTACGGAGATGAAACCAAAGGATATAGGATATATTTTGAAAAGAAAAATACAGTTCAGATAAAGAGAGACGTAGTGTTCTTAGAAAAGCCAAAAGAAATCAATCACAATGCACCAGTTCTTACATTGTTGGAAGATAAACAAGAAGAGAGTGAAATACCAAATCCGAGTATCGAAGAAAGCTGTCAAGAATTGAGTTTGATAAGTTCTGAGTCTTCTGACCATGGTAGTTTGTATGAACCACATTTAAGCGAAGAGTACAGCAGTGATGAACCAGACGGGACCTCACAGCCTGAGAAGAGGGAGCCTAGTAAGCGTATAAAGAAGAAAATGTATTACCAGTGCAACAATGTAGTCTTGGACGAGGATGAACCTAAGACATACCAGGAAGCTATGGAAAGAGAAGACTCTTCAAAATGGAAAGAGGCCATTGAAAAAGAGGTGAACACACTGTTGGAGAACAGGACATGGGAATATTGTGAAAAACCAGGTAACTGTAAGGTAATTACTAGTAAATGGGTATTTAAAGTTAAAAATTCTAATGGTATAAAGCAATACAAGGCTAGGTTAGTGGCTAGAGGCTTTGAGCAAAATGATGATATAGATTTAAATGATATTTATGCACCTGTGGCTAAGTTAACCACTTTCAGATTATTTGTTTCCATTGCAACTATGTTAAACTTACCTATTCACCAAATAGATGTCACTGGAGCTTTTCTTTATGGGGAAATAAATGAAAATGTATATCTACAATTACCAGAGGGATTGTTTAATGATAATAATAATATTGTTAAATTTGAACAAATCTTTGTATGGCTTAAAAAAATCGCCTAAGTACTGGAATGACAAGTTTAATACAATAATGATGAGAGTAAACTTTGTGAAATCAAAGTGTGATTCATGTCTTTATGTGAAATGTAATGGTAAGGATAAAATATATGTGTTATTGTATGTAGATGATATTTTAACCTTTGGAACAAGTGAAAACAGTATAAAAGAATTTAAGAAATGCTATGTAAAGAATTTAAAATGAAAAATTTAGGTTATGTGTCAGATTTCATTGGCATTAATGTAAAACAGAATTTAAAGACAGATGAAACTGAATTATCTCAAAAGGTTTATTTAGAGAATATCTTGAAACATTTTCAGATGGAAAACTGTAAACCAGTATCATCCCCTATGGATCAAAACTTTAATATTAACATACTTAATAATTGTAATGAAAAATCAGATAAAACTCTTGAAAGCTTATGTAGAAAAATAATAGGCTGTCTTATGTATGCAGTATGTGGTACAAGACCAGATTTGTCTGTAGCTGTATCTATATTAAGTAGGTATCAGAAAAAAGCTAATAATGCATTACTGTCAGCATTGAAGAGAGTGTTAAGATATGTTAAACATACATTAGATTACAAATTTGTGTATAAATGTGATGATAATACTAAATTGATTGGGTATTGTGATGCAAATTGGGGTGGGGATTTGTTGGATAGAAAATCCACAACAGGTTTTTGTTTCATATTTAAAAACTGTCTAATTGCATGGTGTTCTAAAAAGCAATGTTCTGTTAGTCTGTCCTCAACAGAATCTGAATATATTTCTATGAGCATGGCCGCTAGCGAGGCATGCTGGTTAATAAATATACTGAAAGATTTTTGTCCTAATGAAAACATGTGTCCACTAACAATATTATGTGACAATCAATCTGCTCTGAAAATAGCTATGACAGATAGTGTAAAAAGGTTGTAACACTTTGATATAAGATATCATTATATAAGAGAATTAATTAAGAAAGGTAAAATTGTTGTTAATTATATTAAAACAGAGGATCAGTTAGCAGATGCATTGACAAAGCCATTGAATGCTAATTTGTTGTTTAAATTTGTTAGAATGTGTGGTTTAAATGGTTAGGTTAAGTTATGTTAGAAATATTACATTGAAGGGGGGTGTTGGCAATAATTTAGTAAATGCAATGTAATAGGTATGTACGTTGGCAACACTTCCGTTCTATTTTTAAGTTGTCGTTCCTAAAAACATGGCTATCTTGAGTTTAAGTCTTTTTATGTTCTCTCATGTGTGTAATGAATAAAACTACAGTTTACTGAAATCATAACCTTTCCTTTTATTTAACAAAAAATATTAACTAACATGCAAACAAGTCATCGAACAGCAGATGTAATATGACCTTCATATCAGGTGTTTAAAGGTTAGGTTTCATTTTTTATGCTCCCGAATACAAAGATTGTTTTGGATCTAAAGTTCGTTAAATATGGTATTAGGATTTTTTGCACAAAAAGACCCCAAAAGTGCCCTAAACCCGTAATGCATTGGACCTAAAAAGAATTTATTTAAGAAAAAAATTGGTGTAAAGTACTTACTTATATTCTATCCATGTACACCAATCACTCAAAAGTTTGTTATCAACAACAGTCGATATTCACGCTTTATAGCGTCCATGAGCTAGTTGCGACAACCCCTAATGACCTGAATTTTGACCAGTGACGTCACCAAGCCACCTGCCATCGACAGCTCTCCGAAGAACTCTTGATATTGGCTACTGTTACTACAGTCTATACTGTAGGTAGATAACATTCCTTTCATCAAGTCAAGAATATTGGAAACGGCACTAGTTCAATGGAAGCGGCAGGTGACTTGGATATATTGGATACGGCAGACTGAGGGTTTAAGAATAATTTGAAACAGTAATACACAGTGTGAGTCTTGATAATGTGCAGATATCGAAATGAGGGAAAGTTAGCTTAATTTTATCGACGGTTTTTTTTTTTTTTTTAAAGTTAAGCTTAGTTTCCCTCATTGGATATATGCACATTACACTCACACTGTATGTAGCAGTAGATTGTAATATAACAACAGACTGTTGATTTAGTGGCATACGATAGACAGGCGATAATGATACTCACTCCTGCAAGAGCTAATGATAATAAAGTTAATATCAAATATCATAAAGAGCTCTCTGTTGACATTCCTGGCAAAGTGAAAAACCATCAGGTGGACAGAAGGACATACGTGTATAGAATATGTAGGAAATCTGGACGCTTTGACGCTGTGTCATTTGTGGAATAAATGATGGAAAGCTGTTGGCAAACAACTTTGTGGAAAGGATTCTAAGGGAAAGTTGGTCACAATTGGCAACTAACTTGTAACGAAAGAGTACCAGTAAGTAGTTGGCAAAAATGTAGAGCTTTAATAAGCTGTAAGTTTGTGAAAATCATTTGTCAGGAATTTGTAAGGTCCCATCTGTAAAGAAATATTTTAATAGCAATAATTCATAGCATGACTTTTCATCAAATACATTTCAACATTATCAAACCCAAAGTATCACTTAATTATCAGTAAATAATTAAAACTTAAAATCACTGAACTCGACCATTATTATAGATCGCCATTCAAACGATTAAGCGGTGCGCAGTGGGCGGCGCTCCCGGCCGGTAAACGTAACGGGCTCGAATGCCGCCGGCTCCACACCTACCTATTATACTATCACAGCTAACTATTATTACTACAGATAGTGCTGGATGAGTGTGACGTTAAGCTTAAATATCTAAGCTTATCGCCGATGAAATGCAATTTCGAAATAATTTTAGTTCCCTAACAAACCTTTCATCGATTGAATTTTATGGCAACAATGTTTTATGATCGAAATTCGAGCTTAAATGGCCCATAATATGTCAAATAGTGTGCAAATGTTATGCATCGCATTATGTTTACTTATGATAAACTGTGGGATGTGCTATCGTAGTGATAGAAGAAAAAAGGAAAAATGAATAAGAATGAGAGATTCTCGAGCCGAAAAGCCAATGAATGGCTATGAAAGCATCACAACTCTGGCTAAAATAATAAATTAGTTCTTGGCTGTATGAAGATCGATGAAGACATTCTATGGATAGACAAAATGACGATGTCTAAAGCTGTTAATACACTGAAATGGAAACATTTTCAATCACTTCAGAGAGACTGAGCTCGTCAATTGATTCAAAATGCTTTTTTCATCTATGCATTGCACTATGCACTATGGTTACCACCGGGGTTATCAATATGTATATCCACAGATAATATAAGACTACGTGTATATCTAATCGGCGACTCTAATAACTGCTATGAAAAATATTATAATAAAGGCGTATCATAATATGCGTCCATTCAACGAATCTATTGTCTCTCCCATCAACGATATTGAGTCCATTACAGAAATTAAATCCGATATGATGCATGCGACTTCTCCCGTGAGTGACATTGATGTAAAAGGATTCATCCTCAGTTTTTTTGTTGATTTTTAAACATGTATTTCAAAAGTTTCATAGTGTCATGGATATGTCTGAAAGTTTTGCGAATTTTAAATATCTTATTAATAAGCATCAATTTGATAAACGGCTTAGCAAATTATGAGAAAATCAGGTCATAAAATAAGATATCCAATACTAATTTCCTTTATATCGTAGGAGTACAACACATTGAAATATTTATGGTTATGAACATAAATAAAACTAAAGTATGCCTATTTTCTAAATCAAGATGTTGAAAATAATAAATTGTTAGCTATCCAAGCCAATTATTACACCACTATTATGTAACCATAATTGAATGACAATAAATTAAAGATAAATCATTCAACAAATGATTTGAAATAATTGGAAACTATTGAAAACAACAATTAAATTAACACTGATTGACACGACAAAAAAATCAATCAACTTTATTTTCATTTCGCAGATGTTATTAGAGATTCATCACACGACAAGTTTTATTTTTGGCATGGAACATCACCTTAACTTTGAGGTTTCATAAACAGGGCCCAATCTTAATCTACCAGTCTGTTTAAAGTACTTCTGCGTTAACTTTATTTATTTACATTACTCCAGCAATTTGTTTTAAGTACACGAAATATTACTATACTCGGAATTTTAATTCGATTCCAGATTTGACAATTTCAGTGTTGCAACGTTATGACAAGTACTAAATAGTGACGTTGCGAAATTATTCGATATGGAAATGGAATATTTCCAGATCGATTCTTCTCGTTTATAATTTTATTCTCGTAAACTAAGTATATCAGGAAATTAAATATTTCTGAACCGATAATTTAGTTTTGACGATTAATTAACGATCTGAGACTTTTCTTTTATAATTGTGTGTGAAATAAATAAAAAAATGTGATCATGAAGGAACATGACAAATAAAACAGATAGATGTATTATGGTAATAATTTATTTTATAAATTGTCGCCGTCATCGCTATCGCTGTCACTTTCTGTAACATTTATTATAAATATGTCTGTGATATTGTCAATTAACATATCTAGCCTACTCATTTTTTCCTCTTGACAACATGGGATACTCATTTAGACCATTCGGTAGCCGTAATTTTTTTATCGATTTGTTTTTCGATTTTTGTGTTCATCACTACACTATTATATGTGGTATCATTATTTCACAAAATGACAGTAGCTAATGTCAAATCCGGAATCGAATTAAAATTCCGAGTATAGTGCTCAATTTCACCTCGAAAGCATTTTATCAAAGATTAAGGTCCCAGTAAAATGATGTCAGCAACCAATTACTCCATGTTAGACCAATATTTTGCCGTATTACGATATTTCAAGCCAAGCGGATACTATCAAATCAATAAGCCGTTTAAAAGACGAACTACTAATGAAAGATACCCTTGCTCTTTACATCACCCAATCTTTCGACAACTCCTGACGTCAACCCGCAAGGCCACACACTCTTTAACCCACGATGCCTCTCCCTAACGGGTATCACATCTCCGTGGTACCACGGAATGCGGTGACTCCTGTCAAGTTCGTCCACTTTCACTAGTTCGGCGTCGTTTGCCGTGAACAGAAGAAATTATCGACATTACTGCCGACGAAAAGGGCATCACTTATGTTTTAAGATTAATTATTCCTTCAACCACTTCCTTATTCCACTGGTTTGGTTTTTGTATGACTTTTCCTTGTACGGGAATTCCAACTATACAGATTGCAAATCAAATATTGTTTGGGTTGGTTACATCACTGTCTGCGAGATCATATTGCCTGTTCCGATAGATTGATATGTCTGATCGCTTTTATGAATCTAGTTGATGATTATTAGTTGTTTACTTGTGTCCATTGTTCAGCTGTCGCATACAAAATGATAGCTTGACTGTCTCTTGTATCAATTGATGAAAAAATCTAAGATGATAATATTTTTCTGATATAAATAATTTAGGTAATAATAATAATAGTAAAGTTTTAAGAAAACAACGAGAAATGTAATTTATGAACAAACATTTATTTTATAAAAAAAAACAGTTACGCTTTAAGGAAACGGTATCCTATTAAATGACCGAAGCATGCAAAGTTTATTCAAAATAAGTGCCAAAAGAATCGTGCCAAGTTTTTTATCCCAAACAGTTTTAAAATGATATCCTAATCGTATTTTTAACCGACTTCCAAAAAGGAGGAGGTTCTTAATTCAGCTGTACCTATGTTTATCTTTTTTTTGTTTTTTTTTTTGTATGTTTGTTACGCGATTACTCCTTCAAGTATGAACCGATTTTGAAAATTATTTTTTTGTTTGAAAGGGTATTCTCCCGAGGTGGTCCCATTGCCTCCAAATCAGAATCTGATGAGGGGATCCCATGGAAATCGAGGGAAACCCTCAAATTTTATATGCAAACCTATAGCGATTTGGGTATTTTGTATAGTAACTCCGAAAGCACCATTTGGTGAAATGGAACTGATGATGGAGACCACAGATGGCCACCGGAATAATAATGAGTACCTATTTAACGTGTTGCGATTAAGCAATTTATGCTCGGTCACTATGCATAATGGTGAGTGGCAGTTCTCCTGGTTCTTACCAGGAGAACTCCGCAACAATCAACGTCCCAGCATCGGGAAATGCAATATTTTGTAAAAGGTGATGAGCAGTTAACATTAGGCTATTGTAACTTAGATAAATTCAAACTGACCCACTAAAAAGCGAAAAATAAAAAAACTTTTTACAAAAAAATTATAACCGACTACCGAACATAACACTACAAAGTGAAAAATAACTTTAATTTCGGAAGTCGGTGGCCAAAAACTCAAATACAGGTTTAAAGTTATTTTTCACTTTGTAGTGTTATGTTTGGTAGTCGGTTATTATTTTTTTGTAAAAAGTTTTTTTAGAATCAGAAATAAAGACGAGCATTTTTTCTAAAAGTCAAGACAGTTTTTGCCAATGTTTGATTTGCGTACAAAAACCAGGTCGGTTGAACGTGGAAAATATTCTTGAAACAATTGTGTAGAGCAATTTTTTTCACCTTCTTTTATGAAACTTGGGCTCGTTTGAGATAAGTTAGGTAACTGCTTTTGCTACTTACAACAATATTCTGACCAGAGCATTGAACGACCTAGAAATCATTTTAAAACCACCGCTTTGACATTCCAATCAGTGCAGAGGCGATTTATAACCAAGACTTCAGTCTGTATACAATACATTATATGTATATGTAAAATTAGCCGCGGAGTACACAGTCGCCAGTTTACAGGTTCACCAGCATTCTCTGAAATAATTGATTACACACAAAAACAAGTAGAAGAACAAAGTATCAAACTAGTAACTAGCGAAATGTGGGTGTACTCTAAGTACACCTCTGATTTACTATTCAGATAATACAATACTCAATTCTTTATAGCATTTCATAAGTATTACATAGCTGATTTAACAAAATACATGATCAGTATGGACCCTGTCGGTTACAGCAAAATTAGGAGAGCGGAAGAGGGCTAGTAGTAATACAGAAAGAAAGAAAGAAAGAAAAATTCGTTTATTGGCATTACAGCAAAAAATACACAATAAAACTATAAAAAACAGAAAACAATCATTATAATGCCAAAAGGGCCTCAGCTCAGCATAATGTCAGATGACAACACAAGGTGTACCACCACCACAGGCGTGATGGTATGTATGTAGTTACTAAAACTAGTACCTAATAAACTAGCAACTAGTAGTTGTTACAAAATTATAAAACAGAGATGAACGGTATTGTTGAAATCATCAAAACCATGCATACAAAAGCACCATGCAACACAATGTCCTCAAAGTCACTGGGTGGTCATATTGAATGACTTCACAGTTCACACAGTCAACACAGATAGTCCCTTGATGTCCAGACAATGACGTCACAGAGACACCAGTAATCTTCAGACCGATAAGGAGCTAAGCCAACCGATAAGCCATAAATTACAATGTAGTTGAATTGTGAGTAATCATTTTTGACTCCCAAAATATTGACAATATTGAACTTCAGCAATAGAATTTCCAAGATTTTTTGCGGTCATAACTTCAGCGTTATATTCAAAATACTCTAGTGCTAAAAAATCTGTTGCTTTATGTTAGGATTGCTTCTTTTTTCTATAGCTTCAAAATTGCCTTAATATACCATGTTATTATAGACCTTAATATGAGCTTAATTATTCTCATAAAAAATTGGCAACGGGAAATCCAACAAATAGGTAATAAATCAAGCTTTTTAGGTGACTTGCAAACAGAAGGTTGATATTAAAGTAATGACAGGCTATGGCAAATTGTGTAACAGCTGTAATTATTGACACATTCCACATTTGCCATAGAACAATGGCTACATATTTGAAACCTGTATTATATAATACTTCTTCATTCTTAAATGTTAATACTTAGAGACCAATGTCGTCAAAACTTGACATACATCTTCACATAATATAAAAACACTAACACTATAAGTATAAATCAACACATCAAGGTTCATGTTAATAAAACCTCATAAAATTCTGTTAGAGCTAGCTGTATACCTACATGAAATATTTTAAGCTCAAATAGCAAATATATCGTTGTATCTTTAAAATATTTAAACAATATAAAAACATCCTAAAATAAAATAATGCATGTAAACAATTTAAAATTTATTTTAAGAAAAAGAGTGTTTTCTGCGAAGCAATGAGTGCATTAAGCCCTCTTATTATAATGTATGAGTAAATACTTGAGACAATGGGTGAACATTTGTCATATCATTTGTAAGTTTGTCATTGTGACCGTCCGTCATTACGATCACACGCATCATTCTAATGCTACATTTTTTGCAGCGAACATATTATTTCATCGTTACCCAAATGATGATCAACTTTGCTCTTTCATAATTATTTTGAATACCTATTATATCCTATTTCGTTTTCAGAATAAAAGAAGCATAATAGTTGGTCTCTCACACTAAAATAATGTTTGAACTCGAGATAATTTTTCACGAATACGAGACAATGACC
The DNA here is from genome assembly GCA_948098905.1 of Tiliacea aurago. Lineage (NCBI taxonomy): Eukaryota > Metazoa > Arthropoda > Insecta > Lepidoptera > Noctuidae > Tiliacea > Tiliacea aurago. The sequence goes on from OX402578.1 coordinate 29,406,288, forward strand.
ACTGTTTTTGTTGTGTATTCTTGAAGCTGAAACTTATTCTTCTTTTCGCGTCAATGATACTACTGTTCGTTGTTTTTTTTTTTAAATATCTTGTATTGTATGTGCCCAGTAGGTGGGTACATTGATTGCGGCATCAGTGTCATTCTTTAAGTCATCCGGCCCATCGCAGGTGAAGGGGCACTTAGGACACTCCGGCAAGTGGGGCATGATCTGATTCAGAAGCACCACATTTACACTGGATGTTGAATGGGTCAGTAATCCCCACTTCGACAGATTGTGTCATATAAATGTCACTGCAGATAATGCCCGGGAGGCAAATGCTCCTGCGGTTTAACTAAGTCCGGTGGTGCATGCTTCTCCTCCCACAATTTCCTTCTCTCCTTGTTTGGTTCGTCCTGGATGGTCTACGCAAAGCGTAAGAAGCTCTTACGCCTTTTAAGCCTACTCGAGGTCGTTGTACTTGTGTAATCGTAGAGGGGATGTCGGGAATCGTACTCTTGGTTCTTTCTTTCCAGCGTGTATGCGACATCCCTTCGTACGACAGGTGGTGCGATTCCTGCAAGCGCGTAGAACTTATTTAGTAGAGTCGGTTTTCAGCAGCTAGATACGACGTGACTCATTTAGGGCAGTGACTCATATCCGACATGACTCATTTAGGGCAGTGCCTACTTGCTTGGCGTGAGTGGATCGGTGCCACACTGGACACGCAAATTCGCCAGCACAGAAGTATAAAGACATGCTAGTTGTGTGAAGGACATCGGGTGCTGCTCCCCAGTTAGTACAAATTAGGCGACGTAGCAGACTATTGCGGGTCTCGATCTTTTGCTTCGTTTTGTAGCAGTGTGACTACCCTATCAAACGTTACTCCTAAGTATTTTGGGTTTGAGTAATGTTCAACCTTAGTGCCTCGCCACATTAAGGGCTTGATTTGAGTATCAGTTGCGGAGATGGAATGCGCATGCGCATACGGGTTCTGCCAGAGGGTATTGCTTTCGTTTATTTTTACTAATAAGTCGAGTACCAGTACAACCTATCTTCTACCAACCTTCCTTCTATCTACCGCAAAAAGAATCGCTCAGTGTGTTGGGTAGTAGGCTAGTCGTTTTTGTAGATGTTAAAAATAGTTGGCGCCAACAAACTGCCCTGAGGAAGACCGTTCTTTTGCCGTCGCCATCTAATCTTACTTGACTGGAAACAAACCTGAAAGCGGCGGTTGAGTAGAAGTTCTTAAGATGTTGACGAAACCATGGTCGTTGGTAAAGGTCACTTTGGCAATTTATCTTTTGATGTTAATGGTATCGTAAGCTCAAAGACAGGAACAGCTCAACAGAGGTCAACAAATACGACACCAGTGACTCAGTGAAGCAAAAACTAAATTCATTAGTACCTCTATTATCTGTATTCGCCAATACTTGCAACTGAGACGTACACACTACCACGCATTAACGAGGGGCCTCTTAAAATGTTAGATTTGCTTTCAAATATGCCAACGTCTTATTATTTCAGTTCATTGAAATTTAATAATAAACTGAAGGGAACAAGTATAGTGAGGGCCAGGTGGCCAATAGTGGGTGAAGCTGTGTTGGAATGATGATGATGATGAATAAACGAAACCAAACAAACACAGCATGAAGACAAGACTCCATTTAAAATAGACAAAACTACAAAGAAGGAAAGACGCAATGAAGTGTGAGTAAGGGTCAATTTCCACTAAGCGGAAATATCCTCGTGCATGTTCGGGCATACTCTTAGCCGCTCATTCACATCAGGGCAAAGTGCGCTTCGGACATGGACTCGTTGCGGTGAATAAACCGAATGCTCGGGGACGTTCCAGGCTGCGCGAGGATGCTCGAGGTTATGCGCTGAAACCCTCTGGTGTTGTGTGACGTGCGTGCTTGTTGAAAATGATAGACTGGGATATGGTTGTTATTGCACTATTACTAATACAGTATATTATAAATAAATATTTTGCCACAGGAAGAGGACAAAAAAGAACAAAATGTAAATTGCCGGAAGCACAGAGTCCCTGCGGCGCGGTGGCGCGGGCGGCCCCCACTTGCGCGCCGCCTGCTTCGGATGTGCTCGCGCGGCCTCGATGACGCTCTGTGATTGGGGGCTCGCGTTTCCTCGAGCATGCGCAAGTAAACGCTTTATGTCTCCGTAGAATTTTATACTTAAAGTCAATATTGATACAGTTACTTATTTAGTGACATTTAAAAAGTGCTCGAGCATCCGTGAGGATTTTCCCGTTTGGAGGAAACTGACCCTAAGTGTGAGCATATGGAAATAGGTGGAGGTTACCATGTAACAGATGAAAAAGAAACGATCAATAAAATTACCAATCATCGCATAAAGCTGGTGCAAAAATATATTATATTATGTATATTAGTGCGTTAGATTACAGTGTAATCAAGAACAACTAAAACTACTATTGACAATGATAATATACTTATCTCAAGTAATTGGGTTTTTAGCTTAGTTAGATAGCATTTATGTGCGTATTTAAGCACTCACAAGGATTATCTTTATTTGTCTTAAGTAAATAAAAATTAGAGCTGATTTGATAGCTGCTATAAGGCATGTTAAATTTAATACAAGATGGGATTTCAAAGAATACATGATAATTTGTATTATTAATTGCAATCACTCATGTCATTATACAACATATCCCAGAATTAACACACAACCTCTTAAGGGGTCACTGTAGTCATCATTATGAACAACATTTGCTATGGGACCAAACCTGAAATCACGAAAAAAAAAACAACATTTTGACGAGTTATTCGAATCTAATTAAATGTAGGGAACAGCTGATTTTTTTCGCGATTTCATGTTTGGTCCCATAGTAAAAGTTGTTCATAATGATGAGTACAATGACCCCTTAAGAGTTTGTGCGTTAATTCTGGGACATGTTGTTTATAGGACATGGACATGAGACATAGGACTCATTCAACGTGATCTGAGAGGTCAACATAGACACGGATCTACATGGTCCTCACATGATCTGACCAAGATTATGCCTGGACTTTAAAAGAGACTGACCCCTGAGTTTGTTTCGCCATTTCTTCTCAGGGGTAGTCAGATAGGAAATGTCGGCTACATCTAGATTATTTATTTATATGACGTGTAAAAGTGATTTTAATATCCTATTTACAGAATAAAGGATTTCATTTCATTTGTATTCCGGCAATTAATAAATGAATATCCCATAAACTTTTTTTTTGTTTGGATTTCTATTAGTCTTCAAATACCATCCTTAAAGTTTCAAAATTCAAATTATAATTCAAATTATCAGAATTAAAAATTTCTTCCGTTTTTTGAAATGTGCAGGTCAGTGTCAGGTAATAAATTGATCAAAATATTATTATGATTCGCGACCAAAAGAAATATGTATTTACAGAATTATAATCATTAATACATCTCCCTTAGTTAGATTTGTTACATGAGAACTTTTTAACCGACTTCCAAAAAGGAGGAGGTTCTCAATTCGGATGTATGTTTTTTTTTTTTTTTGTATGTTTGTTACGCGATTACTCCGTCAATTATGAACCGATTTTGAAAATTCTTTTTTTGTTTGAAAGGGAATAATTCCGAGGTGGTCCCATTGCCACCAAATCAGAATCTGATGAGGGGATCCAATGGAAATCGAGGGAAACCCTCAAATTTTGTATGCAAACCTATAGCGATTTGGGTATTTTTTATAGTAACTCGTGCATTTGCTCACGGAAAGCACCATTTGGTGAAGTGGAACTGATGATGGAGACCACAGATGGCCACCGGAACAATATAATAATGAGTACCTATTTAACGGGTTGCGATTAAGCAATTTATGCTCGTCACTATGCATATGGTGAGTGGCAGTTCTCCTGGTTCTTCCCAGGAGAACTCCTCAACAATCAACGTTCCAGCATCGGGAAAAGCAATATTTCGTAAAAGGTGATGAGCAGTTAACATTAGGCTATTGTAACTTAGATAAATTCAAAACTGACCCACTAAAAAGTGAAAAATAAAAAACTTTTTACAAAAAAATAATAACCGACTACCAAAAATAACACTACAAAGTGAAAAATAACTTTAATTTCGGAAGTCGGTGGCAAAAAACTCAAATACAGATCCAAAGACACCGACTTCCGAAATTAAAGTTATTTTTCACTTTGTAGTGTTATTTTTGGTAGTCGGTTATTATTTTTTTGTAAAAAGTTTTTTTCCATAATAGATTTGTTCTTATGAAACAAATCTGTTTGATCAAGATACAACCTGACAAAAAACCTTAAACCCAACCAAACCTACTTCAACTACCTCTGCTTCAGTGAAATGACTTGTTTGTTAATTTAGTGGAGCGGCCTTACGTAACTTTTGTTAAACGATGAAAGATAAAAATAGAAAAACGAACTACAATGATGTTTTAACCTTTAGTTTTTAACATCTGCCTTAAAGAACAGGCATCCAAATTTTGCAAAAAAAAAAATAAAGGAATGTCAAAACAGCATCAATTTTTTATATCTATCCCAGAACAAATTATTAATGTTCTTTTCTTAATATATTCTTTAGGCTCCGAAAAAGTATCAGATTCTTAGTATATCTAGTTTGGCGCTTGAATTCCAAGTCAAGTTTCTATAAATTTTGAGAAAACGCGTCCGTTTTTGTTTTGCTTTACAATCAGATTCTTTCAACCTTTACAAAGTTAGGTTAAATCAATGGGCAACAGATACTCCTGTCGTCTTCAAAACGTTTATATTATTGTTTGTATCATCAATATCACTATCACTGTTATCACACATGAGGTCTCTTTGACCCGGCGCGTTGCCCTGTCACGAGGGAGTATTATCAACGTGCCCTCTGAAAGGTGAGCCAGTTCAACATACCCCACTCAATTACACTTCTAGATTATGTACGTGACAGTATTATTTGAAAAACGAGGTTTTTCCCAACGTTTTTGTGAAACTCAACTTATTGTTTAACGTGAGAAAGGTTTGATGAGACGGGGTGCTTTATTTTATTTTCTTAGCAAAAAGCCTGTCAGAGATAAAAAAGTAAGTCTGCTTCATGAAAAAAATAAAGTTGTTGAACAACAATAATTAGACTACTGTCATAATGAGATTGACCGGGGATTTCAATTTTGATTATGATCTGCATTAATATTTTTTGTTTGAATAGGTAAGTGGCTACCATAACTTGGGAAGTTAAAAACTTGTCCACAATAGTCCACTCGCTATCACCCGCCAGTCCAATAAATTATAACTTATTGCGTTTCTCGACAATTCATTTACAGCCTCCAGTCACGCGTTACATTGGAATCAATTTCGCACATAACGCGATCGTCTAATACAAACCGCGATCGGATGCGATCGCGTGAACTTTGCTGTGACCATCCCGTGCGACTAAATGCTGATACATTAATGTAATATATGGACTCCTGGTACATCGGCTGTGCGTTACATCATGAAAGTGTAACAAGTGTGAGTGCCTGTTGATGTTATGTAATCCGAGGATGACAGTGCGTATAGCGGCTTGTCACATACCAGTTGAAATACAAACAGAGGTGGTATGGTTTGACGACCTAGTTCAGGTATTATAATGTTACGGTCTTACGGATGATGTTGACTACATTCGAATATACATTGAGCAGCTCTGTTCATTGTGACTATAGCCCATACGCGTTGATGGATCGAACAATAAATAAATTTGAGTAATTGGTTACTGTGTACCTTGATTACCAAAAAGGTACTAATAGCAAGTAATGAGAAGCACTTATACAAAGTACCGACGTATGCGACACTGATAATTTGTCAATTACCAAAGTTGAAGTATTTGATGGTACTGGGTCAACAAATACTCTTTACACACATTTACTACTTTTATTTTCTAAAGATCTGTTTAATGATACAATTAAATCGTCCTTGGCATTGTAAACTTTTGCTATATTTTCAGTAACAACGTAATAATAATGTATGGATGTATTCGGGTAATAGTAGGTAGATACTATTCGGGACTATTCCTTCATTTACTTTAGGAGTTCTCACTTCATCAGCAGTCATAAAATTAACATCATCGCAAAGTTCATCAGCAGGCTGTCACGTCACTGGCGGCGTGGAGAGTGCAATTGTCGCAACCCAGCGCTGGGCACGCCACAATTGTGGCGATAAGTCCCTTCTTTGAGGAGTGGCTAGAGAGGCGCCACGGAGTCCTCACCTTCCGCCTGACGCAGGTCCTCACCGGACACGGTTGTTTCGGGAGGTTCCTGTTTAGGATAAAGCGGGAGGAAACGCCCGGGTGTCACCACTGTGTGGATCGCCCGGAGGCCACGGTGGAGCATACGGTGGAGGTCTGCCCGGCTTGGGGGGATCACCGCCGTGTCCTCACGGAGGCGATCGGCGGCTGCGATCTCTCGCGTCCGGCCCTGGTTCAGGCCATGGTTCGGAGCGAGAGTGCATGGGAGGCCGTCACCTCCTTCTGCGAAGCAGTAGAATAGAATAGAATACTCTTTATTATGTACACCATAAAAGTTACAGATATAAATGTAAGGCGGAGGCGGAACGTGTGAGGGAGAGGCAAGGTTCGCGCCCTCGCGCCCCTAGTCGGCGCAGGAGACGCCCCGGGCGTCGGGAGTCGCAAGCCGATTTCCGGCCACCGTAGGCACGGGCCTGCGGACGGTGAGCGATGGGTAGCTCACCGTCCGATAAGGACCAGGCCCGGGTCGACGGCGTGTCGTATTCCACGCGCGCCTCAAAGAGATGTCAGCACCAACTGATGGGGTCCGATAGGGCCAATGCCTGCCAGGGTTGCGAGTTTGTCCGAAAGGAACATCGTGGCCCTGGCACACAGGCAAATGAAGGAATACGGGTGGGTTTTAGTCAGTAAAAGTCTGACACGCCCTCCCGCTCCGCCCAGAGCGCGAGAAGTTATTTGATAATTTCCCACACCAAGAAAAAAAAAAAAAGGCTGTCACGTCACAAGTACGTACACACCAGGCATAATGTTTTGCAAATAAACAATATCAGCGTCGTCCTTCGCGCGTAATAACTTGTTACCGCGGTTGTACTTATGTTTACGCTGGAAACATTGTTTTTCAATCGTTTGTAAACGTTTTGATTTGAAAGACGTGCGTTCTATTGCAATATTCTTAGTAAATAAACAAGTGTAGGTGCCGCATTTCAATATTGACAATTCCTTCGAAGTGGAAACGTGTCTTTTCGTAGATACGATGAATTTAAAATGACGTTTTATTCAATGTTTTTCGAACTGGTACTCGTATAATCAGTTATTTTACATTTGATATTTAGTTTTACCGACAGATTACAAATTCTCTCCTTATCATATCTGTTCTTGCCACAATTCTATAACCATTCATGATTGTAAGAAGCTCTTTGATTACCGTGGGAAATTCTGATAAGATTATTAAACCAATCGAGAATTCTTACCTAACTGTAAAGCTTAAAGGAGTTACCACAATTTAAGTACTTATAATATACTGTAGATGCTTTTTCCTCTCAAAGAAAAAAGACAAAGTAACGAAGCATTTTTTATTTTGTGTTCTTAACTATTAATTTGAGAGCTCCCAATATATACGAGTATGAGTTAATGTCCTGCCTAAAAACGTGTCCAAATCTGAATGTTAGACTTGTTTAGACTTGTTTAGATACATCATTGTATAACTAGTTTAGTCTATTCTACCTAGGCTCGGTTCTATCTGCCAATTAAAACAAAACCTTATTCTAAAATGTTAGAGTACGCTTTCGAAAACATTCATTTGCATTTCTGATTTGAAATTTATTCAAGGCAAGGTGAAGAAAACCACAAATCAGAATTGATTTTGTATTTATTTGTTGAATTGATTGTTTAGGTTACTTATAAAATTGCTAAGCAATTTTCTATGATCTTATCAATACACCCTCCTTCCGTAAATGTTTACTTCACTTCATTGTTACCTCAGTCCCACGTAATAAAGGCTTCTACATACCGGGACACAAAGGCACCGCTCGTCCCGCGACACGCGGGGCCTTTGTGCCGTGTCGCGTCGCGCGACAAGTCGCGCTGGTATGTAGAAGCCTTAACATTAAATGGCTATAAATTATGAAGATTTAAAGTTGGACGAAACGTGTTTTCTCACATAAAGTTTTTCTATAAACTGTAGTTGAATTTTGCGAGCCAATGTGATGAATATCATTGGGAATGATCTCTACATTTAGCTGAACGAACTGATTTATGAAAATGATTGTTAAATTCTTACCAGCCATCATCTATGATGATGAAAATACTTAATTGTGTTAAATCAACGTATTTCATCGGAACACAACAAGAAAATAAATTAAAAAACAAAATTTGATGCTACAAAGAAATCATAATAGGTATAACAAAAACATGAAACAGAATCTTAATTTTACAGATTTTCCATGAATTTTCCGAACAATACAAACCAGTTTTATTTGCATACTGTGAGAAAATATTTGTGTTACTTTATTTACGGTTATTATGTTTTTACTCAAACACCTCAGCCATTTTCATCAATTTATTAAAAACACAACTGTCTTGTTTATTAGTCTTAAATTGCCAAATTGCTTCACAGTCGCGAGATCCTTGTATCATTATTTTGATTAAATTAAAAATGATGTGTGAAGAAGTTACAATTAAAATAATTTTACAATCGTAGAAAAAGTAAAAAACACAAAAATAAACCGAAAATATTCAAAGTTTAGCGAAATGTCTATCTGCCGAAACACTCGAGGAATTCAAGCGTGGTGTGATGTTATTTTTATTCAAGGTTTTTAATTGATCTCATTTCTTTGTATTTAATTGATCTCATTTCTTTGTATTTAATTGATCTCATTTCTTTGTATTTAATTGATCTCATTTCTTTGTATTTAATTGGTTGATGCCAAATGTATGATGCCATATTTAACTTCACTATGAACGATGTAACCAATATTTTGTATCAATATTTTAATTTAAAAGAGTGTCCGTGGAGTTTCCTGCTCGTTCTTCTCCATAGGAACCTACTATTTGGAATGGGCAACTAGCTTCGTATTTGTAACTGACCGACTTCTTGCCAATTCAAAAGTACCTGTCAATGGTTTAATTGAAATAAATGCTTTGAGTTTGAGTTTGTAATAACAACTCCGCGTTTGTAAAGAATGAAGGAGAAAATATCAAAGTTTATTTTTATCTTTTTTAGGGTTCCTTACCTCAAAAGGAAAAAACGGAACCCTTATAGGTTTACTTTGTTGTCCGTCTGTCAGTCTGTCAAGACCCTTTTTCTCAGGAAACGTGTGCAGGAGATATCAAATTGAAATGAATATCAAATAAGGCTTTGGTTCCTTAAAGTTGGAGCTTTAAAAAAAGGTTCTAAGTCAACGCAATAAAAAAATACGGCCATTGATGCGACATAATATTTTGATACTCGCGCGCAAATAAATCGAAACCTATAGGTACTTCCCGTTGACCTTCACGTTGACCTTCACGTAGGATCGGGAAACTTGCCAAGAAACAAGGTCTCGTAGCACAAATATAGAAAAAATTCCGAAAATCAGACAACAGCAAACGGATCCCTGAATCGAAAAATGGTTTTCAAAGACCCGCAATATTTTTGAACGGCCTATCCAAGTATTTCCCACACCATAGGATAGACGAGACAAAAAAAATTTTTTCGAGTAAGGGAGGTACCTTACTCGTAAAATATTTTTTTTACCCTACAATTTCTTTTTTCAGATTTTATTTTATCACTTTGGCGGCGTGATTAATACATAATAAGTATGTATACCCATGCCAAATTACAGCTTTCTAGTTCTAAAAGTTTCTGAGCAATGCCGCGGACAGTCGGACAGACAGACGGACATGGCGAAAGTAGGTATAAGAATTCCTTGTTGCGATTACGGAACCTAAGAAAAACATTTTGCACCTACGCATACCCAAATAACATAACAATTAGGGCAAGCAGAACAAGAGGTACTTTTCCACTCCCTCACAGGCGGCTCTACTCTTCTGTAGCAGGTACTATTTTAATTCAAAACAAAACAGTAGCACCTTGAAACACACTTTCTACGCACTTTACTCCGACATTCCAACGCTTATCAGTTCCTAAAAACTGAGTACATCAGGGTCTGCAGTCCGGCGTAACATCGATTAAGTGTGAACGTACGGCACAGGCGCACAATGGCGTAAGTACCGGTGCACTGATTACTTTAACTAAGTGTTAATTATTATGTAACGGAATATGGTTATAAGGCTAAATTGCCGGATGTTCATTACGACGAAATAGTTATATTGTAGTTTTCATAAACTGAGTGAAATGGATTATTAAATTAATGTATTGTGTTTGTTCCTAGGAGTCATCTTCTTCTGTGAGCAATTTTATACAATAACGAAGTTAAACATACTGGACGCGTGCTGAAAGTGTAGGTCCAAGGTGGTGAAGAGATAAAATGGCGGGTGCTCTGATTGAGAGAAAATAATAATATTAAAAAATACTAAATTATAACATACTTAATTAATGATTAATAAAATAGGTGCACAAGTACCTACTTAAATAGATTATAAACTTATAATACACATACATATTTCTACTACAAGAGCAATTTCTTTAACTTTATTTCATTGCTAATTGGCAATTATATTGAATGTTCTCCAGGAACCTACAAAATGTCTTAACTTAAGGTGAACGCAGATTCTTAGCGCAGAACGTAGTCGCGTTTGATTATGTTATCTAATTCACCTCTCACCCGAGCTGCCAGTTTACTGTTGCTGTGCACTCAAGTAATTACACCTAAAGTAATTCCAGTAGTAAGTACGAACGATTGCGTTAACACTGTTACTCAGGCCAGGCCCGATTCGCACCACTAAACTAATAAAATAACCATTTTGGGTTACCTACGAATCGTAAAGAGGATTGGTTTAACTCTATGCAAAGTGAGGTTTGCAACAAAATATGAATGAACAAAGTTCGTGAAATAAATATTATGAATTAATTAATCGAATATTTTCGATCCAAATTATGGATGACTATTTAATAATTAAGAAAAAGCCCGGCTCATAAATACGGGTCTGTCTAAGCCACTCAAGACATTTAGTGCCTATCACCGATCCAGTAATCCTCATAAATTATTTAAATGGTAGATAGTAAGCTTGTTTAAACTCGCACCGAGTCGTACAATAATCGCGGGCAATGTTACTCGTATTTAACACCAGATGGCGCGATTGCTGTGGACACCGCAGCCCGGGCCACTTTGCGCAGATTGCATCTGTGCGCTTCTCTATCGTTGATAAGTAATGCCTTCTTGGGCGTGTTTCACGATCGTGTCGTGTGTTTGTTTATGTTTCAACGGTTTTTGGTAGGCAACACTTTTAAAACGCGTTGTTTTGAGAAGTGACCACCAAAATGATTGACTGTTCCATGTGACACTCAGAATAGTCCATCTTCTGTACATGGAGCTACTATTAAATATTTTGGAGTATAGAGAGACACACAGTGATGAGGCGCTACTTCAGGACGGCCGCCATTTAAAATTTAGTTCTATATACATACTATTTAATCTTTCCATTATAAACTAAATAAAATAAAATAATTATTAATTGACATAATAGGTTACTGAAACTTGTTTGAAGCCTCTGACTCCTGAACTAGGTGTACCTGTATGTCAGGAGTCAGCGAGCTCTCCCATTTTATTTGGCTTAGATACCTACTAATTTCAACATAGGAATTAAATAGACAACCATAATTATGCGCTACCAAATACAATTTTAAAAGAAGTAAAAACAAAATAAAATAAAATACACAGAAATTAAAAGTATGAAAATATATTATATGAAAAAAAAACATCAAAAATGTAATTTATTTTTATAACTATCATGCTCTGATTAAATGTAAATGGATTTATTCTTCGTTCGTCCTGAAGTTTTGTCCCACATTCCAAAAAATTCTTAGTTTGTCCCATGTCACTATTGAAGTTCGTGTGGTCCGTGTGGTGCTGGACGTAAAGAATAGCACTAACCCATTTCATCCCGTGGGTGTCGTAAAAGGCGACTAAGGGACTTAATTACTATCGAATGGGCAGCAGCGTTCTCTATGCATTTTAACACCATACTGCGCTCGCTAGGCTTGCATGAATTCAAGATAGTATGTATTTCAATCATTAGTGTTATCCCACTAATTAGAATTTGGATGAAATAGTTTATAACCTGGATACTTTTTACCCGTAGTACGTGGCATGCACACAAGACGTTGCACGTTGTGCACAATTTCGAGCAGTAGACCTAACAAAAAGTACTACAGAGGGGACCGGTTGTTTTAAATAGTTGATTGATTATTTTAATACTTAATCATACGTAACCCTTTCTTTCCGATTGTACAAAAAAGTAAGTTTGGCCTATACAAAAAAAATATGGGCCGTAGAAGGAATATAACGAAGTAGATATATAACGAATAGGGCGAAGCGGGAATAAAATAATTAAAATTATATTGTTTGGGACGAGCCAGGATTTTTTATGTACGACAAAACTCAGTGGGCCGAACGAAGAATAAATCATTAAATGAGCTGTTCTAGCTCGTACACGTGTACGGACTATTAAAATATTGATGTGCTGTTTGTGTTCCAACCCTAAAGTTTAGTCCAAAACAGTTACAACTTTTATAATCTCTACGTTTGAGTGAGTCGCGTGCTTAATGAACATCGTAAACTAGTTCATAATTATACATTTGAACGATTACATAAATACGTGTGCATACAGACAATGAACTATGTTAATTTAATTATACATTATCCAGGTTACGAAACTGATCGCTTGCGTATAATATTACGAAACTCAGAATTGCTGCATGCACGTAAATAATTAATATAATCGATTATTATTTCTTTAATTATTGCACTAAAATGATTTAATTGTTGGGAAGTAGGTACCTACTTATAGAAAACAGAGTACCTACGTGAGTGTTTCTTGTAATGTTTTTGTTGTGTTAAATGAAAAGTTCCAGATAATCATTTAAAACATTACAAAGAATTCATTTTCTTGCTACTACAAAGTACAGATACCTAATACTTGTCAAGAAGTGGGGGTTTATTTAAAAAAAAAAACGACTTCCTCTCTTCGAGAGGGAGTGCGCTGTAAATCTACCACGCGGGCCCAGTGCGGGTTGGTAGATGTCACATGTGTTCGATTTTTTGGTTCTAGGTCATGTCGGTTTCCTCACGATGTGTTCCTTCACCGTTTTGAGAGCAGTGGTGATGAAATAATTTACACAAAGTAATGCGCCTCCCTGGGTTCGAACCCACGAGCTACAACTCGTAAGTCGGGGCCGATACCACTGGGCCACCACTGCTCAGTCTTGCATACATTTCAATAATTAATGGATTTTTTAATTTTAGATTTTGTGAAACATTGCACATTTGAAACAAAGTAGAAGAAGAATCATCAAAACATTACACAGTAATAACTTTATTTCCACGACAATTTAAAACATATCTAAACCAACGAGACCAAGGTTTCTATGTGCTCTATAAAATAATAACATAATACTTAGAACAATATAACGATAAGGAAAAACAATATCCGCATAATGTTAACAATTACAAACTCGGCATGTTTTTGCCTGCATTATTTTATCCACATTGTACAAACGTGCGAATAGGTTGTGTCTACAGTTGCGATATGTCTGCTTGAACCTGAGTGGCGAGGTGTACGAATTTGTCCATAGTTGCTAAAGCAGACTGTTGACACATTAAAACCATGCAATCTTAACTGAAACTAGTTAAAATGAATCCGCAGTGATATTAATGATTTTAATGATTATAATTCTGTAAATACATATTTGTTATGGTTGTGAATAATATTTTGATCAAGATGCAACCTGGCACTGACCTGCAATTTCGGGGGCGACAGCCGTTGATCCAGCTTATAGTCTGGAAGTGTTGTTGTTAGAATATTATTGTAGTTTGTGCCACACTTTTTTATTTCATGTAAGAGTGACTGAAACTTTTAACTTTCTATACAATAAACCGCAGGCTCTCGGCGTGAATGGGGTTACATTTTTTTTATATTACATATATTTTTCTTTCCCGAACTTTTTCATTGTCTATGGAAAAGTTTTCAATTTGTACGATTTGTATAACTATTTTTACAAGTGTCAAATAATTTGTAAGTGTTACTTAAAATATGATATGTATGCTAGATTCACATCTAGTTGATGTCAATCCGACATAATTATTGTGTGTTGTGTCTGTGTTATGTTTAGTATAATTATCTGAGTGTCTTTTCCCTTACCTACATAAGGTTGAGGCGCTATTGACACAACAACCGTTTAGTCAACGGCTTGGCTCGAGTCCATGCTGCATTTCAGTGACTATGCATTTCATTGACTCGCTATAAATACCACATTAACTAAACCCTTATTAAATACACGTATTAGTACCTAAATGCATAATATAATGTATTGCAATTCTAGATATTATATGTATTTATACACAAAGAACGAAGTATTGTAGGTATTTTATTTAATTTCTAATTTTGTTTATTTTTATCTCATTTAATGTTGCACCGGTTGACGTCATCACGTCAACGCCGGCTGTCGCTGAAAACCAGCGCTGGGCTCTGTCTCGCATAGCTTCGTAGCTTTAGGGCTTCTACATACCGGCGCGACTTGTCGCGCGACGCGATGCGACACAAAGGCACCGCTCGTCCCGCGACACGCGGGGCCTTTGTGCGCCGTCGCGCTGGTATGTAGAAGCCTTTATGCTGAGCGATGGCCGTTTTGCGTGAATGTGACGCATATTTTCCCTCAACTTGTTCTTTCGTGTTTGTGATTTTATTTCTTTGCGTTATGTTTACCGCAAATAAACGTATTATCTTTCTTTCTATCTTCTTATAGCATTTTGAAAATTCATACTATACCTACTAATCTGTAAATTACTCCATCGGTACTAATATCGTGTCCTGCGTGTCCTGTCGGCAGCAGGCTTAGCATGACGCTTTCTGTTTCTACTCTACTGTAGAATAGCAATCGCTTGTCTACATTTCTCGGTAGAAAACTGTCAATTGTCTTCACGGAAACGTCATATTGGTCTACTATTCCGTCGACAAAACGCTTCTCTACGGTTCTCGTGCTAAGCCTGTTGCACGTTACAGGAACACACGCGATGGACGCTTGTGATGGCGCCGAACACGTAGCCGACCTCAGGGCCGAGTCCATTTAGATTGCCATCCACACCATCCATGAAGAAGAAGAAGAAGATTAATAGAAAACTTCATTAGGCGCGTTGAGTGGTTTTTAGTAGGGGAAAAACTTATGGTTCGCGTCACCAACATGCCCGCGCCGACATGCTGCAGTAGCAGCAATTGACGTTAGATTGTTGAGCGATAAGTTTTCACTTCTGTCGGCAGGTCCCATAATGCCTATGTTTTTTAAATTGAAAAACCTCTTTTGTTGGTGTGGTACTAAACACCTCTACCCAACCCTTCAGGGGATACAGGCGTGGTGTTGTGTTTTGAATCTTTGAACGATTTACCAGTTTTGAACCAAAATGCACCTCCTACAAACAGAGAGAAATGTCGAATCAAACAGCATTTCTTCTCTATTCTAGAAATTGAACGTTAAAATCTCGTAGATTCCTTTCGTTTCTCACTGCAATGTTAACGCAAGCATTCGTATTTGTCAACGATTGAATTAATTGCTCACAGTCGGAATGCCGGAATATTTCACGCTTGCCAGCCGATTCTATTAAAACGAAATATTGCATGTGAAAATTAAAGACAAATTGAGAACTGCCTCCCACTTGGAAGTTATCAATATAGTGGTTTGCAGCAGCACGTAACTTTACATGAGTCTTCCAATGGGCAGCCATCCGCTGCTGTAGGTGCTAACTATCAAGAAGTGTAACTGAGAAGAAGACTCTCTACTTTTCTCCTTCAATGCTACTAGGTACCTACTGTTATTCATAACTATTTTCAGAAAAAACAATTCACTGCCTGGTTGTGATATGCCGACATTTTCTAAACAGATGAAAATATGGGTCAAATCTCATAAAATTATACTAACAATTATGACGCAAATAAAAATACAATCATGCAGATTATGACAGAATTATTACAAAGTATTAAGAATCTGTGTCAGTATTTTTTTGCATGGAATGCAATATTGCATGCACGCATATTATTCTAATAAGAACGTTGTTTGTCCAGCCGAATGTGTTTTATGATTATCAGCAAAACATGACATGTGTCAGACGTATGACAAAAAAATAGCTTAAAAACCTTTTCATTATTCTAAGTTAAAAACTATAAAATATACCTAATGATAAACAATTAAGTTTTTTAAATTACTTTAAAAAAATTAAAGGCACTTAATTTTTCCTTTACAAAATAATTAGGAAAAAAAATTATGATGAATGAGAGGATTTAATGATGTTTAAAAGATTTATTTTATAAATTAACCGTATCTAAACCCAAACCATAAAGAAAAAACCGGCCAAGTGTGGGTCGGACTCGGACCACACACAATGAAGGGTTCCGTAGTTGGGATGAATTTATCCCAAAAACAAACTTAACATTGTAGTTGAGAAACATGTTCCATACATCGATATATGCTACGATAAATTTTCCAACTGCAAAAGTAAGTTGATAACGAATCGCAAAAAAAAAAATGTGATAAAACTACAAATTTTAATCAACGATTTTCGGACTATTTCCTTTACTTGTGCTGAGACCTTGCTTCTTGCTAAATTTCAAGATTCTAGGTCAACGGGAAATACCCTATAGGTTTTTATTTAAAATCAAATCAAATGTCAAATAGTTTATTGCAATCCATAATGTACGCTTACAGGTATTTTTTTGCGAGCATCAAAATATGTCACATAAATGGCCGTATTTTTTATTTCGTTGACTTAGAAGCATGATTTTTTAGAGCGTAGTGTAAATTTGAACTTGCGTACCTCCACGCGTTCCTGAGAAAAAGGGTATTGACAGATTGACAGACAGACCGACAATGAAGTGATCCTATAAGGGTCCGTGTTTCCTTTTGAGGTACGAAACCCTAAAAAAATACGCTTTAACACTAAAGACAAACAACACTCAATTTTAATACTTTGTGCGTGACATTTTGTAATTCTTTTTACAATGACCGCAAGCAAGTTCAAGGATAAACACAGCTAAGCACACACCACCGTGATATGTGTCGAGAAGTTTGGCGAATCCCTCATACAAAATGCAATGTGTGTTTATGTAATTGGTCTTAAGCCGTGTAAATCAAATAAATAAAAACTGCACGACTACTGTGACACATGTCACGTTACGCGTGCATTAGGGCTCAAGTTTTTATGAGCCCATTGTTGCAATTTTTACAGAAACAAAGGCAGCTGGAAGCTCTTAAGAAAACAATGGAAAATGTTTAATAACCGAGGAACATTACATTTTTACCGTTTCCTTAAATGGCCTATCTACAGAGGTAGAGTTGCATTCGCCACCTACAAATTCTAATTCATATTTAGGTACCTGTGCTTATGTTCATAGGTGTTGCCACTAATTTCAGTGGAAGCGATATAAATCGTTGATTTTTCCGAGAACTTTATGATATTCTATGAATTGGTTGATTTCAAGCTATCTAATGATACCTATACACAGTCTGCAACTGTATTATTAAGACAATTGCTTTTCTATTCCTATGCAGAGAAGGAATAGAAAACATGTAGCAGTAGTCACCACGCCAGAACATGTAGCCGTTTGCCCAGATTTCCTCACGACTTTTCTTTCTTCAAATCAGTGATTATGTCCTAGATTTGCTAAAAAGTGTACCTACCTCATTTTGAAAACGCACATCGGCACATGGACTGTTTCTCACCCACAACCATGTGTGTTTCTACATCAATTATTTATGATCATCATTATGGCAACCCATCGCCGCGTTGCTAGCAACCAAATGTTTCGTGCCAAATCTCAGAGAGGCACCTCCGCAAATGATCCATGCTAAAATATATTCTAGGCACGTTATGTTTCAAAGCTGTATTACATTATGGTTACCTCAGTCAGTCTAGTATGTGGCGACCTTCACGCTGTACTTTCTAGGGGCAGCCAGCCGTGACAATGCGTACGAGAGGCCGTTTAGCATGTGTAAGAAAATACGATGAAAATGTTCATGTGGAGCACGTATCTCGAACCCAAGTGCCTGTGGTCAATTCATCATTTTAGTCGCGGCCGTTGCAGGTAATGCAGTGGCTGCATATTAAATGATAAATTATTTATTCTTGTAGGTAAGTAAGGTTTGTACAAACACTTTTACACGACAATCATAAATTTTAAAAAAAAACTAGATGAGGTTGGCGTTTCGTATCTGACTACTCTGAGAAGAAAGGCCGAAACAAACTCAGGTCACAGTAGCTTTTAAAGTCCAGACATAACTTTGGTCAGATCATGTGAAGACCATGTAGATTGGTGCCTGAAATATTTACCTACCTACTGATTTTCAGACAGTCTGTCTAGACGAGATACCGCTAACAGCATAGTGAGAAAAGCCTGGTCGGCTAAACTATACAAATACTTTCAGTAGTTCCCGTCGACCCTTAAGTATTTAAGGGTCGGGTTATTGCCGTTGACCTTGGCCATACAAATGCGCTTCGCGCTCACGCCGCCGCCGCCGCCGCCGCGCGCCGCTTCGTTCGGTTACTATTTATTTTTAGTAATGAAAATATGAAATGTTGGAAAAAATTACAGATAGAATTCTAGATAATAATATAGTCTGTTCATACAAAAAAAAAAAAAATATGTTAAGTAGTTTGAAAGTAGGTAATATCGTTTTTTATGCTTTGGGTAGACATTTTCTCCTGAATTTACTCGTATTTCATAAAGTATTTTACTAGAATACTTACTTAAATATTCACATACAGAATTATTGCATAACTTACTTGCATTATACGAAGGCGTAATAACAGATTTAAAAGTCACTAAAATCATATATCTGCGCCTTAAGTGGTTTGATCGGAAACCGAACTATTATTTAATACGAGAAAGTGAGTTTGTTTGTTACGCTTTCACGCGAGAACAGCTGAACGGATTTGGATGAAATTTGGCACATGGGTAGACCATGACCAGGGGGTCTACTCCGAACATAAATCAGAAGTATCGGCCGAATTTTCGGCCGTTGCTTGACTACGGCTAACTACGGCTGACTACGGCTAACTACGGCTGACTGCGGCGAAAGGAAAAAAAAACGATAGTCAAAGAGATAAGCCAAAGACAAAAATGTGAGTATAGGTCGGGTGAGGATTCAAAGTCAGAAAAGGTAACTATACGGAAGTTATAAAACGGCCGAACATTCGGCCGATACTTCGGATTAACGTTAGGACATTGGATACTTTTTATCCCGGAGGTCCGTTCCCGTGCGATCATTTTCGATATCCACGCGGGTGAAGCCGCGCGCAAAGGCTACTATAGTACCTATATATTGAAATATGGCGCCATACTTCCGTCGAGAGTCAAAATATTTGACATTTGTTTAAGAACATGTCAAGTTATGGCACATATTTACACAAAAGGTACCGGTGGAAGCTATTGCTCATACTAAAATAGGTGGTAGTAGTCTCTAGTCACACTTCAGGGGATTCACAGGAACAGAAACATTAAAAAGGGTCTCTTATTGAAATTCACTGAACTGTAAAAGGAAGTTGTTCAGAAATCGGAACGACCCTTGCACTATGCACCCATGTGTAATAATATACGAAGTTAATCAAATTAACTCAGTTTTACGGCTGAACTGTGAAGCAATGACGAACAGACATGTTTATAGAAGACCAATCATTTTAAAAACGCATAAGCGATAAACGCTTACACGATACTGCAATATAACCGTAATCGCTTATTAAAACAAGTGTGCATTACACCATTTTATGAGGTACTGCGAGTGCGTTGTACTAGTCCAGGGAAGGCATTGTAATGGGCTGCTACTTTAGTGGCCTATACTTAACACTGTACTTGGTATTATATATGTTATACATCTTTGTAGTTTATCGCTACCGCATAAATATTTCGTAATTTCACACACTGCAGCCAGAATATGTAACAAATCTGCAATGTACAGCTTGCACACATATGTATTCATAGTTACCGGTATGCTCACAAGCAACTGAATATTTTGTAGAATACATAATTGCAGGTGAAATCTGCAGCAATAAAAAAAAAGTGAAATTCTTCCGGCCTGCTGTCGGAAATAAATAAAATAAAAGATCTAAGCGAGTGTCGGTTGCACCTGTTGGCAGTTGTGAAGTGGGTCACTGACGGGTTACGATAACCACTCGGTTATCAACGGTAATCGACTCGCTTGCATGCAAACATTGGGGCCAGGTATCTCTTGGGTTAGTTGTTGTATTACGGGATTAGGAATGTAGAGAGGTTAGGAGTTATTTCATTCAGAATGCATAGTTCTATTCACAATGGCTATAATTCTGGTAGCTTGAAATTTACCTTGCATAGTATCTTATAAATAATTCCGTGTTTAAAAAAAAAGTTGCCATAATCGCCACACTTGGCAGGCGGGTTGGCGATCGCAGTTTGGTGTTAAAATGCATAGAGAACGCTGCTGCCCATTCTCTAGTAAGTCCCTTAGTCGCCTTTTACGACACCCACGGGAAGAAATAGGGCGGTGCTATTCTTTACGTCCGGCACCACACGCCCAAATGTACTGTATACTGGTTATAAATACCTACACCAAATTAAGTACAGTCTGATTCAATTAATTCAATCAGTTTATCATTAAATTAATTTGTTCTGTATGAATGATCAGGTCAGGACATGTGGTAGGTGTAAGTAGTACTAACATACATTGGAGTAACAATTATGAAGTAATTGAACCGCTTTTAGCATATTAATTATGGTGTGAATGCTAATCAGATTATCCTATGTACCGAGTGACATGTACTGTAGCTTTAGCTAACCAGCCATTTGTTTAAACTGAATCAATAGGGTAGAGACTATGTGAGACTATGATAGGTACGAGTATCAATCAAATTAGAAGAACTGAAGACAGGTACAATATCTGTCGAAACTTGATCCTTTATGACACTGTGAAGGCAAACTGGCCAAAAAAAAAAATGGCGGGTTAAGTTAACCAACGGGTTTTCTTAATGTAAAAACATTTTTTAAGTATTCACGCGATTTCATTTATCAAATAATGATAAACAGAGAAACGTTAAATTATTTTGCGGCAATTAAGAAGTGATTGACGTAAACAACTAGCTATATTTAGATTATTATGGTTGGACTTTTTTAGTCAGATATTAACATTAAAAATACCACCATGTCATGAAAAACATTAACATCAATTAGTATAATAATTAACATATCAAAGGTGCATGAGAAAAAATATGTAGGTATTAAAGTTGTCAAGAATTAAACTTTTTAAGTCCTACGAATGCCATTTTTTTTTCAATTACAGTACTCTATTAATTGTTCTATAAGGTGGTCATTAATACTTTGCATATTTTAACGCATAATCCAAGGTACAATAATATAAAAAGTCCAAGATACAAAACGCGAACATTTTGGCCAAGGGTACGTCACGCTTTGCACTCCGAAAGTACGACAAAAAATCTTAATAATGCTCATAAAGAATTGTTACGTGATGTCAGTCACGGTTTGATTACCAAAATGATAGTTAATTCGTGTCGTTTTGTTTCTTTCCACATAAAACCTGCTCGAATGTGTCCGAGCTTAGAATTACTCGTGTTCCGCTGAATAACGACTTTTAAATTAGATTTGATTGACGAGACGGTTTCGGTACAAAGGGTTATGATTTTATAAGGTTAAATTACCTATTGTAGTTAAAGAGTGGAATACTCAAAAGTAATTCTAATGAATCTAAAGCTTCTACAAATACTTATGTCACCATCACAGATATGTTAGCTAATGTAATCTGGAGTTAAAGTTTTAGGAGGAGACGATTACTTTTTTATCACACTATTATACCAATTTTGCAAAGTAATTAAATGAATCGACACCAAAATGTTTTTTTTTTAAATCGAACCCATCATTATAATCACTGATTTAAATCATTTCCGACAAAAAGTCAATAACAGTGTTTTATATCGTATTTTCTTGTCAAACTTGTTTTTGTTTCCTATTTGATTAACACGGTAAAAAGTCATAATTATATTTTATAAAAAAATGGGTACGAAGCAAAGCATATGAAAAACAATAAAACTATCATCATCAGATATCCTTACATGAATAAGAACGATAAGTTGAACTCACTTCAATAGACGAACGATCGTTCAAGAACATAAGAAAACTTTGATTTAAGGAATACTAATCAGCTAATTAAGACACTTGATAATATTATAATACATCTAGCAAACACCAACATCTAACTTAAGTTCATACATTATATCAAAATTACTCATCAAACTCAGAAGGTTGATGGCATACACGTTAGAATTCCTTTTAGAACATCAAAGCAAAGGAACGGTGAACGTTTCATTACAATTTACTAGTATGTTCATAATGGAAAATAGCGTTAACAAATGCTATAAAACCAGTAGACTAGGGACAAACACGAGGGTAATGATACAAAGGAAATTAGACTGTAATCCTTAATTGATAGAGCTTATATGGATGGTAGATAGATATAAAATCGGCTGGCTTAGTAGACGCTGCCGAGCGTGTCTGTGGGAGCGACCGACCAAACAATGATGCTAGGAATGCGATACGAAAAAGAGTGCGAGCAAGAGGCTGGGTGCAAACGAGACAGAAAGCAATCATGCGCTTCCGCTGTAGCATAGGGTCCAGTGACAGTCTCAGGTGGAAGTTGAACCCAGTGTGTCAGGTGTGCCGAGGGGAGATATCAACAATCTACATGAACTTGTGGGTACACAAAATACTTTGATAAGGAATTAGATGTTCTTGTTCAGAATGCAAACGTTTCTTGAATGCGTACTGCGACATCGAAACGTTCCCATGCTCATAATTTTTAAACCAAGCTAGAAGAAGGAGGAGGAAGGGAGGGAGGGGGGAAGGTAGAAGTTCAGAGTAATTTCAGATAATGATCATGGTTATTAAGCTAAAATATGACCAGAAAGTTGAAACGTAGAGGATATCGATGAAGCTAATATACACAGGATTGTTATACAATGTAAAAAAGTTTCCTCTATTATTTTGTCGCTAAAGAGCAAATGAAGACAACCCAGTTTCCCCGTATCAACACTTACGTCGTTTATAAAATATTGTTATCTTTTATTCTCATCGGACTTCTGATTTAACTGATTATACTACAATAATGAAGACAAGAAATATTACCTTAGAACAATAGAACCATTAGTATTAATGAGACTATAATGATTATAAATAAATATCACATTACAGCAATAATAAAGATAAAATTAGACGAATTGCGACCGGTGGCCATACATTTATAGATAGAATATCATCATTTAGATTTAGCCTTGACGATCATTGCTAAACTTTTGGAAGCAAACACTGAACTATAAATTATTCAAGTTTCATAAAGGCATGTTGAAATAACAGAAATGCTTCACATTCCCCATATATCTAGAGAAGTAACTAGAAATATAGATAGAAATGGTTGCTTGTTATTCAAATATTATTTCGTGACTTAGACGCGCATCGTGTAGGTAGGTGTATCGAATAAACATATATATTCTAAAAGCAATTACAGCCCAGTGTGCATTTAGTAGGTTAAAGTCATTGATAAGATAAAAACGAAAAACTTAACCAGATAGAAACAGTTCTCATGGACGGACAAGCAGAAATATGACTTGAGATAATACTAATTTGATAGCAAATAAAAATAAATCTCGTGTCAAGTGATTCTTGCATATAAGCGACCAGAAACAATAAGATTGTACACAATTGATGATCATTTATTTACCCACGTTGTTTTTACTGCATCTCTATACATGAACTTGAATTTAACATTGAAGAAGTTCAATGTTTTATAAAAAGTCAAATAACACGGAATATCCGATAAATATTGGTGATAGAAGTGTAAACAAAAGTAAAAGATAATATTCTTGTGTATATTTATAGACTTGGTTGCGGCTGTGTCCGTCAATAACCTGCCCAGTGCCCAGTGCAAAGATTGTAATGGCAGTGAAAGGCTGGCCCAAGCTTATGGTGGCTTTCGAGCCTTTCCCTCGGTCCACGCTCAGAACCTACGTTAGAATTAGAAAACAGAAATTATAGCTAATACATTCTGTAATGTCTTGTATTATCGAGTCAGCATCCGAATGACTATCAATTTAATCAGAATGCATGTAGTTACCTCTAACAATTCTAGCTAGAAACACTACTTTATGAAATACTTTAAGTATCTAATAGTCACTATATGTAATTTAAACTCAAAACCAGGTCAGTTAGTAACATAGTACGTCATCATAACATAACATTATAATTATTTAGTTTAACATTAATCAACCAATTCACATCTTATCATAATTGTATGAGCTTGAAATCATGCTTGTGTCAAAGGTAAATTTAACAAAAACACCAACACGTCGTGCTCAAGTGAAATAAAAAAGAGCAATTAACACCATTATAAATCACAAGATCCTCGTCAAGTGTGCGACTAATGACCATAATAAGTTTAGCCATGATTTTAACATTCTGCGCAGTTAAGCTTATTTCATAACGTCACGTATCATATGAATGTTAATGATCCAGTGCTCGGATCAAGTAAAAGTACATTAGGATGCACTGTGCAGATGCTGCGGACTTTCACTCGTGAACAAATTCCGCGTCCAGGTTGACACCAATTCCGATCACAATCTTTTATGTCCACTTCATTGACTACTACTAATTTCTTTGGATCATGCCAGTTTGAATGTTTACTTTCTTCACTTGTATTGTCATCCTAATTTCCAGTTTTAATTTAGTCTTAACTTTGAATAAAATTAAACCACAGAATTTAAAATATAGAAAATGTAATTCACTCAATCAATCTTATATCCTTTTCCCAACTATATTTGGGTCGGCTTTCAGTCTAACCGGATGCAGCTGAATACTAGTATTTTATATGGAGCGATGGCCTATCTGACGTCCCAGCGTGACAACCCAGTAACTGGGTAATATGATAACCCAAGACGGTAAGACTAGTTGTCAGACTTTCGGGCTACTGAAGACCCGTAACGACTGTCAGGGCTCCACGAATGACAGCCGGGACCAACGGTTTAACATACTTTTCGAGGCATGGAGGAGTCTCGGTATGTAAAGATGGTCACCCATCCACGGCCAACCCCCAACGGTTATTACTTAGGCACGAGCTGTTCCTAATGAAAATGAGAAAATTTCATTCACTCTAAAAAGCTGCTATTGATAGAACAAAATAATTAATGACTAATAACTTCTCTAGCTGAGCAAATCTGAGCCAGTACAGCAAAATTGTGAAGAGCCGTTTACCAAAAAATAAAGGATGGCAGTTATGAATAAAAGATATTACCACATCGCGCATCGCGACAAATATGAGTTCAAAGGTTTTATAAATATTCATCAAACGTCTTCGGATGAAATAATAAAAACGGGCATTAAAATTAGACGTGCATATTATTAAGGAGATTTGACATTAAAATGCCGCCCGCAAAATATGGACGGAGTAGGATTTGGACAGCCATAATTTATCACAAACTTGAAACAAATCCTAACATTTGGTCGCATTTACATCTTCAAATGTAAATATCAACATTTGTCCAAATAGTGCGCGATCTTCACCTAATTTTTTTAAGTATTCATTAGCATTCTATAAATAAAGTTTTTAATAACAGCAATCTGCGACATTATCATGTGATAAGGCTTGTTCAAGTGTTCAGTTTCTCTCAGAAAGTTTCGGATATCTCGCCAATTATCGGACACAGCGACGCATGACATATGCGTCTCAAACGAAAGTCTCTTACATGGACATTCCTTTCGCTTTGTTCGATGTATTTATTTAAATTGAAATATTTATGTCCTGCGTTTGCATACTTACTGCTCCTGTATTTTATATTTAATATTGTCATGTAGCGAAGAAGATATGCAAAAATGTTTCAAATTTTCGTATCTCTTGTAAGATTCCGTTGTTATTGTCTACAGATATTGTTATAAAAGTTATATATTCAAAATATAGTTGATTTATCATAGAAATTGAGTGGTATGTATTGTAACTTTGTTTGAGCTTCTTATTATTGCAGATATTCGATGCGAAGTATAGTTTTGTCAACAAAGCAGTAAGTCCACCGATTATCCTTTAAAGTTAAAGTTTGCGAGCACATTCGCAAGAAGCTGGCAGTATCTATTCGTGCATAGATTTATATAATAGTTGGTGTATATATTATATTTATAGTTTTAATTGGTGTATGTATATCTTTATATTTAAATAACAAATCTTCAATTCTCACTATTGCACCTACCACTGTTTGTCTCTGCATCGCCCAAAGGTTGATCGGTAGTAAATGCCTATGACATTAAGTCCGCCTCTGTACATTTGTGTGCTTAAAGTATTAGATAAATAAATAAATAAGTCGTTCGTTGGCACGAGTTATAAAGCTAAGATTGACGGAAACTCATAATATAATAAAAATTTGATACGTATGTAGGGATGGACAATCATTCAGTAGTTTAGTATCAATGCAACAATAATATAATTAATCATTAACTAAACACTATATAGCATTTCTGTGATAGAAATAAATAAGAAATCTTTTGTATTTTTGAGTCTATAAAAACATATGAAACAGCAATTACATAAATAGAATCAAAACATCAATTATCGTATTGCTTCGTGCTTGTAATGGACGTTAAAATTTCGGATATCGCTTTAAACGATGCATAATGTTAAACACTCATTATGCACCATTTAAGGCAGACAGGCGCGACGCGACATTAGTAGCTCAATTAATAAGGAAACTTCATGGAAAATGTCGCGCTGCGCGTCACGCTGTCTGTCGCGCCCGCGATATTGCGCCAGTCTGCACGAGCCTTAAACTGATATCCAAAATATTCGCTATTTGGAGTTAATTTACTAATTTGGAGATCCGACCGTTTTGCTCGGCCGATTCGCCTTGGACCACTTACGCAACCTCAGTTACCGACGATTCTATTGACATGACTATAAAAAACTATATACCATTACGTGCTGAAACCTAAATAGATACGAACGTATGGGTACGTAAGTAACGCTACCTTTATCTTATTATTTTTACTTCTTACGTTTACTTATGTGTTGATGTAATGTTAATAACATTTCCTTCTGAGCGTTTGCTTGTTAACTTCCTATTTAAACTAATATTTTTACAAAAGCCATAAGTTACTAAACACAGACACGTTATTGTAACTTACACGTGCATTTGTGTTAAAACCCACCCAATATAATTATAATCAATTTGCTCATTGGAATGCAACGGCCTAGTGTTTCGCAGGGGACTAGCTTGGGACCGCCGCTTTTTCTGTATTTTGCAAAATTTCCTATCAATACGCTGACCCAAATACCTCTGATAACTGTATGGTTGAGCAACAAACACATTTATTAGAAGATACTGTAAGTGATAATATTATATAACAGGCTGTTGTGCCGGCTGGAAGAGACAGAGCGTGACGAGATTTGTCTGTTAACTGAACCTAGGGTAACCGTCTCTGTTGTAAAACGACCAGTAATTGTTACACATGAATTTCACATTGTTTATGTTACGTCCTTCTTTCTACATACTTACATATAAACTCACACCTTTTTTTCATATTTCTATAATACGTAATGACTAAGCGAAACTCACCTCTAGCCCAGCCGGTGAGTACATTCCCGAGATACGCCACTTTGTACACCGGATCGGGATCACTAATGCGCACGCTGTTTGTACGACGGAGCAGCTTCCCGATTCCTCTGGAGAGTCGCCCGATCGCTCGAGCGGTGAAGTCCTTGCCGGACGGACCATCCGCCAGAAATACTTCAGCCGGCAAGATCGACTTGCTGTGTCCGTTGTCCTGAATCTTGTGTCCGATCAGCCTCGGCATTGTCAGCGGTAACGACTTCTTCCTTTCTGGAGTCAAGGTTTTTGCCTGGTTCACACTGTAAACGTTACAGTTCTTCTTAAAGCTCTGGCCGTTTACTTCTTTGGTTTGATCTGCTTCATCAGTCTTATCAGATTTGTCAAACTCTGTTGTTTTTATTCTACCGTTCAGGTTTTCGTTAAGGTTGTTGTTGTTTAGGTTGTCGGTGAGTCCGTCACTGAACCGGCGTTCGGAACTGGAGCGCCTCTTCATGAGAGACGGGTTTCTCAACAGTATGCTAGTTTCACTAGAGCTTCTGTTTTTAAGAATATGTATCTTCTTGACTCGTGAGACAGTGCAGTCGACCTCGTCGGCGCTGACCATCCTTTCCGTTTTTCCTTCCTCGTCCAGGAAACGCACTCTAAGTCCATTGGATTTGCAATCACTAAGTGTTTTTTCCGACTCTTGGAGACGTTCTGATTGATTTTTTGCGCCTGCGTCTAAACATTGGCGCTCGTTTTCACTCAGCGTTCCGCGAGCCATTTTTCTCTTGAATGCTTCTCACTTTTTGTCGGCACTATTACATTATGGCTGGTGAGATCTATACTGAAGTGACTTCACAAGTTTCTAGTTATTGTTTCTTATTGTCTAACACTATTTACTTCCAAGGAAAAGCTGTACACTCCGAAAACCGAACCAGTCACCATCCGATAACTACTAAAACACACACAGAGTAGTACACACCTCGTCCATTAAAGAACGACACCGGTTTGGAATGTAGCCTTCTCCACTTACTCAATGCACTTGTCCGTTTATAGGAGAAAATGTTAACAAACAGGCGTATCAATTAAAATACCAGTCGATTGACTTAATGAAGAGACATCTGCAATCAGTAAGTGATTACGTTTATTACACTAATCAGTCACTTTGGGATACTGTATCGGAGCAAATATCGCGGGAGCGCGGAGCGTGCGCGTACAGTGGCTCGCGGCGATGGAGTGGCGCGGCGGCGGATGCGAGGGCGGCGCGAGGCGGCGCGCGGGCGCAGCGGTGACTTGGTCGGCTTGATCCCGGCTTTGATTTTAATGATCCGACTTAAGTATCGTCACACGCATCGCTGTCCGCACTGTCAACCTGGAACAAATGACAAATCGTATCAAATAACATAAAAAATCGGGTCGAAGAGGGTGCTCAATTAAACGGCATTGGCATCTGAAATCGTTTTTTTACGTAAACACAGAAAAGCAGGATTCCTCCCACGTTCAGTCACTTTCGTGCTGAATACGGTTTTCTGGCTAATTATCCGTCAAGGTGAAGTTAAAAGGCGAATCTTACATTTGATCGAATTCTTAGGATAGTTGTTAAGGCTTCTACATACCGGGGCGACTTGTCGCGGGACGCGACGCGACACAAAGGCACCGCTCGTCCCGCAATACGCGGGGCCTTTCTGCCGTGTCGCGTCGCGCGACAAGTCGCGCTGGTATGTAGAAGCCTTTACCAAGGAGGTATTATAAAACATTATATACCTACTGCCGGGTCAGATCAGGAAGGCCAGCCCCACGTAATAAAAAGCCAAGATAAAGATTCTAGTCAAATCATTACTGAAGATTAGTAAAACTAATTACTGAACCTTTAATGATGTAAAAAGCACTAACATCGAACTCCCAACAGACATAATAATAAATAATATATATTCTTTATTTCGGACTACATAATACAAGAACACACAATCCATATAGTATTAAATGTACGTAATACCTACCAATTTGTGGAACAGTTGCTTATTGAAAGTTATCACTTAGTATGGCCGCTTTGTAGAATAAAACTGCTGATCAAATGGAATATGAAGGCAGAGTTTATAAAAAACTTTTTGTAAAAAAAAAATAACCGACTTCCATAAAAACACTACAAAGTGAAAAATAACTTTAATTTCGGAAGTCGGTGGCAATAAACTAAAATACAGATCCAAAGACACCGACATCCGAAATTAAAGTTATTTTTCACATTGTAGTGTTTTTTTGGAAGTCGGTTATTTTTTTTTTACAAAAAGTTTTGTATTTTTCACTTTTTAGTGGGTCAGTTTTTAATTTATCTAAGTTACAATAGCCTAAAGTCAACTGCTCATCACCTTTTACAGAATATTGGTTTTCCCGATGCTGGGACGTTAATTGTTGAGGAGTTCTCCTGGTAAGAACCAGGAGAACTGCCACTCACCATATGCATTGTGACGAGCATAAATTGCTTAGCAACCATATAAAAGTAGGTACCTAATCAAATCGCAACTCGTTCAATACTTATTATTATGTTGTTCCGGTGGCCATCTGGAACAAACATACAGCCGAACATATAACCTCCTCCTTTTTGGAAGTCGGTTAAAAAGAAGGAGCCTAACGAAAAGATGAATGGAATGTGTGAAAGATAATTATGGCTGAGAAGGAAGTGAATTCTGAGAAAACGGTAGTATGGAAGAAAAGGTCCAAAATTAATTAGGGTAAGAAGGATATTGACGACATTTAGATTATTAATGATACTTTAGATATTATAAGTTCATCAAATCTAGAAAGTTCTAGAACGAACATCAAAAGACCTTTTCCTTTATTACATGACTCACTTGAAGTGTTAAGATCTTACATAATTGTTCACCTTCAATCAACTGGTTTGCTACTTTGCCTGTCTGTTTGTGACTTTTTTTACATTTTGTTAGCTTACAATAAAAACACAACAATTACTAATTTAATCTCTCTAAACAAGTACTTTTTGTTACCGGCTTACAATATTTAAGATTCCTTTCTCAGTAACAAAATGTTTTCGCTGGTTCCTGGCTAAGAAAATGAAGTTAAACTTTTCCAAACGTGTAATTAAAAAGTGTTTTCCGTCTCCACAAGTTCTAGAATTCTAAATCGAAGGCATCAAACGTTCAATGGAATGAGAAATATCAACGTGTAATCACGCCTGTATTACCTGAAGGAGTAGGGTATACAAACGTGTATTTCCACCAATTTGCCAGTTAACTTACAAGTGCCATGTATAATAATAATAATAACCCCGCCGCTGTATTTATACGTTGACGTCGTGTTGGGGTCCGAATTCGGTTTCTGTGCCGGTAGAGTTTACTTTACCGGAAGAGGTCTAGAGTAAGGAACCAGACCAAGAGATACAGAACCCCGCAAAGCAGTATGTGGCGAGCTGTTCGGCAGTAGCGATCCCACGGACCCTATTTCCCGGGACAATTATTTTTCTTCATCTCTGGCTTGTCTTTATGCCATCTGCAGTAAAAAATGGCGAGGAACAGAGCTTCCATCTCGTTTTTGCTTTTATTGGCCCGTGCTCGAAGGAAGGAAGTATCCCAGTAATTGCTGGTAGGGATCCTGACCATATTCAGGGTTCTAAGATTGTTCTGATAGCCGTGGAATACCTCTCGACTCCTCAAGCATCTCCGGATCTGTTGCCCCCTTGTTGCTAGTGCGACAGTTTCCGCCCCCCCCCCTGCGATTTAACGAGTAAACTAGTAATAGTCGGACAACTTACAATTGCAGTTGGAATGTATATGGAGAACATGTTTATCAACTACAATGATCCCAACTATGGAACCCTTCGTTGTGCGTGGTCCTACATACACTTGGCCGGTTTTTATTATATACTCAATTCATATACCTGTAGCGGCATCAACATCGCCACATACGAACTACGCGTCACACTGTCGTCACGCAAAATCCTGCATCGCGCGATTAGAGTTTACCGCGCGACTAGCATATATACAACATCCCGACATCAACCGTAGGGCAGTTGCCCACCATACACAACACCCGTCTGGTCGTAGGATCCTCCCTTTCTATAGAGGATTTATGATGATTTAATCTCTGACTCCACAAAATACCATTTCACTAGATTAAGTACTCTTA
Source organism: Tiliacea aurago (assembly GCA_948098905.1). NCBI lineage: Eukaryota > Metazoa > Arthropoda > Insecta > Lepidoptera > Noctuidae > Tiliacea > Tiliacea aurago. Next base: position 29,438,126 of record OX402578.1, read on the forward strand.
CGAGTACGTGAAACAAAGACTGGAATGGTGACTTGTACTTACTATTGTCTTATAAGTTATATGTCTCTAGTACAACAGTAGGTATTCCCTTCACGAAAATTTAATTATTTATTTAGATTGACGCGCACTTTCCACTATGTTACTACTGTGATCCGCTACGAGATTGTTACTGAAGATTTTAGGAAACACACTGCGCTATTGTTATAATATTTATACTTAGATATAGTCATTTCTATTTTTGAGATACTTAATGAAATCTGAGTTTGGCTGAAATAGTTAGCTGAGGGATTATATCTCGATATTTAATTATGCGAATGATAGTTTGTAAAGTTCAAAATGTGTTACAGAACATGGGCGAAGAAATTGTTGATGGAATTATGAAGCGTCTACATATTATGTCACCATGGTAGATACCGACGAAATAATTTACAAAGTTTTATCAAATCAACCGTATGGCCTATCGAAGTCTGGGAAAAAAGTCGTCATAATTGAAAACTTAATTGACTAAATTAGTGATGATAAAAAATAATCATGACGGAGTTTTTTTTTCTGGCTTTGACTTTGTGACTAGTTGTTGCCATGTAATAAAAATCTTGGTCAAGTTACATAAAATCCTTTGCTTTACGTATTGCATTAATAGAAATACATATCTGTATCAGAATATAAAATGTGAAAATAAAAATAATTGTTTTTGCTAAGAATACAGCGGTCATCATTTTTAATACATAAATGAAATCGCAGTACAAATCGAGTATGGCAACATCGCCAACAAAAAAAAACATGATATTTCATTTGTCAACCGGCCTACTGACACAGTGACAAGTACCTACTGACAATTCACTATTTTCTATTTTCCATTGATTTTCCGTGATTTTCTACTTTAGCGACTGCATCTGTTGATGGACGCTGAGATTTACGATTCCCTGTGTGACTAGTGCTTGCCTGAATTCTGATTATTTGCCTATACCTACGACATTTTTCTGTGACGCTGGATCAAGATTCTGCCTGACACCTTAGATATTGTTGTGTGTGCATCGATTTATTTATCACGATGGGAAACCATGGAAGGCGTACACGCATCATGTGTGTCAACTTTCGATCAACAATGCCAACGGGTAAACTGTAACATATGTGACAATAGGTCGAGCAGGAATAGTAGAGTACTGTTGTAGTTGTTTAGTTGGCAGACGAACTGTTGGATGTTCCGCTCGTGTAATGACCGTAATAAGGTACCTAAGATGGGCCCGACATCAACAAAATATGTTGGCTCCCGCAGGTTTTCTAGATGACGTTGTGATTAGGGACGATAAAAAATAAATATTACAAAATAAATTTTATTTAATTTTTTCTATACTTACCTACCTATGACCTACCCCTACCATATATAGCCAGCCTATAATGTTCCCACTGCTGGGACACAGGCCTGTTCTCGGTGAGAGGGAGTGGGCTGTAATCCACCACGCGGGCCCAGTACGGGTAGATGTTACATGACTTTAAATTTTCTGTTCTAGGACATGCCGGTTCCTTTACCGTTTTGAGAGCAATGGTGATGAAATAATTTACACAAAGAGAAGCGTCTGTCTGGGTTCGAACCTATGACGTACAACTCGTTAGCCGCGGCCGTTACCACTGGGCCACCACTGCTTCTCCTACCATATAATTAATCATATTTTATCTGTCCTAAAGATAGTTGGGTAAGATTATTAAATAAATATTCTTCTGAACATCTATTTACATAAGTCGTCGCGTTGCATGTGAGCTATGTGGCAGACTTACGCAATCTACGCATGTCACGGTCAGCTAGACTTATAATTCTGAATACGTAGTCCGTAGTTTATTTTGCTGTAAAAATGCATTTCTATCAATGATATTTTAAGTCTAATCTATACTTCTTTTTTTGGTTAGGGTCTGTTGTTGATAAGATTTATCCTCTAAATTCTAGAACTTTAAACTGGAATACTCGTATCTTTAATTCCTGACTTCCTCTAAAAGTATAACTGAATACAAAACTGTTCAGGAATTAAAACTCTGTACTTTTACATATATTTTTCATCGGCAGACGCAAACACTTTGTACGGGCGGTTGCCATTGTTCTTTACATTGTTCTTTACATTGTTCTTTACATTGTTCTTTACATTTTCAAATTAAATCATTATATTTAAGTTTTTCACTTGCATAGCAACCACGAAAAGTTAACAACGAGTTCACACAAACAAAAAAAGTTAATCATGAACAATTCAAAAGAGATCTAAAGTTTTTGTCGTGCGCATTTTTCCCGCCAAACAAAAAATAGTAAAATGGAAGCCAGTATGTACTTACTTAGAGACTATTAGAGATGCTGCAAAAAGTAAATGCACTTTTTTTGTAGCATAATTTAGCAATTTAGAACAATTTACTTCATTTGTAATTGTTTTCCTTTGAATTATTTAAAAGTTATTTTGAGCGATGTGTAGTGTGGGATTTGGATTTAATCGCGTGATCACGTTGAAGAACGAACTAATTGATCTTTATTAGATATCGTTAGCAGCTTATTACAAACGATCATCAGCTAAGCTTTTCAAGTCTTCGAATCTAAATACATAAATGCGGTTTAATATCATCTTGCAAATAATTGCCACAAGAACTTTTCACCTTGGAACGGGGAGATCCCTCTTGATATTAAAGATTAATTGGAAAACATACCGAATGGCAAACTTAAAGTCCAGTTCATGTGCAACACTAAATAAATATGAATCTACACCTATTGTCAGACTTTTTAACGAAACTCTAGTTTTACCAAATTGGATAAAAGGTATATATCAAAAAGATCGGCCCCTACATTATAAGAACGGCGAAAGTCATTTCTCCTGGGATGGCGGAGGTTAGGCAACAGCCATTCCTAGTGAAGCCATAAAATAATATGTACAATCTATTAGACCGTTCTTCTTCATAGGAATATAATAAAAAATCCTTTCTTTGGATAATTACAAAAATCCTTTCTGGATCCAAAAGAAAATACTGAAATTTACATTAATTGAATTGTGGATTTTCAAATGCTTTGCACGACTTCTGATTCATAAGTCAGTACCCACCGACAAGATTAGGTACCTAATGCAATGTTTTCATTTTTGCGTGGGTGTGATGTCGCATACGTAAGGCGCCAAATGCCATATCCCATCGCTATGGGAATGTCAAGTGATTTCCCAAACGACCAAGTGTCAGACGGAAAACTTATTTATAGATCTGATAGAATGAAGTCATAGAAAGGACATTCTAAGCCTTACGACGAGCTGAACCCGTGAGTCTCTCTAAGTTTAAAGTAAGTTAAAATTACTGTTAAAATCTCACCCTGCAAACTTAGGTGAAGTAAGCTTGAAGTGATCTGTCACTGCAGCTGATGCTAGCTGCGACAGTTTGAAGTGATCTGTCACTGCAGCTGATGCTAGCTGCGACAGCTTGAAGTGATCTGTCACTGCAGCTGATGCTAGTTGCGACAGCTTGAAGTGATCTGCCACTGCAGCTGATGCTAGCTGCGACAGCTTAAAGTGATCTGTCACTGCAGCTGAAGCTAACTGCGACAGCTTGAAGTGATCTGTCACTGCAGCTGATGCTAGCTGCGACCGCTTGAAGTGATCTATCACTGCAGCTGATGCTAGGTGCGACGGCTTGAAGTGATCTGTCACTGCAGCTGATGCTAACTGCGACATCTTCAAGTGATCCGTCACTGCAGCTGATGCTAGCTGCGACAGCTTGTAATCGCGGTGACATTTTTATAGAATAGATCGGCTGCAGTGTGCAAATCTGTGCAAATGTAGTTATTAATGGTTCGTTCATTGGATGGAGGAAGCTTTTAAAGTTCAAAACATACTTATTTTTTTTTATATAACGCAATAACTGATGTTTCTATGATTTTAGTACAAGTAGAATGTTTGTGAAGCGTGTTTGTGCAAGTAAATTAAGAACCTTGACCTCCCACTCATTACTACTTCAGTGAGATCATTTGACAAACACTACACGTTGGATAATCATTCTTTTATTGCATAGTTCGTAGTGAGTTTATAAACGACGTGTACACGTTCTCTAGACGTAGGTAGGACACAACAGTAAGGCCTCACCAGATGGCAAACAAACTGCGGTGTACTTAATGGTCCGTCAAAATGGACAACAGTTTTAATGACGAACACAAAGGTGCTCAATGAGAGTGTCATCTATTGCAATAATTTTCGATACATACTCGGGTTTTCAAAAAGAGACAAGTGGAATGAGCCATCATCAAAATTGATAATCAAATAAATTGTGCTGCTAAAGGCTTCTACATACTGGGGCGACTTGTCGCGCGACGCGACACGACACAAAGGCACCGCTCGTCCCGCGACACGCGGGGCCTTTGTGCCGTGTCTCGTCGCGCGACAAGTCGCGCTGGTATGTAGAAGCCTTTAATCCCAAATTATTCTGTTAGAACGTTTAAGTAAAACATTTCGAAGCGCTATTTATTTTATCTCAATTTGGATGTTGACTAGTATGGTGTACAGCTAGGTGTTAATAGACATTAGAGTGTGGTATTATCTTAAGATGATATTTTTCTTTTCTTGAAACTAAACAGTGTTTCTTAAAGGGTCATAGTTCTCTCCGACAATAAACATAATAGCATAACTTTGACGAGAAACATAATTTTTTTTTACGAAATACCTACTTACATAACTTTAGAAGCTACGCTTGCCGAGGTCAATCCTTGGATGGGTGACCATTCATAACATATCGAGACCCCTCCGTGCCTCGGAAAGCACGTGAACCGTCGGTCCTAGCTGTCATTAGTAGATATTCAATTCAATTTTCAATTCAATTTATTTATTCAATAACAATACAAATTGTGTCTGAATGTGTTACATAAAAAAAAGTATAAATTAGTAATAAAATTAGGTAATAAACAAAAAAAAAAAACACAACTCGACTAATAATAAATACAAAAATATACCATCACCAAATTAAATAAAAACAACAAAAATCACAATAATAAACGAGCAGTCAGACATTGCAGTCTAATGTTACAAGTAGGCTTCACCTATAATCTTAATATTTTGCATCAACTCAGATAAATACCTACACACATACCCTTAATTATAAACCCAATAACCTTACGAGGTGAATAAAATAACCCAGCAACTCAATATCAATAACAATAGGAAACACTTTCACATAATTTAATTCCATTACAATCCATTAATTCGTACTAGTATATTTATTTTACTGAACAGTTACATGTCAGAGATATGATAGAATCACAAATTTATTGGTTATTTTAATAAGATGTCAAATTAACCAATACAATAATGTTATGTCAACTAAAGGCAATTAAGATGTCAAAGAAATTAGAAAGTCAAAATAAATTTGAATGTCAAAAGAAATTAGTCTTTGGCAGTCGTTACGGGTAGTTAGAAGCCCGAAGTTCTGACAACCAGTCTTACCAAGGGGTATTGTGTTATCTAGCAACTGGATTATGGAGATCAGATAAGCAGTCACTCCATGTAAAATACTGGTATTCAGCCGCATCCAGTTAGACTGGAAACTGACCCCAACACGGCAAAAGGCAGGCAGATTTATAACTTTTGTATTGGTCATGTTTCATGTTTTTTGTCAAAATATATCGTTATGTCAAGTATCCTATTGTATCTATTGTGCGACTCTTAAGTCTCGAAATGAATGAAAATAAGTTGGCATGAATGTCACACTGAAGAAGTTTACCCTCTTGCACAATAGTTGGGATTGACATCGAATTAGAAGTCAATACTCAACACTCAATACTTTTATTGCATTCCACATGTAGATATTCTTAGCTGGTAAACTTATAATTAGATCATATGGACCCTGTCGGGCACAACAAAATAAGTGGATTATATATATGATAAGGGATTCGTTACAAATGGCCGGAATATAAAGCGCGGGCTAGGGTACTTTTAGCACACTTCGGTACCATCCTCTTACAATCAAGCCACTCCACTTACAATCAAGCCACTCCACTTACAATCAAGCCACTCCACTTACAATCAAGCCACTCCACTTACAATCAAGCCTGCGTGGCGCCTGTGTAGGTCACACAGGCACAACGCAGGCTCGATTGTATAGACATGGATTTTTCAAATTTTTACTGAAAATTTTCCGACTTAGAATAGAATAGAAATACTCTTTATTATGTACACCATAAAAGTTACAGATATAAATGTTTAAATTTTACATAGGGTGACACAATGGGCGGTCTTATCGCTAAAAGCGATCTTTTACAGACAACCTTTGGATGGATTAAAGGGAGCAGGAGAGACAATACTGCAGGTACTCAGTGGTGTACCATTAACATATACAATAAATACATACATACACAAAGCACACACTTATCTAATAAATATATACATATATACAATAATACACATGAAACAAGAGCAGGGAACTGTATTATGTAATGATGATGTTTAAGGAGAGAGGAAGTGTTTTTTACATACACACACGTGTGTTTTTGACATATTATCTATACTTAATATAAGGAGGTAAAATTGTTTTGTTTGAAAGTTTGTATGTAGGGGGTAGGTAATCTCTGGAACGACCACTTTGACTAGACAAAATATTTTCGAATTTGATTACTTACCCAATTTTTGAGGAAGGCTATAGACTATTTAACATCAGGCTAGTCGTAGCCTTAGGAGCCCGACCTGAGCGTAGTCGTAGTCTTAGGAGAGACCTTTTTTCAAAATGAAAAAAGTCAGAAAGAACACTAAGCGAAAACGAAGAAATAACGCGGGCGGGCGATGCGATGCGACGCAGTAGGGCGGGGGAACAAGACATTTTACGCGGACGAAGTCGCGGGCAGAAGCTATTTTTAAATATTTTCAATTTGTATACCTAATTATTAAGGTTCTCACTTCAATTAAGCCAAGACTCGATAAAATCAGCAGAATGCATAATATTTTCAATTCCAAACGAACATTGTGTATTTGGTTTGCTATCATTAAAGCTTTTTCAGCATAATAAGAACCACCCGAACTAATATTTCCTTTTAGACAACATTCTTAACTTGTTTTGATAATACCATACACAACTTTCGGCTCGTGACAAAATATAAATATACCAGGTAACAGAAATCGGTAGGTAATTATTCAGATATCAGAATGGGCCTGAACCTTTTTCCACACACCCAATTACTCTAAAAAGATCAACCTACTGGGAAATTCCTGATGAAAACAATATTGTGAAGCACTATTAAGGACTGAAAAAAAAATAAACGGAATGATTTGTTTCCATACTGCATGACATAATCACTATTAATCACATTAAACTCATTAAATACAAGTCCTATTAAACAAACCCAAAGCTTGTGACAATAAAACAATAAGGCAGTTAGGATGTAATAGACATTTGTAAACTTTTAATTATATTTTGCTAAGTCGAACATAAATATGTGAACATAAATATTTTGATGAACTCAGTGAACATAAAAAAGTAGCTACGCACGCGTTTGTTGCTGGTGAGCTTGTTGATGCTTAAGTTAATCGAGGACAATAAGCGAATAGTTACGTAGGAATTTAGGAAATCATTTTGCTTGGCAACTGTTCTGTAACTGTTTCGAATGTTCTATATCTTTGTTATGATCAATTTTAGGAGATGCACATGTTACGTATACATAATTAGATCCTTCTCAAACCAGGTTTGTCAATATAGACATGTCACAGACGTACTTACGTGCTATCTGTTGGTATTACTGCTGTTGTTATTTATTTGTGTTTGTGGTGAAATAGTACAATAAGTGATAAGAATACAATCAATTTAAATGATCAAAGATCCGGATTTAAAGTTCTAGGTACTGACTACTGTGTTTTCTTCTCCTTTTAATTATGCTTTAAGTATTTCGTTTAGTATGGTGTATTCAATTAATTCAACGCGTATACATGTTTTACCGGTTCAAATAACTTCTGATTTGCTGTTCGACACATAACTAGGTACTGCTTTCGCAATATCTCTTCATCAACACTATCATCAAACCTCAAGGGCTGGTACATCTCGTGTGATACGATTTCTTTCATTCGAGTCGCGGAGCAAGTCTGTCGCAAGTTGCAACACATCTTCATCTCTTTACAACGCTTTAGAAATAATTATGGGCTAATGTACGGATCACGTTTCTCTTAGTAGAGTTTGGCAATTGATCATTTGTATTAGATTTTAGTAAACAAGTAGGTACTTCACTTTTCTAATGAATAGTATGTAGTCAACCAACTTTAAAATATTTGCGACACCGGACAAGTGCGAGTTTAACTCGCGTGGTGCGGGTTCCGTACAATGAATATGTTATCCACCATGTTTTTTATCCCAAAAACAAACCTAACATTGTCTACGTAGTTGAAAAACATGTTCTCCCATACATTCCAACTGAAAATGTAAGTTTGTACACACAATATTGAGAGATTCACCAGACTGCGCGATGCAAAGGAGGGTAATGTGTTTAGCAGCCTATGTATGTACGTATGTATGATTTTTTGTTCCTTTGTGGCACTCTAAAGACCAAACGCGTGGGTACATTTTGATGATTCTTACGTCAATCGATTAGTCTTAATTATAAAATTAAGACAAATCGATTGAAATTACACAGACATGACAGTAATCAAAATTCATAATGGCGCCAACCAGACGCCTTATTGAAAAAAAGAAAGTCGACGTGTAAGTTATCATTGAATAGGTATTTGAAAATCTCCTTTTTTTTTCTAATCTGCCCCCTAAAAGTGACCCTCGTATTCAAAGTCCATTTATTTACGTTCTACATCCATGTTTGGGTCACAGAAATTCATATGTGTACCTAATTCCAACATAATCGGTCTGTCGTCGAACAGACGGACAGACAGACAGATACATCGGTTCCGTTTTCTTTTTGAGGTACGGAACCCTAAAAAGTACAAATTTAAAAGTAGGGCTTTTAAAAACCTTTAATTTGTTAGTAAAATTAAAAAGACTGAGGTATTCAAACGATGGAAATAGAACAAATTGTTAGAATCTAGGTGATTAAAGTACAACAATAATTATTTCGCCTTAACTAGAGCAACCACAACCGCAGGGCAATTACGCTGATTAAAGACATCTTGAATGTCTTTCTCGCTCGGAACCATCTTTGTTTAGCTAAGTTGAATGTTAGAGCCACAATTTTTTTTTGGTGAAGGCGGACGTGCACAATTAGATGCCTAAAGCTCTGAAAATGGGAATCAGTACAGTTACTGTGATATATAAACAGCCTATTCTGAAAAGTACGAATAAAGTTTTGGCTGGAGACATCACATTTACTAAACCTACACATCAAATCAAGACCCCGAAATACTTAACTTACTTAAACACTGGAAAATGCTAACCTAACAATACTAAATCCATCACTTATCATCATCATCTTAAAGAGCAACTTCCATTTTTCTTAAAATGGAAGTCGCTTTTTAAGATGATAAGCACAACGCTAATAAATACCAGTATCGATTTCCGTGATATTTCTAGATTACTCCTAGCCTAACTGCACATGTCACCTCTCTCGACTTAGTCTAACAATAATGTGACACTGACCTTGACCTCAGCTATATAGAAAACAACTAGCACACTACATTCCTTATATACTACTAGGTAGGTACCACTTCCTACTACTTAGTCTAGTGTTCGTTTATTAGACGTGGGACAATAAAGATAGTCTACATCAGTGCTTATGTGGATTAAACTTGTACCGAAGAAAATAGCGTACAGAAATCTCGGCTATGGGAAATTTAAGCTGAAAATGACGATCGTCATGTTGACACTGTGACAGGTGATGACGATGCTAAACGTGATCAGATTTGAGAAGTTGATGGTTAACGAGTAATCCACAATCTCAAAACAGCGATATCGCACAACCGCACAACACATACCCTACTTAGAGAAAATTTAATAATTTGTAAAAGGAGGTTAAATTATTACTTTATAGTATCTCCTCATAAATAACATTGCTATTCGCGTTTCCTTTTTCTTTACAATCTATGTTGATATACTATTTAATTTCACTTTGCTAATGTTCTACACATACTTACATTACTTCATTTCAAGTGCACGCATCACAAGTCTCGAGTAGTCAGCAAATACGATCGTCAGTCCGACCCTGACCTCCGAGCGACAGTTGCTAAGCAACTACTTGCACTGCATGTCATAACTATGTCCTGCTAATAATAGATCTGTGTTTATTATAAGAAGTCACAATTAAGAGATCGTGTTGGAGCATTAGAGATGTCTGTACGTCTATTTGTCTTGCACACTAGTTGTTATTATGATACGGTTGAGGACACTAAATAAAGTGCTTTCTTTATAGATTAATAAGCAATATCAATGGTATTGTAATATTTGCATAACAACTCTTATGATTATGTAAAATATGTGATCATTAATTAATAAGAACGTAACATTGATAGGATAATCGAAACCCAAATTTAAAGTCAGAAGCAGAAGTAATTTTCTATTCATTTAAGAAAACTACAACTCAAATTGAGATAGTTATGATGAAAATGTAACAATCTGAATTTTAGAAGATTACAACGTACACAGAGAGAATCAACGTAACTAAACATATTATTATGCTAACTATGATTCCTACAGAGTTCAAATCAACTCTCTTTCAGAGAACAACGAATGAATGGCTGGCAGTTCTTATTTGATGTTTTCATATAAATCATTGTCTCGGGATATTATGTGAATGAAGGAAAATATTAAATCGACAATGACAATGAAACTTGACAATGATGAGAAATCCAAACTATAATAGATGTGGTTGTAATGTTGTAAACATTTGAAACTGAAGGTATATCTAATTGTGAAGAAAACATTTTACGACTTATTGTTTAAGGAACAAGTGCTCAGATACAAAGATATATCATAAATATAGAGATGATTATTGCTACTATTGTCTAGAAAAGTGGTTAGAGTCGTGCCTCTAACGACCACTAAATCGCAACATATCGCATATTGCCAACAAAGTGTTTGCCATCGAACAACAAAAAGGTGTGTTTGTTAGCCAGCTGTATGATAAGTATTACCAATATTGTTCTGTATCAGTTTATTCAATCCTACAAATAAGTCAATATCAATATAAACATAGTGGTTCCCATTTTCTCAATTTTAGCGCGAATTCCACTTGTCATGTTTGATGAAATGAGTGACAGTAAGTTTTATGACATAGATTTCAATTTAGATAAAGGTAAAAAAAACTAAAAAACCATTAGATATGGCGAATTTTGATAGCACCATTCTTCTATACATGCAATAAAAATTGTAAATCATAGACGGATTCATTCGAATGATGTACTTAAGTGTGTTAACAAAATCACACAAGAATTCAGAAGACATTTATTTAGGAGGAAATAATTAGTATGCAAACTTACGTTTTTTTTTGGATTTATTTGTAGTCAGTTATGCTTTTAATTTGGTACCTAGTGTACAGTTATATGCTGTATGTTTATACATACGAAAGAAATTAAATGAATGAATTCTTATGAATTGTAATTTATATGAAATAAATAAAGATACTTTCGTAATAGTAAATAGACATGTAGGTACAGCCAACCGCACGTCAGTACCCTTGAACTACGAAAACCCTTACTACTACGAAGGCACTGTCAAAATCAAATTGTGTACTTGCGGATGACGGTACATACATTTTTAACAACGAGTTTTTTCTTCAGAGTAATGTTAATGGTTTTTGCGCGAGCCCCACAGGTTATTTTCAAATTAGTCTTAAAATGATTGTGAGGCAAAAACTAGCTATATGAGGAGTTTTAAAAGTAATCAAGATAACATTTTTTCCGATATTATTAAAAAAGAGATGTACAAAAAAGTTATGAACGAATCTTTCGGATTATTTTAGTATAAATTATTACAAAAAAAAACCTACTATGTCAAGTTAAAACAAAGCCTTGGTACGCTAGCCTTAGACTTTCAAGAAAATTAAAATACAAAAATACAGGTAAGCTCTATCCAAGTTGGCTAATTCTTCAATTAGTGAAACTTAGACGATGCATATCAAACACAATCTATAATGTATTATAATCGTAGCAAAGTCAAAAATCGAAAATTGTTATTCCCATTTATTATGAAATAAGACTCCAACTTACTTTTTTATGATAAGATGGATTTTTATGCAGGAATTACAGATTTATGCAGGAATTACAGATTTATGCAGGAATTACAGATTTAACCTTTTAAATAATTATCATTCCGCTATACCTTTATTACCCGCACTGGGCTCGCGTGCTAGATTACTAGCCCACACCCTCTCGAAGAGAGGAGACCTGTGTCCCAGCAGTGGGAAAATTATAGGCAGATTTTTTTTATTATGTATACTTTATTTTACAATATAGTCCCGGAGTGTGCCAATACCTGAGAGACGGAAAACTAGTGTAGGTAGGTACCTACTGAGTATATGCTATGATGGTGTTGCCAGGTGTAGTGATTGTGTGTCGTTATTGAAAGCACTGGGAGGCTCAGTTCTGTAATTAGTGTGTTTATTAAGAAAGACAGTGCGTGCAAGTCCTAGATAGAACATTAAATTGTGATAAAAAAAACATTAAACTTAATCTTCTCAACCATGAAGGCAGTATAAAGTCAAATTAATAAGTCACGAATTCCATTAAAAGGAAATCGATATCTGCACAATATTTATGTAGGTAATCCAGGATATTTTGATACTAAAACAATTGTAATGTACCCAAATGTCGTCATAGTTAAGATTGATATTAACGATAATGTTTTCCAAAACATCATTAAAATAATTTTAATGAAGAAAACGCGTCAAAGAAGAGTCATAAATTTATAAAAAAATAAGTCCATTCAATTTAAAAGTAATGCTGTTACTTTCTGATACGTTCCAATAGAGAGAGACAGCATTACTTTTAATCGGGAATTAAATTTAATGGATTTACGTGCAACTAGCGGTATGGCTGCTAAAAGCTAATAAACCAATTTGTCGAGTTTTAAGCATCAAAGTCGTGAAATAACCGCTTGCTTGATTATTTATCAGCATTTTCCTTAAATACGTCCAAATATACTCGCCTTGCCTTTACGAATAAAAGCAAATTGGTAAGATTTGTAAGTTGGATTTTACTGTGAATCTCTTTGATTTCTACTTAGGCCTGATTTATTTGGCCATCTTTGATGGGTAGGTAAAGTATTATTTTAGTTTGACATGTGTTGGAATCACAAGATCTCATAGACTTTTCTTATTTTTCTGGTACACTAGGGTCCGTATTTATAGAACGTTACTCAGTCATTACTTAAGACTAAATTCAACCAATCCAATGGCTTGAATCTAGTCTTAAGTAATGCTTGAGTACTGAGTAACGTTCTATAAATACGGGCCTAGGTATAAATAATAATTCAAGCTCTGAAACGATTAAGATACCCAGGGCGATATATATCATTCAAGTCGGTATCTAGGGGTACTCTGGATTTTCAGTGCCCTTTTTATCTTGCTAGACATTGGGGACTTGCTAGTTATTAATCACACCCACACGTTGGGGTCGGCTTTCTGTTCCGAGCAAAACTTTTAAATACAAATAGGTACTCTAAAATTTTTAAAACTTCAACGACATCTGACAAAACAGCGAGCCGAGTTACACAAGTTGTTTGGGTTCGTCTACGTGATGTGAATGGTAATGATGTGTGCTCACGTTGCAACGTATCGATTGATACATCTTTACATTCTAGTGTTACTGACAACTTAAATCAGTGACGTCACGCATCAACGGCGCAGACGACGTAAGAATACAATTGAGCTACTTACTTTCTGGTACTTTTAGTTCTTTAAGAGATTTTCGTAGACTCTTACAGAACTAAAATGTTACAACTTTGGTAGGCAAATGTAACAATGCATGGCTTCAAGACGATTATTTACAGGGAAGCCACATAGACAATGGGAAGGATCGATGGAAGTCTTTGCCCAGAGAGAGACTAAAAAGGGTAGCAAGACAACAAACGACAAACCCCCTTATTACAAAACAAGGTTTATCTTCAGACCCAGGTTTAAAACATGGAGCCATTAATGAATTTCGAACTTTATTCCGACTATGGTACAGTTCCTAAACACAAAACTGACAACTTAATACCGAACTAAGTTTTCAGTTTTGTATAAAGAACGGTATTTCAATCACTGTTACGTTCTTATTACAAAAAACTGACTCCATGGTTTAAGCCATGTCAAAATATAATACTCGTATAAATATTGTTTTGTAATAAGGCGGTCTGACTTTATCATGTTACGTGTGTCAAGTTTGTAGGAATCATAGACTCTAACTTAAAGATTATATAATTTTGATGGTGCGCCTTCTAGTAACCCGATAAAATAACGATCTGCTCGTATATCCTACTTACCTTGATTTTTCCTTGTATCCGTTTATGTGGACCGACCCATATACAGCAATCAATGTCTACGGTTCGTAATAAACATTCCCATTAGGTCATTGCTGCTGCCCATTGCCGCATAGCAATCTAATCAGTGGAACAAGTTTTGAAAATGATGATGATTACTGTTACTTGTTTAATTACTAGTTTCTAGCAGCTATCAAAATCTTTGAAGCATAGAGAAGTGAAAAGTGACCAAAGGAATTAAATTAAATTATTCAACTTTAAAATAGGTACCTAAAGTAACAGGATGTTTACATATTATTCATATTATGCGAATAAATCATGATCAAACTAGTGTAGGTACCTACAATAAGTAATCAGAGCAAGCGACACAAACTAGTGTAGGTACCTACAATAAGTAATCAGAGCAAGCGACACAAACTAGTGTAGGTACCTACAATAAGTAATCAGAGCAAGCGACACAAACTAGTGTAGGTACCTACAATAAGTAATCAGAGCAAGCGACACAAACTAGTGTAGGTACCTACAATAAGTAATCAGAGCAAGCGACACAAACTAGTGTAGGTACCTACAATAAGTAATCAGAGCAAGCGACACAAACTAGTGTAGGTACCTACAATAAGTAATCAGAGCAAGCGACACAAACTAGTGTAGGTACCTACAATAAGTAATCAGAGCAAGCGACACAAACTAGTGTAGGTACCTACAATAAGTAATCAGAGCAAGCGACACAAACTAGTGTAGGTACCTACAATAAGTAATCAGAGCAAGCGACACAAACTAGTGTAGGTACCTACAATAAGTAATCAGAGCAAGCGACACAAACTAGTGTAGGTACCTACAATAAGTAATCAGAGCAAGCGACACAAACTAGTGTAGGTACCTACAATAAGTAATCAGAGCAAGCGACACAAACTAGTGTAGGTACCTACAATAAGTAATCAGAGCAAGCGACACAAACTAGTGTAGGTACCTACAATAAGTAATCAGAGCAAGCGACACAAACTAGTGTAGGTACCTACAATAAGTAATCAGATCAAGCGACACAAACTAGTGTAGGTACCTACAATAAGTAATCAGAGCAAGCGACACAAACTAAACGACATATTACGACCACAGCACAAATACAACTACAAAAGTACGAAGTTAAAAACAACGGACGTGTGCTGCAGTCGCCAAATATCAATGCTCATACAACGGATACAACAAGTTAAGCAACCACTTGCAAGCGCTACGGGGAACTGGACAAATACGGAATATCCTATCGCCGTAGAGAGTGGGCACACTGGACTACTGACCAACAGCAAGATTTCCGATAGCAAGAATGCTAGTACCTAAATATTATCTGCCTAGAAAGGGGGGTACTGGTGTACGGTGCAACAGCACATTGCATATTTGCACTCCCATTAAAATTGAAATGTTATTCATTTCCATGGCAGCTATTAGAGATGTATGGAAGAAGAAACGCTGCGCCGACCAAAATAAATGGAGTCAAGAACGGCGAGACGGTGGATAGTGCCGGGTCCTTTTGTACCCTAAGTTTAAGTTTGCAAGAGAGTAAACGTAACTAGCGCGTTTGCGTTAAGATTTTTATTCTCACCCTTATATTCTTAGCATTATGATCTATCGGTCAAATTTTAACGCAAACGAAATAGTTACACACACACTTGGGGTACTGATCGAGGCTTCTTACTCATCAACATTGGTATGCATCTCTATCAAAACTCCATTATTTAAAGCAGTGATTTAACAAACAAAAGCACCGCCATCAGTGAATGTATGTACACTTCTTAACAACATAATAAGTACCAAACAACGTAGTTACGTCAACAACCCGATTGGTATTCCTTGCAAGGAGGGACAAAGCTTTACGAATATTTACAACACAATGTATTTGTGACGTCTGTTTCTTCATGATAAGGTTCCTTTAATCTTTAATTCATCGAAATAAATCATCACCATCACATACATAAGCAGTTCCACGAACCACGTTGCTGAAAACAGTTCTATCACAAGTCAGCCCCGCTGCGTGGTTTGAGGTACTCTCGTTTAGTATAGGAATAAGAATCATTTATTTGCAGAAAATATAGGTATTAGTTGTAAGAGTTGGTGGTACATTCCATATTTTGCCTGTTTAGGGCATGCAAATTAATTTACATGAATCCTAATAGGTTCTTATTATAATAAGATATTATACGGGAAAATATCTATTATGGTTTTTTAATAATGATTTTTTTTGTTACAATATATAATATACACACATAACAAAACTTAAATTCTTAAAATAATATTTTTCTTTAGGTAACAAAAGACATGTTAAAATATTAATCACACAACACATCATACAGGAAACTAAAACTATAGGCCCCCTTCAAATATTTTTTTTTCTTTATGTTGCAGAAATTCTTGTAAACTAAACTAAACCATCTACGTAGTTTAATTTTAAAATATTTAAATGGGAGGTCCCTTATGATCTTCGGATCTAGTGTGCGACGCGAGAAAATAGGATTGGAATGGGTGGTATCGTATGGAACACAGCTTTGAGTAGACCTCTTACAACCCACAATCTATCTGAATTCATCGTCTTTCATGAGAGTTGAGCTTTGTTGATGCTCAATTGCTCATAGATCAACGAAGCTCGTGGCCTTTCAACAACTGTTAATTCCTTTTAGGATAATCACTACTCATTGAAAATGTTATATGAGAACACCTAAATGCGGAGACACACTCGCCAAAATAAGAACTAGAGTATGTCTATATCCAGGGGTAATTGATAGAACACTATCTCATCGAAATTAACCACGCTGTATCGATGATAGTACAAAAATCACAAAATGCATCTATTTCCACCCCAATATTGCTATGGGGACTATGGGGCTGACGTCACCAAGTCGACCGCGACTGCTTCCCGACCGATCCTTTATTAAACAAGTTCAAGTTCAAAGTGTTTCAGATAGTAAAGCCCGCCCTTCAATAGTCAAGGCTGCCTATCTAAGTAGGTAGTATTCGCTGTGTTCTAGAAAGAAAAGAAAGAAAATTTGTTTATTCTGCAGAAAACGTTTCTTATTTATTTATTTTTAGCGGAGTTTCAGAGAATTCGACATCTCAATAAATAGTTTTCATCAATTATAGTAAAACACCGTAGAGTTTATTAATATAAACTTCTTGCTGCTCCAATTGGTGACAGCAGTACCATAGGAAGATATAGGTACTCAGTACCAGAGGAAGATATAGGTACTCAGTACCAGAGGAAGATATAGGTAATCAGTACCAGAGGAAGATATAGGTACTCAGTACCAGAGGAAGATATAGGTACTCAGTACCAGAGGAAGATATAGGTACTCAGTACCAGAGGAAGATATAGGTACTCAGTACCATAGGAAGATATAGGTACTCAGTACCAGAGGAAGATATAGGTACTCAGTACCAGAGGAAGATATAGGTACTCAGTACCAGAGGAAGATATAGGTACTCAGTACCAGAGGAAGATATAGGTACTCAGTACCATAGGAAGATATAGGTACTCAGTACCAGAGGAAGATATAGGTACTCAGTACCAGAGGAAGATATAGGTACTCAGTACCAGAGGAAGATATAGGTACTCAGTACCAGAGGAAGATATAGGTACTCAGTACCAGAGGAAGATATAGGTACTCAGTACCAGAGGAAGATATAGGTACTCAGTACCATAGGAAGCATGAATAACACTTTCCTCGTGACAATTTCCTTTCCATTTCCCCTGTAAATACTATTCCACAGTAATTAAAACCAATGTTTCCTTCGCCATTTTCATTCACAGAGCTACTAACTTTTTCACCGCTGATTCAGCAGACTCCGCACGTAGAGCAGTATTGTATTGTACTATGTTATGTTTATTTATTTATTGAGGAAAATGCTCCTAATCGCGTTCCGCTCGTCTAACAGCCTATTGGTCAATTTTATTAACCTATTATTTCAACTGTTTGAAATATCTGCGGTTTACTATAAATAACAGGAACAGTAGGTATTGATTTAAATTATGATAAGCAGTTTAGTGATGGAAGGAAACTATGACAATGTTTTAATGATTCAAGTGCACTTTGTACTTTATGATTGTGCATTTTTTTTACACAACGCAACAAAGGTTTCGACACAATTAGGTATCTATGTTTTAGTGATATTTATTTTAGAAGTTTGTATG
This sequence comes from Tiliacea aurago, assembly GCA_948098905.1. Taxonomy (NCBI): domain Eukaryota; kingdom Metazoa; phylum Arthropoda; class Insecta; order Lepidoptera; family Noctuidae; genus Tiliacea; species Tiliacea aurago. The sequence goes on from OX402578.1 coordinate 29,456,679, forward strand.
TAAGTATATTCTCATATTGTAACTATGTTTATATTTAAATTAAAGAATTGTTTCTGGAATTAATGCATTTTGTTTTATCTGCTACAAGTTTTCTCTTCTACACACGTTGTTTACGTTATTTTTATTAACTTTCCTACCGCGCTTTAATTTTTTAATAAGAAATAGGTAAGAATTAATTTTGTATGTATTTTTAACCGACGTCACAAAAAGGAGGAGGTTCTCAAGTCGTGTGTATGTTTTTTTTTTTTTTTTTTAATGTTTGTTACCTCCGGACTCCGTCGTTTATGAACCGATTTGGAAAATTCTTTTTTTATTTGAAAGGATATACTTCCAGATTGGTCCCATTTTTATCAAAATCCAGTTCTGATGTTGGGATCCATGAGTAATTGAGGGAACTCCTCAAATATTATAGGCATACATATAACGATTTTTATATTTTCATCAACAAGTCAATCATTTGCATTCGGAAAGTATAATTTGGTGAAGTGGAACTGATGAAGAAGGCCACAGATGGCCACCGGAACTTCTCAATGATAAGTAATTCACGGGTGGCGATGAGATATCTGGATTAAGATAGTTAAGCGAAGCAAATTTGATCTGCTGATCGAAACTGATCTGATGATGAAGCCGGAAGGTAGGCACTGGAACTCGGTAATAAAACAATCTATCCTACCCGTGTTTGGTCTTATTGGAATTGTTATGAGATGCATTCTGGCTATAAATGATTTATAACCGACTTCAAAAAAGGAGGAGGTTCTCAATATATATATATATCTAGCCGTATAAAGGTACCTACATATAAAAGGAAACCGTGACTGATTGGTCTATCAACACAGCTCAAACCACTGACAGATTGGGCTGAAATTCGGCACGTAGGCATCCGCTAAGAAGGGTTTTTGGAAATTTGACCTTTAAAGGGGGGAAAACGGGGGGTTTATACATAACATAATCACGCCTAGTTTCCTCGAAGGGTTGGGCAGAGGTGTACCTGTAGTATACCCACATTTAATATTATATTTAATTTAATTTTGGAAGTCGGTGGCCATATAAACGAAAATACAAAACCAAAGACACCGACTTCCGAAATTAAATTAAATATAATATTAAATGTGGGTATACTACAGGTACACCTCTGCCCAACCCTTCGGGGAAACAAGGCGTGATTATGTTATGTGCTTCCGAAATTAAAGTTATTTTGCACTTTTTAGTGTTTTTGTTGGAAGTGGTTGTTTTTTTTGTAAAAAAGTTTTTTTCTGTTCCTTTCATCTTGTCTGTTTCTGTGCGTGTGCATAAATGGTTAAATACATAAATTATAAAAAAGTTGGTGCTAGAGCACTAGTGATTTAAAATCTGGCATTGAACTCGACTTCGGTTGTTATATGAAACAATCGAAATCAAAGAATGGGTAAAGTGCATCTTCTATACGCAAATTAAGTTTAAGCGAAGTGTTTTTTTTATCAGGTTTTTCCTAAACGTTCATAAATTCACAGTCGCATTACAAATTTACAACAAACCAATCATACTTATCACATTCTGCTTAAACAATAAACTGTATGAAAATATAATGTTATGTAGGTACCTATCCGTCCGGATACAAAAAACATGTATAACATACATAGATTTATCTGTTGTCTTAACTTATGACACCGCGACACATTATGATGCACCTGTTCCGAGCAACAGTTGCATAACTAATGTCCTTTTATATAACACTCGGTCGTTGAGGAAAAACACTCACTATAACACTATAATGATAAGCCACTTCTTGTAGGTTTATAATATACGTCCTCATCTGCCCGCCTTTTTGCTAACTACGTTGGGGTCGGCTTCCAGTCTGACTCTGCAGCTGCCTATCTGACCTCAACAACCCAGTTACTGGGTAACACAATACCCCTTAGTAAGACTGGTTGACAGACTTTCGGGCTTCTGACGACCCGTAACAACTGTCAAAGATCTATAAATGACAGCCGGGACCCAACGGCTTGCCGTGCTTTCCGAGGCACGCAGGGGTCTTGGTATGTGAAGATGGTCACCCATCCACGGACCAAACGCGGCAAGCGTAGCTTAACCTGATCGATCGACCCGTGCATGCGGCTTTAATTACTTACTCTCTCTCCTCTATCTCCTTCCACTTTTATCTCGAGCTGTTTTTCGCTAACCTTTAGGCAGATCATTCTCCCACCTTTTCTTCTGTCTTCCTCTACGTCTTTTTCCATTCCTTGGGTACCATTCTGTGACTTTCTAATACCTACCTTGATTACTTAGCCTTAGTCCAAATATTTTCTCTAATCTCATTTCAATTTATAAACTAAGATTGGTTATTGTCGATTTTTTTCAAGAAAAGCGTCGATGTAAAATAAAATAAACCTTTTGGCACGTAAATATACCTATCAGGACCCCTACTACAGGACTTTGTTTTTATTTTCATTTTATTTTTTATTTGTTTTTATTGTTTTTTATGTTTCTAAGAGTGTGTTTTTAGTTTAATTTTGTGATCCCCGATCCCGTGTTGAGACCCAATATTTTTTTTTCTTTCTTTCTTTCTAAAAAGAGCACGTAGTTTCAAGATCCATTATTAACCTCATGACCTTAAAAATTAAGCGACTTAGCTGTTTCATGCTACACAATCAACAACCAAAAACCGGCCAAGTGCGTGTCGGACCACGCACAATGAAGGGATCCGTAGTTGGGATGAATTTATCCCAAAAACAAACGTAGCGTTGTAGTTGAAAAACATTTTCCCTCTTATATTCCAACTGCAAATGTAAGTTTATACGCACAATATCGAGAGCTTCACCACGTGTTATTTTAAGACCATAAACTTCTTATAGGTTTTCCTGTATCGTTATTTATATGTTTCGGGAATTAATGATGTGGGTTGGGAATGGTCAATTTTCAACTATTTTCCTAGATAACTTTAAAAGTACTTATTTATTTTTCAATTATAAAAAATAATATATCTGAAATCCTTACAACTAGCCCTTCCTTTGATATTTCATATAGTACAGTTCACAATTTTTTTTTTCTCGTTTGCACCCTCTAAAGTGACCCCCATATTCAAAATTAATTTATTTAAGTACGTTACACGTCCGCGTTGGGTCACAAAAATTCATATGTGTACCAAATTTCAACTTAATCGGTCCAGTAGATTCGGAGCAAATCGGCTGTGACAGACAAACAGAGACAAGAATGATCCTATAAGAGTTCCGTTTTGCCTTTTAAGGTACAGATGGACTCGCACACGAAGGTTGCAGTACCACTTCGCACAAGATTTAAACAAAGAATATTTTTCATCGAAAATTTAAAAAATCGAAAAGAAAGTGAAGAATCAAGAAGAATCAAAGAAGAGGGATTTGAAGAATCACGGTTGGTATTTCATAATGATACTGTGAATTATAAACATTTATTTTCAATTGCAGAAAATTGCCGACGCCCATATTTAAATAAAATATGTAATGAACCAGCGATTTTAGTTTCAAATTCCTAACTTGTTTAGTTGTTGCGATAGAGCTCGTACAAAAATGGTCTAAAAGTAATAACTTTTACGGCCCCCTATTTTTTCATTTTTGAAGATATTTTTTTTTATATATTTGTAGGTACTCTACTCGATAAGTTCTAGTCTAGACAATGACATACCAGGAAAAGATTTTTCATTTTTCAACATCATAACTTTATTGTTTGGAGACCCCCTTTAATTTTCAACTTTATTTAATTTTATTATTTGTTGTTATAGTGGCCATAGAAAAATACAATCTGTGAAAATATTGACTGTCTACTTATTACGGTTCATGAGACTGCTGACAGAGAGACGGACGAAATATATATATTTTTTTTAATTTATTTAAAGAAATTACAATACAGAGGGGTTACCTTAATTCTAAACTCGCCAAACTTTTACGTTTGATGGCGAATGACAAACGGAATAGCATGAAATGACAGACGGACAGCGGAGGCTTAGTAATAGGGTTCCGTTTGGCACCCTCTCGGTGCAGAACCCTAAAACTAACCAGAAATTTTGGTTTTGACGTTTCTTTTTCCACATCAACGTCAGTAAAATCAACCTAACTTGTACTTATTTCGATCGCAAATTAGAAGCAAACATACGTGCAGCAAGAAACTAAACAAAGCAACAGTAGGTATCGAGATTTCGCATTTTCATTAGAATTCCCATAATTCATAGCTGTTGTTAGCAATTTGTATTGACCGACGAAATATTGCGAAACGTGTTCTATTGTTAGAATGAAAACCTGCAGGAAAAAAGTAAGACATCGACTCTAGAACGTGCAATACTAGTATTTCATTAAAGGGTATCTAACTCCTTCTAATTGTAACTCCTAGCTTAAGCTACGGTTTCCAAGAAAAGCGGTTCCGTCATATTACATCGGCCGCCATGTAAATCTGTAATTCTCACCAGTATGTGACATAAGGTGTCAAAACAGCTCTGTATCTGGACAGCCGTTATTAAGCGACTTTTCACCACATTCTTGGGAACTCAAAGCTTTAGAAACTAATGTCAGTAGTCACACAAGTACTCGTACCTCATAATTTCCTCTTGATATTTTATGTTCATAGTATCCGTATTAAATTAGCGATTCGACATCTAGTTTTTCCTAAGGTCAAAGAAGTCACCTTTAGTGAATCGTTGCTCGTTGTACTTCGTAAAAAAATTACATAATTATCACATAATAGTATGCTATTGTGCAGAAATTACACGAAATTACAGTGGCCATTTATCGAGATTTGACCGACAGGAATGAAAAGAGAGGTTGCACGACATAAGATGATGGTTATTATAACAAACTGCTACAATAGAGTTGATAAGTAAATGTCAATAGAATCTACAGCTCAATCATATAATATAATGTCGGATCTGTGGCTAATGAATCGGCTAATTAATTGGTTCGATTGACATAATTACGATAAAAATATGTATGTGATCATGTGAGATTTGTGTACTTACTGACGATACTAGAGAAACCAAAATGTAGGGACCGGTTTAAAAAAAAACAATCATTTATAAAAAATAAAAAACTTTTTGTAAAAAAAATATAACCGACTTCCAAAAATTCACTACAAATTGAAAATTTTTTCAATTTGTAGTGATTTTTTGGAAGTCGGTTATATTTTTTCACTTTTTAGTGGGCCAATTTTTTTATTTATCTAAGTTACCTATAGCCTAAATTCAACTGCTCCGGTGTTGTTCGTGTTGTTCCGGTGGCCATCTGTGGTCTCCATCATCAGTTCCACTTCACCAAATGATGATTTTCGGGAGCAAATGCACGAGTTACTATAAAAAATATCCAAATCGCTATAGATTTGCCTATAAAATTCGAGGGTTTCCCTCGATTTCCATGAGATTCCTTCATCAGATTCTGATTTGGTGGCAATGGGACCACCTCGGGAGCATACCCTTTCAAAAAATAATAATTTTCAAAATCTGTCCATAATTGACGGAGATATCGGTGACCAAACATAAAAAAAGCATATAAATACGGTCGAATTGAGTAACCTCCTTTTTTAGAAGTCGGTTAATAACACATCTTTTATTATTTTATCGTAAGTACAGCATAAATTGCAAAAATATGGGAATATCTGGGACGTATGTACAGTCAACGAACAATATTAATATCCCGTTTGTAAGTAGTGTCTACTTAAAGCACGAATAAATAGATGATGGATAACACTATAATCTCTTTTATTTCACAACTAATTATTAATTAATCACAATAAGACAGTATTTAACAAAAGAGACGTTGTATCTACGGCGAGCGCGAGTGAACTCACCCCCAGCCGCTTGCTCGGGGTTTTTAAAGACTTGGTATCCCCACCGAAGTCACGTCAGCCGATGCGGGTAGCCGGTGATTCGCCAGCAATATTCCAACATCCGGTGCGACGCAGGTAGGTACCCACAGTGCGTCGCTTGACTCGCGATACTGGCGCTATATATGTTTGGTCGCCGGAAACAGTGGCGCCAACACGTTCGAATTTAAACTTACAGAAACTCGTTTGGATCCGACTCGACGCGGTGACGTCAGAAACTCAAGTTTAAAGTATCAAACGCCTCCTTCTCGTGCAGTAAGTAGATTTCTTTCCTTTTGTGAGTTCTTCTTAGCTACGTTGATGTAACTCAGACCTTGAAATTATTTAAGGAAAACATTATTTCCATTAGAGGATTATTACCTACCTACTTATAAGTTACCTTTAGATATAAAAAGCGCTATCTCTCTATCGTCTATCTACTCAAGCTCTTTTAAAAATCAACTTAAACATTTCCTGTTGAATAAGTGTCTTTATGCTGTTGAAGATCTATAACGATATTCCTATACATGTTGTTATGCATTGTTGTGATATTTAACGTGTTTTCCGTATGTATTTTTTTTTATACCATGTCATTTCAGATACAATTTATTGTTCATGAATAAATGACTTATGACTTAGAACATTAATTTACAACGATCTAATGTAGTAACTTTATTTTCCATACTAAAACATAAAATTCATTACCAGCGCAAAAAAAAATATTTTTACAGGAGTAGTTTGATTGAGAAGTCTACCTTATAATAAGGAAGGAAATAAATTATACGAAACACCGAGATAAATACCTAATGGCAAACTTAGTCGGTAGAGACGATTTTCTCGTTAACTGAACCAGACTTAAGTACTACACCTTTTAATAAATCGCTTCCACAGTTGAAGGAAACGTAATCAGAACAGCGTTAAAAATAAAAATATACACAGTTTCAGTTCGTGAGAAACGTAGGTCGCGCACCTGTGCCAATACATTAATTATTAATCAAAGAGTATTCTGAGCTGACCTACATATTAATTATAGACCAGAAATTGATTCCTTCTCGTACTGTTGTTTGCATAGTTGATACGAGAAAGACAAACATAAATCATTTCCTGTCGCTTACGGTTTTGAAAAGGTTTTTAGTGTAGTTTTGGGCATAGAATAAACCACTAATGTCAGTTTTTCTCATCGTTGCTACCTTCTCTATAGCTACAATAAATATGACAGTCAAGCTCATAGGAGAAAAATGTGAAAAGGGCTTTAAATGACGATGGTGAGCCTTGGTCGTAATATTGATATATTGCAAACTTCCACCCGCCTTGAACTATATAGTATATAAATAAGAAAATATCTTTCCCGTGTGGTGGGACTGTACACGCTGGTATCATAATATTATATAATAACTTAACCTATAATTTTCGTGTAAGTACCTCTGTTCTGCCGATGAGTTCAATAATAAACATATTGGTACATAAACATTAAATGAATTAGTCACTAACATAATCACTATACACCACAATTTTCCTTAATCATAGAGCACAAGGCCAAGTATTTATGTTCACAGACACGATATTATAACTAAACAATGATTTTATCGTAGTTATCAGTTTTAGTAAACCACCAAGCATTCATAACTCAAACAGAAACAAAGTCAATCCTGACTATACTTTGCCCAAAACGTCGAACTACAGATAATCCCACGTCCACAGCATTCTGTATGGGATCTATGGCCTATACTCCGGTACACGGTACACGATTAGGAACTAATAAAGTTCAAACTCTGCGTCTGCAGTACTTTCACAGTAACTTTTCCTCTGATTTTGCATCACAGTGATCATTATTGTTGTGTGAAAGGACTGTATGTATATTTCCTGTACTAACATACAAGTGTCAGGAACGCATTCTCATTATTTAAGGTATAGCCACTCGTATTGTAAAGTGCAGTTAACGCAATATCGTGTGGGACAACAGAGGCATCGTTTCCTAACCCTGATGAAAGGGTAAGACGAAAAGACTAAAAAAGAAGTTGGATTGATCGATTTACCTACACATACTTCGCAAACCGCTAAGTGTGTTTATGTAATAAGTGCTTGTACGACCTCTACTATCCTATTTGTCTAAGAACGGGTAGCAGGTAGCTATACAGTTCTGTCCAAAATGTTTACCACGTTTAGCTCCAAAAGATGTCCAAGCCATTACTAGCCACGACACAGAAAATGAAGCTTGAAACGAGAGTAAATAACTAAATACACACACACACAAATACTACACTCATCATCATCATCATTTCAGCCGAAAAGACGCCCACTGCTGGACATAGGCCTCCCCTAAGGCCTGGGTTGGCGATCGCAGTATGGTGTTAAAATGCATAGAGAACTCTGCTGCCCACTCTCTAGTAAGTCCCTTAGTCGCCTTTTACGATACCCACGGGAAGAAATGGGGCGGTGCTATTCTTTATGTCCGGCACCAAACGGATAACTACACTCAACTTTGCATAAAAAGGGAGTAACAAAGTACTTAACATAGGTACGTTGAAATATTTTGCACCTACCTACACATTCTATATCAAATCCTTTTCACTACATGGGACCATTTTCTGCGGTAAAGTAATAAACATTGTATAAAAAGGGGAACGTGGGTAGAAAATGATATTAAATTAAATGTCATATTCGTGTATTCAAATGCTCTTTGAAGCATTATGTATACGGTAAACACGGGTGAAGTGGAACTATTACTCCAGGCCCCATTGAATTTAGATTATGGAAAAGTTCTAAAGGCGACAGTTCGTAAATGTTGCTGAGCTCCGCTGGTCGAGTTTGATTTAATTCGCGGGTTGGACAAAATATGATAAGGTTTCCAGTCCGGACTGACTGATTGATTTTGAGTATTTATTTATTCCAGGCTGTCTGTTGTAATATGATAAATGAAAAAAAAAATATATATATAATATACTTTTAAGAGTACCGAAATCTCTCAGCTCACATTTGTGGCGGCAAAGCAGTCGTGTATTTGTTATTTTATTTTAACAATATCAAAATGTTTTCGCTTCTCCCCAATTTCCTGTACACCTTTTTCATAAACAGACCGTATGAAAGGTAAAGCTCATCGTTTCACACTCAGTAATATAATTACTTTCTGTTCAGCGCGGTCCAGTACTACGAGTAGCTGTAGAGATCATGCAGGACGATTGTTAAGACGGAGATATATGCCAGCTACCTTGAGTGGTTAGCTTGCGTGTTCTGTACTGAGCTCACGCAACGCGTCGTACATTCAGCCAGTAATAGGACTCGCCCAACAAGGAGCGCTGTCCCCAATTTGACGCATTATTAATTTATTATACACAAATCAAAAGGTATTTCAATAAAACGCGTATACTAAAAGATCAATAATTAAATTATCTTTAAATTGGTGAAGGTTTCAGAAAAATACGCTTGGTAGATTTTGCGCCGTTCTCAGTTTCTTATCCGCGTTAGACATAATTTTACAAATTAATTTCAGTATGTAATATAAACATAATCTAAAATATTCACATATTAAATTATTGAAAAAATGTTTTAATTTAATATATATTTTTTTCAAATCATTAACACTACTCGTTTAGACGTGATCTTCAGTATAAAACCATTAAAAGTCGGGTATCATCGTCTTAACTAACTCATGTCCTGTTTTGTTTGTGCAGTTTTCCATGAATCAGAAATATAATGTGGTATTTGTTAATGAATTAACGAATGAATGTGATTCCTATGACCGCTATGTGGAATTACGCTAAGTATTTGTGTCCAACATGGAAAATTGTGTAAAATATTAAACCATTTAAGTTTAGATATTTACATAAACGTGGTTTTTCATGTGAAAACTCCTAGTACGAATGTGTAAATTTTAAAAGTTTTTGAAGTGTATCAGGGAATATGAAAAGGATTTTCAGCACGGACTGTACTTGCGGACGGAACATTTTATTCCGGAAAATTAAAAACTTTTCTTGGAGGGCGAACTTCGGCTGCATATATTATATAAGTATTTTAACCGAGTCCAAAAAGGAGGAGGTTATATGTTTGTCTGTATGATTGTATTTTTTTTTATTGTGGACCGATTTTGAAAACAATGTTTTGTTTGAAAGGACATGCTTCCGAAGTGGTTCCATTATCACCAAGTCAGAATCTGATGAGGCGATCCCATGGTCTGGTGGATAGTGAAGTCAAAGTCAAAGATTTATTTGCAAACTAAGTGTACATTTTGGAAAAATCCTCAAATTGTATAGGCATACGCATATGTACTGTGAACATCGCTATAGAGCGATTTGGGTATTTTTTATAGTAACTCGTGCATTCGCTCTCTCATTTGGTGAAGTGGAACTGATGCTGAAATTCACAGATGGCCACCGGAACTACTTCATAATAAGTATTTAACGGGTTGCGATTCGATTAGGTACTTTAATAAGATTGCTAAGCAATTTATGCTCGTCACAATGCATATGGTAAGTGCAGTTCTTCTGGTTTCTACCAGGAGATCTCCTCAACAATTAACGCCCCTGCATCGGTAATAGCAATATTTTGTAAAATGTGATGAGCAGTTGACATTAGGCTATTGTAACTTAGATAAAATACAAACTGACCCACTAAAAATTTAAAAATATTTTATTTTTATTTTGTGGTTTTCTTTTAGTCATGTAGACGTGATAGGCATGACTGCTCATGCACACGCTCAACATGGGATAAAAATAACAGTTGTGTTGTGAACAATGTATTTTACACATTAAATCTGCGGGTCTTTTTTAATGATGGTTGTGGTCCGTTGCGTAGTTTAGAAGAAAAATGTGGCTACACAGACAGACACATAAGGTGAATGTAATGAATGCTGGTAGGCTTGACTTACACATCACACCAGCATCAAATAAACGCCTCCGTCCTGCCACAGTGCCTCTACCTCGCAACCCCCTCACGGCCCGCTGCTCGATTGCGTACAATCATAATTTCTCCCGGGGTCCGTTCGACCGCGACCACTCATAACCACCGAGTAGCCCTGCACGCATCGCTTCCTGTTTTCCATCGACAATTTCTCGGCTTTCCCCTGCGGCCGAGGAGGGGGGGGGGGGGGGGTAATCGAGCGTGGCAACCTAGTGTTAGTGTTTAGAGCTTTGTGAGTGATCGATTAATCAGTATGGTTGGTGGGTTTCGTTGTATTATGGAAGGTAGGCTTAGTGAATAGATACGTGTTTATGGTGGTATATTTCAGAGAGGCAAATTCCATATTTTTAAGAACTTCCACATTCAAATCTCAGCCTCTATCTGTCAAAAATAAAATCAATTTACCTATTTTCATGACAAAGTAACTGAGAGGAGATTGCGACCTGAATATTAGAACGTTTTTAAGTACGAAAATGATTGGCCTTTATTTGATTGAATAAGTAATTCATCATCAGCATCATCATTCAGCCGAAAGACGTCCACTGCTGGACATAGGCCTCCCCCAAAAAGGGAGGGGATTTGCCATAATCGCCATGCTTGGCAGGCGGGTTGGCGATCGCATTATGGTTTTAAAATTGCATAGAGAACGCTGCTGCCCATTCTCTAGTAAGTCCTTTAGTCGCCTTTTAGGACACCCACGAGAAGAAATGGGATGGTGCTATTCTTTACGTCCGGCACCACACGGAATAAATAATTACAAAAGCTTTAATAATCCAAAGAAAAAACCAATGCAACGTAAGTAACAAATGTTATAATACATGTGTGTGTAAGTTGTAATATTGATGCCCATACATAGACAAACTTGTAAAAGGCTAGTGCAGATTTAGCAATTTCACCATAAAATTGCATTCCAATCCCTTTCCTGGGTCTCAGGCCTCCTCTGTGTAAGAGGGGGTGAACCGTACCCAAGACACCACGCGGCTCAGTGCAGGTTCATGATCATCATCATTTCAGCTAGGACGTCCACTGCTGGACATAGGCCTCCCCCAAAGGGGGGGGTTTGCCATAATCGCCACGCTTGCAAGGCGGGTTGGCGATCACAGTGTGGTGTTAAAATACATAGAGAACTTCTGCCTATTCTCCAGTAGCTCCCTTAGCCGTCTTTTACGACACCCACGGGAAGATATAGGATGGTGCTATTCTTTACGTCCGGTACCACACGGTACAGTGCAGGTTGGTGGAAGTCAAATAATTATGTCTTCGAATATTAATTTGGTCGAGGTTCTACTTTCTCTCGAAGTATTTATCTACTGTTATTTCGTTAGAATTAATAAATTAGCCAAATCTAATATAAGATCCCACATTGCGCGTCGATGCAACCCTCGACCTGCAATACTGACCTTTTCCAGCCGGTAGTCACCGAGGCATGACCTGAGGGTAGACCGACGCGTGTCTCGCAGAGGTTTCAAACCAATTAGCATTAATGAATGCTCGAGCTTGCGGTCTATGGTAAAGCTAGGCTCCACGACACCCCCCGGGGGTTTTATCAAGTGGTTGGTCATAGTCAGCCCCAAAAAGATGTATAGGTACACGGATAAGGAACCATTTTATTGTGAACAACCTTTGTTCCATAACATTCTATCTACTGTACCTACAGGTGTCGTAGATGGATTGTCGAATCCGCTGTTTTACAAAATCGCTAGTTGTTTTATAAAACAGCTCCGTCGTGTAAAACGTGTGTTCAGCAGGATTGCCATTGGCTACGTTTAAAAAATCGCTACCCACGTTTACATGTAATGCAGAATGGTTTCAAATGTCGAATTGGTCGCAGTAACTAAGCTAGGGCACTTATGTAGATTACCTGTTTTGGTCATAGGGTGGGTCTATTAGATGTTTCGACAAAATGTTTACTTTGTTTTATTAGGGCCTTTGTTTTAATCCTCGGATAAAAGTACCAATAGCTACCTAAAGAATAAAGTTATTAGACTATTTATTCGTCAGATAACTGGTTGTCAATTTTTCAATAAATATTTAACCTAAGAATAACTATCTGACCGATCATCTCATCTGTGAAAACGCTAACTTCAGGGAGGTGAAACAAATATACAGAATAACGGAATGTTAGAGCGGGACGGACTATTTCTTTGAACAAGCAAACGGCAGCGTCATGTCACTCTTATTATGGTACGTCCGTAACGAGGTTCTTTGTTTGGCTCGTGGTGTTATTTGTGAGTTTTAGTTTTGATAGATTTTTAGTTAACTAAAAAAGGGGAGCGTTCAGCGAACTCTAATAATGCTGAGGATCAATTTTTTGTGAGTTTAGTCGACCTACAAGCAAATAATAGAATATAAAAAGACTGACTCTGTTATAAACAAAGATAAAGAATCTGCATGGAATAAAATTGAAAGTCAAATCAAAAGTCATTTATTCAAACTACGCTGAGAATCAGCACTTTTCGAACGTCAAAAATTACATGAGACAGTCCTTCAAAAACGTCCACCCTTCACCACTTCTTAGTGCTTTAGCTGAGAAGAAGAAGTGGTGCAACAAACTCCCCAGCAGCACAGCTGTCTGTTCACATATAAATAAGTTCTTTCAACTCATGTGGAACCTCAACAATTGATCGCTCTTGTAAGACCTTAAAGTTAAAATATGAGGAAATAAAAAAGCTACGAAAAAGATATCCTCTGTCCAAAGACAGGAGATGTACAGAACAGGGCGGGGTTCTTCGAATTGTCCTAAATTAACCGACGTCGAAGAAAAGGTTATAAGCATTTGTTCGAACATAAAAGAGCTCGAAGCTCGTCATGATAGTGATACAATTATGGCTTCCTCCTCAATTGCCATGTCTATGTTCTATGTTATAGGGTTTAGTTTCCGCAGTTAGTCCTTCATGTGGACCATTGTGCGTGGGCCATGGCGGCCGTCGGTTGTTTATTCCATTTCCATTGCCATGTCATCAATACTATCGAAAAAATCCAGTACACTTGTAAAGCATGATAACAACCTTAAACTTAAGTAACGTCAACGTCGTTTATCAATGGAATAAGCGGTTATCTGGCCGTAAAAGAATCAAATAGATTTATTCCTCAGATAAGTGAAATATTCGAGTAATAAAGCCTATTTGACGATTGAACAACATATTTTTTGATATCTATCGAATAAAACCTATCTGTCTGGTTATCTAAGGATTGAAAAATCGGCCCTTAGAAATAAATTTGTATACTATGTTTTGTACCTACAATGATACAATGTTAGGGAACAAAGGTTGTTGACTATAAAATGATTCCTTGACCGTGTATACAACTTTTTGGAGCTTACTATACCCCCGACAAGTAGGCGAGATTGCACTTGTATTTCATTCACTATTGTTTTAAATTAAATATGACGGTGTAAGAGTTTATCTAAAAAGTCGTTGAAAATAGACGTCTCCATTAGTACGGTGGTTTGCTAAGTGCTGTTTTCGATCAAATCCATGCCCATAAAATAATAATATGGAACTTGAAGTAGAAGAAGAAGAGAAAGGTGATAGCTATAGGATTCTGCCAATTTCCCAAAGTAACGTTTTTCGTTTCCATATAAAAGACAATAGATTATTTATCGCTACTTAAAGCTCAATTGACGATATAACCAACGTAAAAGTTTACTACGAGTCGACCCTTAATAAAAATGTATGTGTGAACTCCAAAAGGTTGTAATCTCCCCGGGGAGGCACGTGCCCCGACTGTAACAAGTTATAAACTGATCCTGAATTTTAATATAGAGGCAATTAGGGAGGTCGATTCAATGGACTGGGGAATATTTACTCTATGAATAGAAAGCTGGAAAACTAAACAAGTATTTGCGAGTGTACATAACGACCGGTTGCTATGTCCAAACGAATCGTTCTGCATACTAATCGAAGCTTTTAGATATAACACCCTTTATTGACGGAACTTTTGACCTTTTATGACTCAAAAGTTAGAAAGGTGTTCTAATCTCACCTAAACATTGAGTTTTTTTATTGACATACAAGTTTTATCGTGGTGTATGTGACTTTCCTACAGTCGTCACTTGTAAGTTTAGTGTCCTATAGCTCATTAAACAGAACATTTTATTATTAACAGTAATGATACTCACATTATGACGAACAAACCATGTTTGGTCTTGCTGAGTAAGTGAGTACGGTACCTAAATAAAAAAAAAATTAAAAACCTAATATACCAGCGCTTAAGCATGTACTAAGTATTTAACACAGGCGTTATTTTAACTAGGCAAGGTAAAAAACACGTTGTACAAGATGTAACGACCAATAATAAACAGCTATTTAGAAATGAACAGTTCTGTTATACAAATTGTTTCATAAAGGAACGCGTGAGCCGTGATATTACGCCCTCGGTGAAAAGCCGGGAAATTGCTTTCTTTATGAAGTTTACACCTCAAAAATAATGTAAGGTTATAACGTTTCTAAATGATCAAAAAGGAGCAAGATGAAAAAGTGAGGTAAAATGTTGAACTTTGGACAAAATAAACGTAGGAAACAAATACCATTGTGGACTTTAAGTTATCTGTTTTGCAGCGCAATGTGGTTATGCTTCTGTTATCCAATAATCGAATACCAATTACGATACGATACCTAGCTCTAGGTAAAATTAATCGACTACGAAACCCTAGGTAAGATTAATGTTAGTCAGAAATCTAGACTCAAACCGAGGTTACAATGACGGGTTGATGTCAGTACTCCTGGGTGTACAGCTACAAACCCTCAACATTTAAATGGTAAACCATTTACTATTCACTTATACTTAGGCTTCCTCCCTAGATTTCTATTCAGAATGGCACTGAGTATCTAGCAGACTACCGACAAAATTACGAAAACTTGTATACAAATGAAATCACGATAACATTTTGACGTAATGTTTTGAATAATCTACATACACTATTAAATAAAGACTGCTTTTGCGATTAAATCTTGGTATTTCTTTTAGAATACAATTGTTTATCTTTAGTAAGTATCTTCCCACGCACTTAATACCACTTACTGTCTTGCAATCTATTATGTGAATATAAAAAAACAACTTTTTACCCTGCTGCCTCAGAAGGAGGGTTATGTTTTTCGAGTTTTTTTTATGTATGTATGTAGGATGCAGATCGAAATGAAACTTGAAAAAAAAACTCGTTAAACTTCTTTTAATTAAAATATAAATAATAAAAAGTAACACTTCTTGGCTCTTAGCAATCTTTTCGTCTTATACTCTGTCACCCTTTCCAATTTTTTACTCACTCCTTCTTTTTACTTATTTTTTAGCATAAAAATAATGCAGATAATAATTATAATATGTAGATAAAGCTGCATTCAGACCAGATGCTACTTCATTAAAATTCCCACATGTATGTATATTTCTTTGGCACGCTCCGTAGCCTAAACGGCTTCATGGATTTTAACATTATGAGGTATCGTTAGATTTGTTTTAATTTCGGAAGTGACATAGGGTATAACATTTTAATATGGCATCTGCGAATCCAAAAAGAAAGGAGGAAAAAAATATATTTTGTTATTTTAATAATATGGGAATCAAATAAAAACTAGTTAATAGCCAATTCCAAATATATATGTACTAGCTGACCCGTGCCCACTCCGTTGGGCGGTAAACATTTTTACTCTATGACACTCACAAATAACGTGGCTTTCTATGGGTAAAAGAATACCTACCTACCCTACCTACCTACCCTACCCTACCTACCTACCCTATCTACCTACCCTACCTACCTACCCTACCTACCTACACTACCTACCTACCCTACCTACCTACCCTACCTACCTACCCTACCTACCTACCCTACCTACCTACCCTACCTACCTACCCTACCTACCTACCCTACCTACCTACCCTACCTACCTACCCTACCTACCTACCCTATACCCTACCTACCTAAAAAAATATAATAATAATAAAAAAAAAACTTCACATAAACCATCTACTAAATAGTCCGAACAAAGCCTAAACCTTTTTTTTTGATAGGTGAGCCCGTTCTTGAGTTAATTACAACGAAAAGTGGCATTGATTTGTATTTATATAGATTATAACTTATTAATTATTGTTAGTAACTTTTTATACAGTTTATACATTTACACTGTACTTATTGTTTGAACTATTATTTTTGCCTTGTTTTTATTTTATTTTTTAAATTATTACTTCACATAAATTTATTTCAAAATGTTTTTTTTTAATAATTACTTGGGAAGAGACTGGACCCCACAACACAGGGAATCCTAGTGTGGGGTTCAGGGAGTTTGCAAAATCTAGCCTTTATGGCTCTTATGTAACCTATTACTATTTTTTTTATGATATACCGTGTTTTTTTTTAACTGAATAAAGTTATTTTAATTTTTTTATTATTTGGTGTCTGAAATGGTCTTTTAAGGAAAGAACTACACATATTGAGTGGACCTGACCAGTCAGTGCACGCATTTGTCAGTAATCGTGCAGCTCTACTCAGAACTTAAGGAGCTCAACGATGCGACGATCAATACCAAAGAAAGGACATTAGTGTAGGCCGCATAAATGACTCAAACTGCCAGACCATGATTAACACTAACTGAGAATAAATGAAAAGGAAAAAAAAAAGCAATAACCCACATAGTCTTCACATTCACAATAATTAAAATTATATAATCTTTTACAAGTAAATTCATGTCATTGTATAGCTTATTAACTTAACATTACATAACTGAACAATTTGTTCAATAGTAACAATAAAATGCTTAAAATAAAATAAAATATTTAAAAAAAACAAAAACCCGACCGCAAAAACTTGAACTGAAAAGATGGAAACAAGATGAAAAGAAAACGAGTATCCTCTAAGTACCAAAAATAAATAAATCAGTCTTTATAAATCAGGTATTTGTTTTTTTTATAATTTTGTTTTATTAGTCATATTTCGGTAAATCCTAGCAGCTGATAACGTATTCTGTCTCTTTTGTACGATTATGTCTTCACGCGTAAACTACTGAACCGATTTTGATTACATTTCGCAGGCGGCCTGGAGCCTCGAGAAAGACGTAACTTAATTAAATTTTCTTTAAAAAGAAATATTCCGCGTGGGTGAAGCCTCAATGGAAATGAATGAGATGGCTCCCGACAATCTAACTTCGTACCACAAAGCTCTGATTTTGTATTTATAAGTTGTGAATTGAGATGTGGTAAATAATTGTTATATTTATACCAGCGTACCTACCAACAAGATATTTTAATATGAGCTCTTAAACAAAACTTTTAAACTTCGCATAGTCTATAATATCGCATAGTCGCATAGTCTATCTATGTATATAAATATAAAAAAATAAAATAACTCCCACACCTGTATCAACAACTTCAAAAAACTAACTTCCTGCTCAGAGAGAATAACATACCAAATTACGAATACTTACACTGATATATAGTCCCAAAACAAAAGTTCCTGAAATGTTTATATGCGTAGTCGTAACTCGTAGTCTATACTACTAGCATTGGCAAAGAACATTTCAGGAAGTTTTTTTAAACCAGGTAAATTCGATTAGCTAAAATCTATAATCGCATCTTTACAAGCAACCACGAACATTGTTGTACTTTCTGAGACATGGATCAAAAGTGATGATGAGGTAGAAGACTTAAAATTCCATGCTACACGCTATAACTTTATACAAAATAAACGAGGATGCGGTGTTTCAATATTCATGCACAACAATCTAAAACACCATTTTAGCGAAGAACATTTTGTAGACGATACCTTACCTCTGGATTTATGTAAAAAAGTTCACCTTGAGCATTGGTGCCTTAAATAAATCAGACAAAAGCAATAACTTCTTGGAGATTTTTTATAATATTTACAGAAGAAGAAGAGTATATGGTGATTTTAAACCTAGATTTGCTGAACCCAGATCAAGCGATTCGCAACTACAGGATAACACTGAAAGAAAGCAACTTCAACATTTTAAATAAAATTGATCATAAATATTATACCCGAGAAACTACCTCAACCAAAACTATACTACATCATTTTAGCGTCCAACCTACAGGTTATGACTTTCATATCGCCATGATTGAATCTGCGATGACCGATCATAAGCAAATATTTGTAGTGAACTCCATAAGAAAGGGGAATGTATGGCATTGGTTTTCCCAAAACTGTATTAGTGTTTTGAAGATATTGGAAACAATACAAACGATGAAGAACTCATCTATGAGAGCTTGGCTAACAAACTACAGTCTTGTTTATCTAAGTGCAAAGTTTCGAACCTTCCACGACAAGTAAAAAAAAGAAATTATACATGATACAATCGGAACATTATGGCAAAAATGTATATCAAATGGAATTTGAGAAAACAAGAGCTAGAGTAGCGTACAATATACAAAAAACGAAAAATACATATTACTACAATTTTTTTATGGACAATATAACAAAACCTTGAAAGTGTGGAAACTAATTAACAAGCTATCCAAAAATAAAATTAGAGAAAGTAGTGGACCAGAAAAACTCGAGACTGACGCTCTGGTACTATTACAGATCAAAAGGAAATATGTGAAATGCTCAACAATTACTTTTCATCACTAACAAATCTCATCACTGATATGTTAAACAGAACCTAGCTCAAGAACCTGCAACAAATGACTCAACGGAACTTAAGTGTTTAAACCAGCAGCCACGGATGAAGTTATTAAAATGATTGACAATTCAGATCCCAATACTAGTTCTGGCATTGATGGCATAAGTACAAAAACTTTAATATGTGTTAAAATGAATTGCTAATGAACAGCACGTAAATCTTTGTTTAGTTCGAGGTATTTTTCCCGATGGCTTAACAATTGCTAAACTTATCCCTGTTTACAAATCTGGAAGTAAGTCTGATCCTTGTAACTACCGTCCTGTATCTGTCCTTCCAGTTATTTAAAAAAATATCGAGAAAATCCTGTATAACCGTTTGAAAACATTTCTTAATTCAAAAAACTTTTTATAACAAAAACAATACGGATTTTGACCTTACTCGAATACACTCTCGGAAACTATTGATTTCATAACGAAAATAAGGAGCAAAATCGATCAAAAGCAAACAGCTTTAGGTATTTTAATCGACCTCAAAAAAGCTTTTGATAATTAATCCCGATCTGTAATTACAAAAACTGTCTCACAACAGTATCACAGGCAAAGCACTACAGATTTTTAAGTCATACTCGTACTCGTACCTGCAAAATCATAAGCAAATTTTTTTAAATAGGCTGACACTTTCGATGTACACACAGAAAATTAGTTCGGTTTGCAGGGCACACCGACATAGATGTTAGTGTGCGTAAAATCAACGGGTGTTACTACGCCTATTTATTATTAGTGTTTGCTTCACAATATATGTGAAGAAAAGGATAAATTTAAGAAAATTATTAATTGGTCTTGTGGCATAGGTCTGTATGCAGTCGGCTAGTGAACCACATGTCTTAGGATCGAGTCTCACCGCCGACGTTAACTTTTTGAATTATAAAAATATTTTTATTCATTTTGTTGAATTTTTATTTTTGTATTTTACTTACCTGATAATAACAACATTATTCGAGAACAAATATAGGGGAGTAAAAATTAAACAATTTGTAATAAGAAATAACAATATTTTTATAGACTAGGTAGTTATAATTTAGGTTATAAGTTATAATTAGTAGGTAAGTATAATTACTTACCAATTATAAAGTTTTGTGTATTACAAAATATTCTAAGTCGGACAAGAATTAACGTTATTCTTCATATTCAAGTGGGTAATTTATTTATTAGTGATATGAATAAACATGTTAGTAAGTTAGATAATAAGATACTTACAGGTATCCTAAATTGACTCACACAAAACAAATTTAATTACCCCCTGATATTTTTATTTATTAATAGCCGAATGGTTCACTATCATGGTTCATGGCTTCAGTATCTATTACCTACTTGTTGCAATCGTGTCCTCATGCTGACAACCATATTCCAACATAATTTTCGCCACAATATTTTGCGACTGTCCTTGTCTGACTTAAAACATTTTTCATCGCTAGATAAATATAACTACATTATTGCACCAATCGAAATCCAAATATTCTCTTGCGAAGTGTATCCGGTTTTGCCTGTGAATATCTGACAATAAAATTTTCCAGCTGCACGCAAGCAAGTGATTCCGTACAGTTTGTAATGTCACGTCATATTTAGTCGCCGTGGAACGAGTAGTGAGGAACGGCGGAACAGCAACTATATCACGGTGCCACGCATATGTATACGCAAAACCAGCCTTTGGTCCCGGTCGGCGAGGATCAATCCTTCCCGAATCTGCATATCGATGGGCCCACAATTGCACAGTTCTTCTCTGTGAACAATAATAAAAAAATATTGTTACAAAAAACAACAATCAAATAACATGTGGAATAAATAACATAATAAACTTCTAAACATAATAATAACATTTTGTTACTCACCGTTAACTTTAAACGCCTCGCAATTTCAGTAATTGAAACGTTTTGCTCATGCAAAATAATTATCTCAGCTCATAAAAGTGTAGTTATGTGATTCACAAATAAAAGCACTTCTCAAAACACGCAGGGTATAATGTCTAAAAACGTAACGAAAACCCGATAGTCCATAGCATTATGACGATGAACCTAAACTACCTACTAACTTAAATAAGATTAAATTTGTCATTTTTAGAGGGTAGACAATTAATAAATTCCAACCCAAATATAAAGAAGACTTACTAATAGTTAAGCAATGAAATGAACAAACAAAATATTTTATTAAAACATACAAAAATATTAATCTGTTGGCAATCGGATTCGAAATTACGGCGCTACGGATATTATATACCGAACGCCTGGCTAATGCGCCACGGAGACGATTGTTGTACTGGCTAAATTTATGCTTCATATTCCGATGCCTGCGACATTAAAGTGATAAGAAATTGCAAGTGTTATTGTTATTGTGAAGGAAGCACTAATAGGCGAAATAATGTACACCCGTTGATGGTACGCACACCAATATCTATGTCGGTGTGCCCTGCAAACCGATCTAATTTGCAGTGTGTACCTCTAGGATCAATTCTGGGACCACTGTTGTTCATAATTTATATTAATAACATTTCCCAGATTGGTCTCAAAGGAGACATCTCGCTTTACGCAGATGGGACAAGTCTTTTCTACTTTGGGCATTAAATCGAAGCTATGATACCTTTTATCCAAAACGATTTAAATTCTCATAATGACTGGTTCCAATCTAACCTCCTCACCATTAATACTACAAAAACAAACTGTTTTAATTGCCCCAAAAATTTAAAAATAAGCTATAATATTGTTGCGCGCACAACTAAAAAGCCTACTACTAGCGCCATCTAGTATCAGGTAGCGGAACTAGTAGAGTCAAGATTCTTCCAGAAAGTTCGATTCTAGAACTATCGACACCCGGTCAGTCGGCACGAATAATATTGTCACGAACCCCAAGCTCGTAACAATATTATACTTAAAACCAGAAATAGCGAAAAAAAATCTGCTGTTCCCTACATTTTGACAAGTTATTAGGACATAAATGTAGGAACCAGCTGATTTTTTTTCGCCATTTCAGGTTTGGTCCCATAGTAAAAGTTGTTCATAATGATGAGAACAATGACCCCTTAAGAGGATGTGCGTTAATTCCGGGACATGTTGTATACTAGCTTCGCCCGCGTGGATGTCGGAAATTATCCCATGGGAACGTTCTGCCGGGATAAAATGTACCCATGTCATGGCCTATCCGTATAAGTACCTATCATCCCAATGATATTATAAGTAAAAAGACGTAAATAGGTTACCTACTCAACATTCGATCTGCAAAAACGGCACAATGTCGCACTGCCGTATCTCCTGCGCTTGTTTTTTCGAAACATTACATAAAAACATCGAATTAAAGGGGCGTGGCCATACACATTTGTGTATGCAAACACGATATTTTTGTTTTCCGAGCTGCATGGAAAACATTCCCCGCGTGGGTGAAGAGGGGAAGGGTTTGTTTCATTCTCAACCACCGCGCGCACCGCGCATATCTGTCACTAGCTGTCAGTCAACACAGGTTTTGAGGTCATAATATATTGTCTTGTGAATCGGTTTCAGAAACACGAAAGAAATTGCCTAATCCAAACCGGTTACCGATCATCAATCCGTAGCTCTTGGTAAATTTAAAAATTTCGAAGTCGTAAATACGGTCTGACTCGAAATCTGTCTTCTCCTCGATATTGAGTGTATAGTTGCTAAAACTGTCTTCCTCTTCGGAACTCATTACCACATCTACACAAAATCATTGTGTTATTAATCTAAAAATATTTTAATACGCAGGAGACAGCTTGTGTTTCAAGGAACGTTATGTGTAAGGTTTTTTGTGTAATATTTCAAAAAACATGCGCAGGAGACGCGGCTTAATAAATGCAAATAATCTTCTATTTTTAATTATTAATAAAACAGGTTTTTGTGATTCTAAATGTCTAACTTAAATATAAAATAATAATAATTAATTTTAATTATGATAACATTTTCATAAGTTTTAATTTTAATAGATTGTAGGTTGATTATGAAGAGACCCGGATATCGCTTGACTATTAATAATAATAATACCTATTTATACTACGTATAAACGTAGTATTCCAAACGGGACAACGATCTATTCTGGTTTCGCTCAACTTTTATAATAATGATTACATGTCATTCCACTATGACTGATTTGCCAGTAAGTTAGTTATACGTAGTTAGTGGCGCACTCTGTCTCTTTGGTAAGCGTTGAAATGTCATCGAAATCATCACAAGTCCTCCCACACTATTCGCGTCAAACAATAGTAAGAGGCCAATGACCTGTTGACGTAAACTGTCTTTACTACTAACGGTCTCTCGTAGACTAATGCTGACTAATAAAGGTTATTGGTACTACTTGGGACTAGTAAGGGTTATTACTTATTTTTGATGCAAAGTATTTAATAGTAGAGAATATTTATTAGATACTCTATGATCTAATTTAGCTAATGGTAAAATTACGATAAACGTGGACGTGGACAATACTCGTACGATTGGTTTGAGTCAAGAGTGTAGTAACACTAATAGATACTTCATTCTTATGGAAGTCCATAAGAATTAAGTGATCAGTAAAATTGATTAAACTTCTAATATGAATTTAGACCACTTAGTCTAAATGGATATTAGAAGTCTAATATTCTATACAAACGAATACTCATCCATTTTCCATGGTTTAGTAAATGTTTTACTGGTTTCATACAAATAGAATATGTCGCATCTTCCAGTAATTGGCTTGTGGAGGTCGGATTGCAATCGCGGTGGGTATAATATGATTTATAATACTCCTCCGCATATAGCTCGTTTGGAAGCCGATATCAATCATTGCTAATAGGTAACTAATTTACGAAAGAAAAATACTTACTATGGTGCTAATAAGCAGATAGTCCTTTCAATGGATCGATAAATATTTTGTAAGTACACTAAGAGGGAGAAATTAAGGACCAACATACGTCAGTTGACATTAACATCTTAATTTTCGAAATCTTGAGCTCTAACACTCATCTCAATACCTAAACTGTTGCACAATCCGCTTAAATATAGGACAAAGATATTGCGTAATTGGGGGATTAAGAAAAACCGCCATCGTTTCCAAACGACATTAAACGATGTGAAAATGACGGTGACGTCACGAACCCAATGAAGATCAGAAAAGTGACCATTAAGGCCCACATCATGTGAGGGCGAGCTTAGAGCCATTCGTAAGAACAAAAAATCATGTGGAGATGGAAATATAAAATGACTTTCAATATTTTCACCCGACGAACGTAGAAAGCTGGTAGTTGTGATATCCATAACATCGCGTAAAGTTATAGAGAGAGACAGTCACGCGGGTGTGAGTGATAGACAAAACGCTTTACAAATGCGAACTCCTTCTAAATCTCAATTTGTCATATTGTTAGTCTTCGTTAGTGAAATCTGTGAATCGTCACAGTATTTGACTAACGCGCTCCTTTGTCTTCACTTGATCACTTCATTTGTTTACTAATCTGTGACCACAGCTAATAATTATTCATTCTAATGTGATGGCGCCGAGATTGTGCCAACCTTTTCTGCCAACAGATGTGCTCAGAATCGCGTATTAATTTATCTGTGAATTTCCTTGAGGCATTTTCCTTAGAGAAGATAAATTATCTATTTATAACATTGCTTTCCAATGTTAGACGTATCGCAGATAGCCTACAAATTAACGTTTTCATTAGTAGGTACCAAACATGGAAAATTTAAGCCAAGCTGTTTATACAATTTCACATAGATCAATTTTACTTGTAAAGGCTAGTCGTATTTAGTCAATTTGGCACATCATTAAATTCAATTTGTATACATACATATTATTATGTGTTGGAGTTCGCCAGACGCGGTCTGAATTTGATATGCAATTACGCCACGCCATTCTCCCCATTGCTGCATTGTATTATATTACAGCTTAATACATTCATAATGTTCCCTCGTGTTAATAATTTTAGTGTTCAAAATATTTGCAAATAGGTACCTACATGTTAATTTAGTACAATAACTACTGTGGAATGTGTGCTTGGCATGACAACAAAATTACAAATAAAAATATTGACGGTTTGTTCAGCTCGTTTTCATTAATGGGACTTAAGCCGATCAAAAAGTGTAAACAATATTTTACGGCTAAAACAAGCAGCAATAATAAAATAAATAAAATAAAAACTAGATAAGTTAATAATGGTACTTCGTAAATAGCGATAAAAACGAAAATGCTCATGATAGCTTTGTTTCTGGGTCAAGGACGTGTTTTGGGCGGTATTGGCCTCCCGACACTGATGAGAGCCACATAATTATTCGCCACTAAGTAAATATTGTCTCACGAGGTTTCAGGCTTCACAATGTTTTATTTTTTTTTGGTAGGTAGTGTATGACATTTTTTGTCAGAATGACGAAGCCAAAAACACGATTGGCGCAGTGGTTAAGCGATTACCTGCTGCGCTGCGTATCGCGGGTTCGATTCCCGCACAGAAAAAAAAAATTATGACCTACAAGTAGTGGTTCCGGGTCTGGCTGTTTGTGTATGTGAGTTTAAAGGTCTGTAAACGCACCCACAATACAAGAGATATTCCTAGTGTGGGGCAACGTTTTAAAAAACAACATTTTTTTTAGGGTAATGCTCCTACACGATCATTTTTAGATTCAGGATCCGTTTGGGAAATATTAAGCTTTAAAGTACTAATGTTTGTGTGAGTCAAGTCAGGCAGCTAATTGGTTGTTGTTGGATATGTCATAAAATTCATGACAATAGCGTATTTGTACCACCTGTTTTACCAACATTATGAAATGCAATAAAGAATTGTGAATTGTGTAAAGGCTTCTACATACCGGGGCGACTTGTCGCGCGACGCGACACGACACAAAGGCACCGCTCGTCCCGCCCGTCGCTCGTCGCGGGGCCTTTGTGCCGTGTCGCGTCGCGCGACAAGTCGCGCTGGTATGTAGAAGCCTTAACGAAGTTAAAAAGACAACTATCACAGTTAAGTAGGCTTTACAAGTTAACGAGTAATAGTCGACCAACTTACATTTTAAGTTGGAATGTATGGGAGAACATGTTTTTCAACTATATTGTTAAATTTGTTCTTTAGGTAAATTCATCCCAACTACGGAACCCTTCATTGTGCGTGGTCCGACACGCACTTCGCCGTTTTTTTAGTTTTTGCTGTAAAAAAACGAACCGAAACATTTTCGAATTCAGCTGTTTGACTAATGTATTTAAAAATCCACAAGCTAACGGGGGCATTTACAGTTATAAAATAGTATACTGGTAGTATGATACCTATTATGAATAATTTCTAGACTCAGTCTTAATAATTTTAGCAACATGCATGGAATTTCCATTACAAGATTTTCCCTCCGGAATATATATTAAAACAAGAAAAATAGACTACTAACGCAAATTAAATTACCATACCGACATTATACAAAAACACTACATTAGTAAAAGAGTTCCTTTAGTATTCCCCCCCCTCCACACCCCTTGAGAACGTACCCGCAGTCCGTGCAAAAGGCGCGCGGCGCTCCCCTAATGCATACAAATTTACTAAACTACCAACTACTATGAGGAACTACTCAGCATTCTTCTTGTCAACGGAAAACCCCCTTTAACTGGATAATTGAGGAAAGTTTTTGTGACTCAGGTACTTACCTGAGTTATGTAATATTTGCTTAGTTTAAAAATTCTACTTTCATTTTACTTGCGTTGAAATTATAGTTTCCTGACTTTACTCAGAGTTTTTATTACGATCAAAACCTCCTCTGCTACAATTTACTTGGTATTTTCCATAAATAGGCAATATATGTATATAGGCACAATATTTTTCTAATCTCTTTTTATTTCTATAGATAATCCAATATGCCCATTTCACACCACCTACATAGCAACTACTTCTATAAATACGAGCTGGTCCGCAGCGAAGGTCAAGTCTCGTGGAGCACCGACTTGAAGCCGTGCGACGGCGGATCAAACGAGTATCGACTTACATATCACACCCACGAGTTTTACGACTTTTATACCCTGTAGAGAAGTGGAGAAACAAAGGAGAATAGACACTATGTTGTTGTAGTAGGTAATGGAAATTATTCATTTTATTTATACCTAAACTGCAATCATATCAACCGAGTAAACAATGTCATCATTATTCTTTAGATTATGGTTTTCTGAAAATAATAGCCGGTTGCCCGCCGACAGGTGTGTGATTAGGGTGGACAAGTGATAACGTCGAGAGCATCCTGATCCTCTTTGCCCAAACAACAAAAACGAATTAGCATTAATTAAGTTTTCTTCTCTGGTACCAATTTTTTTAGATTTTTTTTCCGATTTTTTTCTATCACACCCTTATACCATGCGTGGTAATTGTTATTGTTGTAAAATATATCCCTTTTGATAAGTTATATTGCCCTTGCAATTGCTAACATCAACTTGAGGGTACGTATTTGAATATCGAAGATTAAAATACCTACGCTTAAAATACAAATGTTCAAAACATCGAAAATTTAAATATCGATTATATCAAAATGTCAAAAATTGTTATACCTACGCTTAAAACGTCGAAGATTGAAATGCCGAGTGACTAAAATTTCGAATGATTCAAAATATCGAATGACATTATGCCTAAGTTCAAAATATCAACATTGAATACATCTAAGTTCATAATATCTACGTTAAAAATACCTACTAGTTGAAATACCGAAAGTTATATAGGCAGTATGAGTGTATTCATAAATGTAGGTTTTTTTGTAACCCACCTAGTAACTGATTACCATCTAGCAAACAAGCATGCAGCAATCATGCAACATGCTAGCAAGCATGGTTTCTGTCACGGCTCCGGCGCTGCAGGGCTCTGGCAGTCCCACGCGAGCTTAACGTCGCAGATGGTCTAAACGCTCACCACCGCAGCTGAGGCTGGCCGGCGAAGCCGGCCAACAAGCTGAGCAGCGGGTGTTAAAACCACCTGCTCCTCAGCTCGCGGGCTGCCTCCCCCCTCCGCGCCTACGCGATTCTAAATTACACTCTAGGGGTAGGGCAGAGAAGACTACGTGGAGTCGGTTTTGCAGTGATACGTTTCTGTCACTAACTTTAGTAGCACAACATATTGACTTTCAAGAAAATATTTTAATTTAAATACCTAAATAATACCTTCACGATTGACCTATGCTTGTACACTAGACACTGATTTTCATGGATAAAATAGGTCGAAATTATTCCAAAACCGAATTGGGGCACCCCGAATTTACGTAGTCTTTTGGATGTTACCCCTAGAGTGTATATAAAAATCCGGAGGCGCGAAGGGAGGGCAACCCCCGCAAGCCGAAGCTGCATGCGGAGGTGAACATGGGTGCCTATCCAATTAATGAATGTATTAAATGTTGAAAATTAACCCATTTTTACACGTAGGTATATTAATTTTCGATGTTCAAATAATATATCTACCCATCGATATTTAGGACGAACGATAGTTTGTACTTCGAAATTTAGGACATTCGATAATCTGTATTTCGATATTTGGATCTTTCGATGTATTTTTTGTAGATATTTAGATTTTAGATATATTGGACGTAGGTTATTTAACCATTCGATACTATAAACTTTCGTTATTTTAATTTTCGGTTTTATGGTCGTTCGATATTTCCATTTTCGATGTTTTGAACATCTATATTTTAACAGTAGGTATTTTAATCTTCGATATGCAAATGCGTACCCCATCTTGAACATAATAAATGAACCCGACCCAATAAAATAATGCACCTCCTCTTCAATAAATCCGGAAGTCATCGACAGACCAATCAATATCAATCATAACAAGGAGTCAAGCCATGATTGGCTTGACTCCTTGTTATGATTGATATTGAATGTTGAATGTTTTCGAACAACTTTATGCTTCTAAACAATGTTTAACAATCATTGGGGACTCGTTAAAATTGTTTGAAGAGTCAAACTCTTAATTACGAGCAGATAGCGACTAGACTTGCCTGTTAGAAAATCATTAATAGGCGCTCCTTGGAAACAGTAAAAGAGTGAATAAAAATAAAATTCGCTGTAAATAAAACGTTCAGTGACTGATACTGGCAGCAGTCACTGAACCTTTTCATTAGTCATGCACACCTACGGCGTGAGCCTAGTGTGATTGTGTTTGTAAGACAATTAAAATCGGTGTGCATGTACCTAACATAGAATAAAATACCCGCTGAATTCATGACCGAAGTTGGTTAAAAAGAATCAGGCCGGCTTCTACGTGTCATGAGGAATATTATACTGTCTTGATAACTGTAGGTAGGTACCGTTTCTTGCTCGAGAATTCTAAAGTGTGCTCCTTATGTATTCATCTAAATATATATAAGGCCGTAGGCGTTAATCTCGCATTACTCATAGACCGCTTTAGTAAAAGCCGTGAAGGAATTTTCTCATAGTCAGAAAGTTTGGCCAGACTACTTCATACACCCGGCTAGAAAAATGGGGTCCCAGATAGATAGATAGAATACTATTTATTATGTACACCATAGAAATTACAGTTATAAATTTAGAAATTGATATGAATGAATATTGATTATGGCCGTAGTCCATAATCTAGTACCCATAGCTTAGTCCAACAGACGGTAAGTCGTTCTTTACCTATTCATCAAGAAAGCGTCAGGCGGAAGTCGCAGACACTGATCTGCGTCATGGGAATGTACACAGCTTCGATGTTTCAGACTGTTTACTGAACACGGACAACTTTTTATTGCTTACAGGAAGCTCCACGGAGTACAAAAATCGTTGAACAAATTACTAACGGATAAAACTAGTTGAGATTGTGAGAGAGACTTATATCCCCTACTCATCGCAGTATGAAGTAACGCCGGCCGGTCACCTAAACCCACTTCTACAAATTAAGTAACGCCGGCCGGTCACCTAAACCCACTTCTACAAATTAAGTAACGCCGGCCGGTCACCTAAACCCACTTCTACAAATTAAGTAACGCCGGCCGGTCACCTAAACCCACTTCTACAAATTACGTTAAAATCTCGCACAAAGCTTAAAACTTTCTAAAATATATTATAGTAGGAACACTGGGGATAATGGAATATGAACAATGGAACTGAGTAGCGTAACAAATACATTACAAAAGTTAAATAATTCATTACCCGTCGCTCTGCGAGCTTCCTCGAAGTGTTCACTGAAATATTCAGATGACTCGCTTCCTGCCATCATAACCTGTTTCACACAGCATAAAACGATTAGATTTTCTGGAAACCATTATCTTTTTTTATAAATCATCTCATAACTCAAGTAAATTGAAAAATGTATGACATTATTTAATGAGAATAAGAGATCGAAGAGGTGACCTGAATACATATCTAATCATCTTCCTGATACAAGATATATCTAATGATATAGCATCATTCTGATTTACATCATTATTTTTATCATGCTTTTTGTTTTATTCAACTTTGACTTTGTTAACACGATTGAGCGATAAACATTATGATTGGAGTTCCTACTCCAATCATAATGTTTATCGCTATAGTTTTTCCTAATACTGCTTAACTTGTTAGTTCGGCGAGTGCACGTGAGAGTGTAGACAACAAATTAAGCCCCGAGGCAAGACTTATGTCAGCGTTAAGTGTCGGACAGAGTGAAGATATTGGCAAAGTTGGCCACATTCATTACTGTTCACCGACCACCCGCCAACTGCTGAGATTCACTCTGAAACAACGAATTTATGGCTTTGGTTACAACTTTACCATCTGTTCTCGTTGCATTTGTCGGTTGATTGTGATTTGAATTCTTTTTAATCTACGACGAGGCTTTAAGTCAGTTTTATGAAAAATTTTAGCAGATTTCACTATTTCAGTCTTTACCTAAACAGTTTATCAAAGTACGTAGGTACTGCTGAACAACACTTTTTTTAATTACCTGAAGAACATGTAACCGATTGTGACCTTCACTATAAAGTTATAACTACTATTAATCATGTAACCGTTGTCGTGATGAACTGAAAGTGAACAATCACGGCAAAACGTACTATCTTAACATCCTAAGGATTCCACTTACCCCAGAATGTTCAAAACTTCCTAACTTATCTAGCCATAATATCACTTAAAACCCAGTTACGTAAGAGAACAAAAGGCGGAAGTTTGGTACAAAGTAATAGTCGAGACTGGCGGTACAACCTCATACCAAGAGTACCGGGACTCGGGAGCAGGCGGGAACAAAGTAAGCGCACGGTGCACTGCAGCCGCTTCCAATTAAATTTTTGTGACAGAGAGTTCCAAAAAGTGAGAAATATGGAAGAGACATAATTGTGTTCTGAACGTGTCGGTAACCGAGAGTCCACAGTTGGGTGGAGTATAGACAGCTAAGGAGAGCATAAGGTGAGCAGCAATATTGTCTTGTCAGTTCAACCGCATACGATGAACATCTATTCATCTGCCCAAACGTCGCGATTACAATAATTTAAAGTACGTTACCTATTGGCAACTTAAGAGACTTAAGGGAAGATTTATATTCAACTACGCTCGTAAATGGCCACTTTCACAAACTTTACACCTTTGTGCACAGCGTCCTGCCATGCATCGCGTCCAGCCATGCATCGCGTGCCAACCCCCAAAAACTCCCCATTTTACAATGTTACGATGCGACCCGATATTTCATGGAAACTTTCCACAGGCTTTTGGTTATTTGCGTCCGATATTGTGTAACTCGATTTCATACGTTTTTTTATAAAATGCCGAACAGTATAGACAGTATTTGAAGTACGTGTTCTGAAAACTAGGACGCCGGATTTTATGAATTTGAATAAAACGTAATAGTTTTTGCAGCTTGAATAAATAAAACGCGTAAATTTTATGATTTTATGACGGGAGCAGTTTTAATACATTCCTGCTAAAGTTTAATTATTTTTTCTTGCAATCTTTTCATGTATTAGATACCTATTAATCTAACAAGTCAGTCAGAGGCGTAACTTCAGATCAAAAGCTCGGGTGCAAAGAAGGCCCCCGACACCCACCTGCCAGGCGTGAGCGCTGGTTGCCATGTACTACACACACTGGATTGGCAGTGATTTTACTAAGGTAACCCTGGATACTAAAACGAGCGAAGCGAGCTCGAAAATGTTAGCATCCAGCCTCGGATGTTAGATTTTCATTTGACCATGACTATAAATTGGGGGGCGTGCCATTTTGGATTACGGTCGTTCTTCGCCTTCTCTCTATATCTTAGAAAGCATTTTATATGTTCGCAAAAACTTAGGACTTTTCAAAATAAGGAGCGATTTTCATAATATATACTTCGATACGTACCTAATTTATAAATTACCTGGGTCACTGAAATTCATATGTGTACTAAGTTTTAACTTAATCGGTCCAGTAGATTCGGAGTAAATCGGCTGTGACAGAAGGACAGACAGACAGGGTTCCGTTTTTTTGCTTTTGAGGTACAGACCCCAAAAAAGCATAATTATAAATTTAAAAACTACGTTGAAGACAAGGAAGTTTGGCAATAATTCCTTCTGCACATGTGGCTTCTCTGGTACCTCATTAATGACATAACTATGTAAATGTCTAATGACTGCTCCCAAATTACGATGTTTTTTTTTAGATAATTCTTGTATCAAAAAAAAAAACATCGTAATTTTAACATAATCTTTTCTTTTAACGTATTT
This sequence comes from Tiliacea aurago, assembly GCA_948098905.1. Classification (NCBI taxonomy): domain Eukaryota; kingdom Metazoa; phylum Arthropoda; class Insecta; order Lepidoptera; family Noctuidae; genus Tiliacea; species Tiliacea aurago. The sequence continues at coordinate 29,489,592 of OX402578.1, forward strand.
CATTATGGTACCTACTTTTATCATTTTATTTATTTATTTTATTTATTTATTTAACAGTTTATGTACACACATATATACAGACAAGAAAAAAAAAAAAACAGAAAAATACGTACAAAGGTGATGCTTATTTCTAAAGAAATCTCTTCAAGCATACCATAATGCATATTTTAATAATATTATTTATCGTTTTTTGTAATGTTTTGTTGATGTGAGAACATTGTAGGCTTAATAGACTGTAGCTTTGTAAACCATTTTATATTTTGTTAAGTACCTGGTACTTGTAGACGCCGTGGACCACGGTCCTTCCACTGTAATTTGAAGATATTGTAAAACCCAATTATTTTTAAAAGAGTAATCGTGAAGTTTCTTGGCGGCTCTTTTCCATAGGAAACGACTAATTGAAACCGTGCACCTAGCTTCAGACGTTTCACAAGTGTAGGTTTTTGTGAAATAAAATATTTTGATTTTCCTCCCATTTTCCTTCGACACCCTTTCGCTGAATGAGGCTCAAGGTCAATGCCTTGTTAGCATACCTCCCGGCCTGGACACTGAGTGGGCCCCCAAACACAGCGAGTGCGGCACCACCTTGCGTATTAGTAGTTACGCCACTGAAGTCAATACCAATCATGAACATCAAACTAGAATATAATACAACAAACATGCAATCGTAAATAATTGTAATACTCATGACAATGACATACTGAACCCACGATGCCTGAAAATTTCCACTGCTGAACACGAGCCTCTCCATGGCCGCTACAGTAGCCGTCACAGAGGCAAATTGTAGTGCTATTACTGAATTATGTTTGAATGATGATTTGATCACTTACGTTTGTGATCGGATGAACAAACATGTTTGTGCAGCCAACACAATTGCAGCTCATTAGTAAGCTTGATACTACGTACAATGTGGACAAACGACAGGGTTGTGTTGTATATTAGGTACATGTTTTATATTATAGGTACTAACTCTTTATATAACGCTTTTTGTGATAGAAAGGATAATGTTCATAATTTTGCGTCCACTTAGACACTTCAAAACGAATGTTTTCAATTACATTCAACACTAGCTTTTGCCCACTGCTTCACCCGCATAGATATCAGAAAATATCTCACGGGAACATTGACAGTACCCGGGATTAACAGTACCTTATGTGTTAATCCAGGCTATAAACTATATGTGTGCCAAATCCGTTCAGCCATTTTTGCGCCAATCCGGAACAGACGTCCAGACAAACGGTAAAAAATTCTTCGTTATATAATATTATTATGTATATAACGCGGGCAGATTGTATGATTCGACATTATAAGTACGGTGCAAGTGTGGGAAGGGAACACTGGGGTGGTTTTTAGTCAGTAAGAGTCTGACAGACCCCTGCGCCCGCCCCAGGGTGGAGAACATCCATGAGGATTTTCCAATCCAGAAACAAAAAAAAAAGGTTAGAAATGTGACCAACCGCTACTTCCAAGAGGCTCGCAACTACGCAGGCTATTTAGTATTAGTGCAAGGTGCGTTATGTCGCAAGCAAGTTTGTTATAGTTCACAATTTTTGTCCTCTGAGCACCAGATTCCATGGACACTTTAGCGTTTTTTACGTGCCGGATAACAAAATAACGGCGTTTGGACAAACCATCAAAAGTTGTGGCATATTATATAATTATATACAAGGCAATTTACATTATTTTTGTCTTAGGCATTTTGCATAACTGCGAGCGTTTGTAAACAGACGGCGCCGTTTGTATAACGACGAGTCATACAATCTGCCTGCGACATATATGGTTTAACAATAACAACATTTGGGAAAGGCGATGGCGTGATGGGCCGACAACATAACTAAGATGCTCAGGAAGGTCTGATTGCCAGAAAACAGAGAAGAATGATGCAATCGGAAGATGGTATATGCAAAAGGACTTTTTACGGTACAAAAGATAAAATAAGATATTTATTGCATAAACATGTGTACACATACAATAAAGGCTGTGAATGATGATGTATTACATCAATGTATCCCAGGTTATCCTGATCAGGGCTATTATTACGCTCTAGCAGGTACGACTAACACAAAATGAAGCATACATGATGGTTGTGATCAAGGCAGTAGTGGAAACATTATCTATCATCACACCTGTTTTATTTGAAGTGATAGGCTAGTGTGATGCACAAATAGTACCTACATTTCGCCAATTATTTTAAGTTTTGGAAATGGAACCCAGGACTTTATGCTCAGCAGTATCGCTTGCGAGCACTCGACCACTGCGCACCGAGGCATTCAGTAGTGGAAACATTATCCTACTTTATGACAACTACTAATAGAACACTATAAATCTTCTTAAATTACCCACATGTGACATGGGGTCTCGTATCTGAACCAACACGCGATCCATTGACACTGACCTTGTATGGTGGTCGGAATAGCGTGAAATGCGCCGCTGCTGCGAGTCTATTTATATAAATAGTTCCGTGACTAACTCACAGACGGACAGACAATGCGGTCCATTACAAATACAATTTAAAACAGTTTCGTAGCTGCAGGTAAAGGTGCTTAAAAGGATTGTTAGGAACTCAACCACGGAATGGAAACCAGGGAATTAAAAAAAATAAGGGTGTGGGAACTGCAGGTGGGTTTTTTCTTAGCGCTATTTTACTAACATTAAAGATAACTTAACCTCTACGATTCTATAGTCGCGAACAGAGGGGCAATTCTACTAATTTTAAGAACGTTCACAGTCTGATCTCAGTCTCAATCTGTCAAAAATACCTCTTATTTCCCTACATTTTGAAAATTTTTTGACGTTTGTTTGTCGCCAAGATGAGATTGCGACTAGATTTTGAACGTTTTAAATTACGAGAATTGGCCTTCAGATCGCTACCATGACATTTTATATTTTGACACCACTGTTGGGATGGATAAATAGATAATGATGTAGGATAGCTTTAAATATTGGTTTAGCCCATTGACTATACCAATATTCCGGTACCAACCTGTTATTACTGGTACTCTGTGTATAGCCGTTTTCCTACACAGAGTACCACAGAACACTATTACTCCTAGCGTAGCAGAGTACTTTTTTGTATAAAAGTAGTCGTGGGCGTGGTAGGACGGCTTATTCCCAGGCGCTCCATAATTTTATTTCCGGCGGCTCCAAATTAAAAAAGCAATATAATAATAATAAATAAAATCTTTCCCATGAGCTCCAAAAATGTTAAAGTACAAATTGCACAAAAAATTATATGTATCAGAATTTTTAGTATTTTATGGAGCCTTTCGGTAGGACAGCAGCTTCCCTGACATAATCTTCTGTCATCAGAAGACAGCCGCCACGCAACCATCGATGCGACGCTCTGCTAGAGTGGCTGTCACCAGCCAGTGTCACTCTTATCCGACATTTTCGGTGATTCCAGTAACGATAAATAGCCTTAGCACACAGTTGCAATTTGCGGCAACGCGAATTGCAACTGTGTGCTCCGCACATTGTATAAAGATAAGCCAAAAGAATGGAATATTACAGTTAGTAACAGATCCTTTTAAATGATTACTATCACGAAATAACTTTATGGAGCTAAGCAGTCAAATCATGACACAAACAGGGTCATTTTTTTATATGGGCAATAAGGGCTACCTTAACCGTTGTCGCTACAAGAAAATGGTCTTATGAGACTGTCCGTAAATTTTTGTAAAATTATGATCTGCATCACAGAATTTTGGTGCCAATCGATCCTGTTTCTTCTATGGATCCAAAAACTCTATCGGACTAACTGAGAGTTGAGTACTAGAAAAGTCAGAAATCACAAAAAAACTTTTCGCATACATTGTGTAGGAAATGAGACAGAAATACGAGAGAACACAATTTAACATGTATGAAAACAGTCTACTTGTTCCATTACTTCACTAGGCGTAATAGGGCATTCATATAATATATAGCAGATAGTTACAGATCTAGCCTTTTAAATGATTATCATCCCGCTATACCTTTATGGAGCTAAGCAGTCAATCAAAACATAAAGAACGGCTATTTTAGAGAACTTTTAACAAAGCAAATAACAAACCTAAGTTCGATTTATGCAAATAAACCTAGCTAAAAAAGACAACCGGTACAATAATAGTGTAATAAAGATTTTAATTTGAAGAATTGTTTTATGTTACCACGGACAATTATTATCACTGCTGACATTCTCGAGAGGTTTGGTTTTACGCTATAAACATATTCAACGATGTGGTATTTTAAACAGCAAGCACTATGTTCATAAAAATACTTCAAAGGATATTTGAACATTTTATTGTCTGACACCATAAACAACCGATATAGCTAGAAAAATAAACAAATCAACGTATCATATGGATCACCATACACTTCCAAGGACTGGCTACTTAAACAGACGAGACCTTCATCAGAGACCGCGGCCGAGTGACGTCACCAACATGGATGGGACTCCCCTCAAACAAATGAACTTCACTTGATTGATTGATGAGGGCTATATACCTATAATTAATGATTTGCAGGTATGACCAGCCCCAATAAATGAGCAAGCTTCAGTAATTTAGATACGGAAGTAGTCACAAGGAAAAATCAGAAAGAAATCCAGAGAATGAAGTCCAACATGACGTCATTCGCTGTCTATGTTTGTGTAACACTAAAAGTAACAGGGAATTGTTAACTCACTACATTGGTTATTTCCGAGCATAAATAGACAGAGATTAAACCTTTTGCTACCCGCGGGTATCGTTATCTTTTTTTCCTTTTTTTTCTTTTTCTCGGTTTTAATGATGGTCTGGCATTTTGAGGGCTTTCTGCGGAATGTACTTTCTTTGGTATTGTTCGTCGATTCGTTGAGCTCCTTAAGTCTTGAGTTGAGCTGCACGATTACTGACAAATGCTTGCACTGATTGGACAGGTCCACTCAAATTTGTGTGGTTCTTTCCTCAAAAGACCATTTCAGACACGGATCTACACGGTCCTCACATGACCTGACCAAGATTATGTCAGGACTTTAAAAGAGATTTTGACCCCTGAGTTTGTTTAGCTATTTCTTCTCAGGGGTAGTCAGATAGGAAATGTCAACTACATCTAGCTTATTTTTTTATGACGTGTAAAAGTGATTCTAATATCCTATTTACAGTAAACGATTTAATTTCATTAAAGGCAACTAAGGGTACTTATATGACGTGTAAGGCATAGCTAACATTGTTCTGTGGTTTTGTAGGTAGGTACCTAGGTACTAGCAAATACCAGTCAGTATGCAGTCAGTTAGTCTTTTTTTTTATTTAAGTTCGTTCACTCATGTTCGTATGTTTTGTCTGCAGCGCCGCTCGGCCACAGCAGCAGAAAGAAAAACAGAATCCAGTAGTGTCGCTGCGGTCAGTCATTGGTTGGGCGGCACTGCCGCTGACTACGGAATTGTGCCTTAAGCCCGCAAATCTGTCTCCATAAAAATGTGCATAATGCCCTTTATTATTAATACAATGCTATCTCACGTGACAATGATACTGACTTTCAATGCAAACACGCCATTGAATGCATGATATCATAATATTCTATGGATACCATACCATGCAGTCGGACACGACACGATATTAATTAGAATATTACGTGGTGACAAGAACTAAATGTTATTAAGCAGGTACTTACAGAAATTATGTAAAATAATCGCAACAAATTATCTTGGACACAGTTAATGATTGACAAAGTAGAGAGTTAGGATAGAAGTAGAGAGAGAAGTTAGAAGAATAGTAGTAGAGAGTTAGAATAGAGAGTTTTTCATGGTAACACCTAGTTCAAAGAAAGTTCTTCTAGAAAAACTTGAACGTTAACATTGTAGACGTATATTATGATGAAGCTACACAAAAACACTACAAAATCAATTAATTAAACTACACGTACATTTTATGTAACAGAATAGAGTTTTTTGCACAATATTTTATAAAATGACCTTTAAATGTACACCAAAATTGGACGAAAAATCGTAGTTGTTGAGATTCACCCTAAAGGGCGAAAGGGCGACGCGTCAGCGAGCTTGTCTAGTTGACTTAAAGACAAGTCTTAGTGAGACTGAATTGATACCGCGTGGTGTAATAGTTCCTTTAGTGTGGTATTCTATCTCTTGAAATGCCGAATTAGTATTGAATTTTCACAATTACTCCTGTTGATTTTCACCCAGCATCAAAGAGCTGTTGGGCTGTTCTTAGTTTGTATGCATGTATGTGTGCGCAGTATACAGTAAGTAACAGTTCGACAAATCATCACGTGTGGGCGCGTCATCTCTAACGGGGGATAAAGCCTTGTATTCACGATCGAATATCTCTTTGTCCTGTAGTCATGACCTTCATGAATGCATGACACCATACATTCATACATCCGTGCAGACAAGGCATTACATTTACGAGCTGATACAAACTAACGTTTATTCCTATCATGACGTTTTTATTTGCGTTGTCATGTGTTATTGCGTCGTAAAACACATTTGGTGAGATAGTATCATTAGACAGTTTTCCAGAGCATTTGTTTTGGTTTAGTTATAATATTTGTGTGACTATGTTGTGATTAACTAACGACTGGTGCCAAACGCTTTTGTTTAGAGTTTTGGACATTCAAAGGCCTCTGAATCTTCTGTTTTTAATCATCATTGATTGTCTGAAGGCTCTCACAGACTCTCGCGGGCGCGATAGGCAACGACATAGAAATTATGCAAATAGTGTCGCGTCGCGCCCGCGTTAACGCACCAGTCTGTACGAGCCTTAAGGCCGTCAGTATTTAGAACACTAATGTTGCCAAAGATCTAACATAAGAATAAGCGTCGATGACCATTGCTATACATGTTAGCAATCTAATAAAAAAGTAAATTATTATGATAGCTCGAAGAATTGCCAAACTTAAGTGGCAGTGAGCAGGACGCATTGCTCGCAGAACAGATGGCCAATGGGACTGAAAGGTTTTGGATTGGCGACCGTGTACCCGAAGATTGGAAGGCCTCCCACAAGGTGGACCGATTACCCTGTGAAGACCGCAAGAATCCGCTGGATGTGAGAAGCACAGAATTGGTCGAAGTGGCGATGCTTGGAGGTGCTCTATGTCCAGCAGTGGACGTGAATTTTCACAACTTCCGCCAAGGCAGAAGTGAGGCATTGCATGTCAATTTCACATCAGATGTTTTAGTCAGAGACTGTTATACAATAAAGGCCAGCTACACATTGGAATCTGCCCCTAAGGATGATACCCTACAATCATACAAATGTATGAGCAAGCAGTCTGCATGTTAGTCGTCCACAACTCACAGAGTTTCAGACATAAAGCCCATATATCTATAATGAAAGGCAATGGGTTCATTGCCCCGACCACGGTGACAGGTAATGGGTTGTCGCGCTGGGAATAAACACATCGAGCTACCAGCGTTTTGAGCGACACAAGCTATTTAAGTAACATGTCGCTACAGACGCTTGGAGTTTTCCCACTACAGGGCAAATGCCCCTTTCCACACAGAATAAGAGGGAACGTACTAATGTTCCTTCTTATCCTCTGTGGCAAGGGGCATTTGATGACAATATCACGTTTGATAACGGGCTTAAATCATCAAGTTTTCATCTACCAATCAATATTTTTTAAGAATAACTTAGAAGAACAAGCGGATGTATAACAAGTTTCTTAATAAGCAGCGAAACATACAGCTCAGTCCGCAAAATCAAAAAATAACTGATTCTTAGTTACAATTGAAAAACATGTAAATAATTAGCGGTTAAAAGTTAAACTGGTCATCTTTTATAATATTATTTTTTTATTATTTATATTTTATATTAAAGATGGCAAACGAGAGACGCAGTTTCGTACGACTCCCTCCAAAGTATAATCCACTCCCTTACCCGACTATAATCTTATGAAGTTTTTTTTATTAAGTTTTACATGTCCCATTCCACTTATATTAATACCTTAATTGATGGTTGCTGTACATGTCGGTCAGTAACCCGGCTACGTAATAATATGTTATTCAAATAAACAGGTGAAGGCGGTACGTGACGCTATACACGGTTGGACGCGCCTCGCTGTGAAAGCTTCGTTAGTTTCAATTGAAGTATTGTGGTAAATATCATACTTTAATTATATATGTGGTATTTTTGAATAAACTTAGTTTAGTTTAGGTAGTAAATTAACTAAGTAATAAAAACTGCTGCAATTTATCTACTTTATAACAACTATAAGTTGGTGTCATACAATAAGCTTTGTTTCCGGCAAACAATAGACCACACAACGATAGTTCCCGTCAAACAGTCATCCTCCGTTTGTTATCTTAAGCAACCCTTTGCGTAGCGTCCTCTTGTTCCACTCATTATATGCTGATCTTGGAGTAAAAAGAAGGAAAATACCCTTCAATACCAGAAAACCACGCAAAGGCACGAATCAAAAGTAAAGTAAAATACTCACAAAAGTAAAACAAAATATTTTAAGATAACAATGAATAAAATTGTACACAACCAGAATGGAAGTCATTTTACTCATTCAATTGAGTAAAGAGGCAAGTATTCGTATGAGAATATGTGAACATGCTAATATAATAGCTCATTTTCATAGAATGCTCATTAAAATCGGTTTTATGATTAATTAACAAATTATATTGCGGTAATATTCCAACTCCTTACCGTGAAAGCTCAACAAACATTGTGTTTACGTTTCACCGATAATACCTACCAAACAAGTATTTATGAACTAAACGAGTGAATAAAAAATTATAAAGTTGAAATAATTTACCGTTTACATTATTTATCTTATTATAAAATGAATAATTCAAGCAAATAAACATTTTATAATTCTTCATATTTCATATTATAAAGATTCACTAAAGTTAAACCAATTATCAATAATTTATTTTTAAGAAAATAACTTACCTTTTGCCAAGAAAACTTAAGAAGTTCGCTACAACAACTGTAAACACGGTCTCTACGGCGTAGCTTCGTAGCGGCGTAGCACGGGCGGGCGGCGCGCGGGCCTACGACGGACTGGACTTGCCGCTACGAGCAGATTTCATGCGTGGCCCAAGTATTGAAATCCAAGCGGTTATTAATAATTTAATGGACGAAATTAAGCTTTAATCACATTTTTAATTATACCTATACTGTGTATCTGGGTCAATACCATGTCTCCAATTTGTAATATTATTTACCAGAGTTTGAGTTTTGTTAAGAATGTCCTTCTTACCAAAACAAAAACAATTATAAACTTCTTCTACATTTCTCTTTTTACAGAAATTTTTCTATGTTTGACCTTGTATAATTAAAAAACTTTCAGGATATTTAACGAAAACACTGTTTATTTCGTAGAATTTCATTCAGATGTTGTCAGTAATGTGTTTTTTTATTCTGTGAAAACATAATGTTGAATAATTAGAGGAAACGGGAAAAGGCTTAAGTAACATTTAGTTGAGAAATAATGTCAGGTACTTGGATGAGCCATTTGAACGGTAATTGTAACTTAACCTGTCTTGTGCGGCTTGTCGGTGAGTGACTAAACATAATCTGTCTGTTTCTAAGTTATTACTAAGTTATTTAGGTTAGAGAAACGCTTAGGTATAACTTTGGCATGGTCATGATATTCTACGTGATTTTTTTACGAGATCAATTACAAGTATTTGTTGCCCGGTTTATAATGTCAAAACCCGACTTCCCCAAAACTCTACAATTAGCAGTGACAGCCTAGTGCTGAGATAGTGTATTCCCGTTGTCCCCGTTTGCCGACAGCGGGACGTGATAAATTTTTTTCCCGTTGCGGCAGCGGCCGGCGAGTGCCAGAAACATATATTTCAATGTAAAACCAAACCACGGGGACAACGGAAAGTATTTTTAAATATTCAATTGAAGTACCGCTGTCCCCGTAGTACGGGGACACGGCGTACGGGGACAACGGGAATACACGGCTGAGATGTGTGGTCACCCAAGGCACGCACTTCTGTCTTTTCAAATTCATGTGCGTATTGTATAATTTTGAGAGATATTTCTCGACGGCATGTGAAGCCAAGTCAGAGGCCCATGGGCGGCATAAAAACTCTGACACCAGGTTAGTCACTAACCACACGGAACAGAAAGAAGACACAAAATGAAAAATAGGAAAATCTTTAGTTTCGGAAGTCGGTGTCTTTGGTTTTGTATTTTCGTTTTTGGCCACCGACTCACGTAAATCGGCCCAATAATCATAAAGAAATCGGTGTTCATAAATTATATAATAACAAAAGTTAATTTAAAAAATCAAAAACCCGACGTACAAAGTAAACTTAAAAAAAGATGGAAGCAAGATTTATATAAACTAATAAGTACTATAAACAATCTCATGCAGTCGGAGGCAATAGGTCGTTATTGTTAGGAAGATGCCTCATGATAACTATATATTTTTGTAATCACCTTTTAAAACCCTTCATTTTGATACCCCAGTCGATAGGCTTGGGAGATATTTTTTTTCGAAGACACTCCTTTTGGCGCCAAAAACCCGCCATTTTGATTCAAATAATTTTAATATACTCATCACATATCGACATATCATTCATCAAAATCGGTTCAGCCGTTTAGTAGTTACGAGGGAACATAGGGACAGACATACATACAAACATACAGGTCAAACACATAGCCCTCCATTTTTGGCTTCATCGCAGTCGGGTAAAAAGATTCCCTACGAATATAATACAATAACCTCCTCTTTTTTTGCTCGATTAATAATTCGTTCATTTTATTTATCATTTGTAGTATTTGGATACGAATATATGAAAAAGAATAAAGAAAACAGTGAACGGTGCTGTCTTTTTTTTACTGTTTATAAAAAGGCAGCGCTCAATGAAGCCTAATTATTGCCTTTGTCAAGGACGTACCAAATAACACTGTAAAGTTCAGAGTTCGGTAGCGCGGCATTATCTACTATCGATGTTATTTGTGTTAAACATGTCTTTGCCAAAAGAATACAAATCGGCGTATGAAAACATAAATTATTCCCCTTTACTTATTGTCCCCTCTCTCCAATACTCTCAAGCCATTCCGCCATTCCAGCCATTCCAGCCAGTTCCAATTTGAATATTTAAAACGTATAATTTGATTTAGAGCGTTTTGAATTTTTATAGCTAAATTTTAAACAGAAAGGTACCTCAGAAGCTTATTGTTCAGCGTATTGTTGTCTTATGGTGTTCTGCTGTGGGGATCGGCAGCCGACGTAGATTCAATTTTCATTTTACAAAAGAGGGCAATCCGCGCGATCTATGGAATGGGTCCTCGTGAGTCCCTTAGAAACAAATTCAAAGAAATTGGTGTACTAACTCTGCCTTCTCTTTATATCTTAGAAAGTATTTTATATGTTCGCAAAAACTTAGGACTTTTCAAAATAAGAACTTAATTCCATATTATAAATACACGTAGTAAACATGAAATTGTGATACCCAAATTTAGATTAACTAAAACAAGCAAGTCATTTCTTGTAAACAGTATCCGCTTTTATAACAAGTTGCCACAATCGGTTACAGAACTTAGTGATGGAAATTTCAAAACGCACATTAAACGTGCCCTTATCAAAAAAGCATATTATAAGATGAATGACTACGTTGAAGACAAGGAAGTTTGGCATTAATTCCTTCTGTACATGTGGCTTCCCTGGTACCTTATTAACGGCAAAACTATGTAAATGTCTATTAACTGCTCCCAAATTACGAAGTTATTTTTTATTTTATTTTATCTTTTTTTACAAACTTCACTGACATAATGTTTTTCTTATTTGACATTATTATACCTACAATTTAAATTTCAACAAGGTTCTAACTTTTATTATTTTAATCATATTTTATATTGTTTTTTTTTGTCAATGTGAGGACGTTGTAGCCTTATTAGGCTGTAGATCTGTGGACCATTTTCTATTTTGTTAAGTACCTGGTACTTTTGACGGGCCTACGCTGTCCTCTCATACCTATTAACACTGTAATTTGAAAACATTGTAAAAGCCAATTTTTTTTTTTTAAAGAGTGATCGTGGAGTTTCTTGCCGGCTCTTCTCCATAGGAAACGACCAATTGGAACCGTACACCTAGCTTCTGACGTTTCATAAGTGCCCATGTAGGTGTAGGTGAAATAAAAATATTTTTGATTTTGATTTGATTTTGTTAAGTTCGATAAAGAATATTAGTACTAATGTGGCTATACTATGCTACTACTGTGGTTTCAGGCGCTACAGACATCTTACATTGGCACTATGATGGGTGACTCATAGTTTGGGCTCGCTAAGTGCTTGGGCGCACTTTGTGTTAATCCGCATCGGTGTCGTTGCGTTGAAGCCGTCGACAGTCTCGGACACTATGGCCTGTTCTGCTGCAGGGGCGCAGGTCGCACAGCACGGCACGCCAGCATCCACGATATTATTCGTCGAACCCTTGTCACTGTGCGGCGGCGTACCAGAGGGCATGACGTATTGCCTTGGAAGGTGGGTAGGCCTGTGGTGTGGGACGCAACCTGTGTCGACACCCTTGCGCCAGCTCATGCTCCAAGCACGGCTGGCTGTGCTGGCACCGCTGCTGCGGCTGCTTGAATAGTACGTATTGTGTATTTTGTTATATGTGTGACACTGGGATAAGAAAGAGCGAATATGAACCTTTTTCAATGTGCGCTGGACTTAAATAATACTCAGCTGTAGGTGTACCAAATCCTTCAACGGTAATGGTTCATAATTACTGATAATGCTGATATCCTCGTCCGTTATGAATGTTTTTTTTTTCAGTAACACAAACCAAGCGCCATTTTAACATATAATTTATGACGTAATAATTACTTTTATACGCAGTAATTACAATTATGTTCATGAAACATTGCCGGGTCAATGTCAGACCTTAATCTTTGGTTACTAAAATTTATGACGTAAATATGGGTCAGTTCGGCCATTTCTGTCCTAGACTTTTCTTGTTCTGAGCCTTTTCAAGGGTAGATGAGTCTGATAGTGAACTAACTACCTAAAAGTTAGGCAAAAGTGTGAGACCAGAGATTCTTTTTTCGATAGTAGGGTTGTTGCGGAGATCAGATAGCACTCACTCAGGGTTAAATTAACTGATTCCACCGCATCAGGTCATCAAGCTGACTGAATTTTTTTTTTATTATAATTGTAGATTAAAGTACTTACACATATTCATACTAAGTTATGTTTCGGCAATTGAGAATTTGGTTAAAAATTGGATTTAAAAAGTGGTAGGTTTGGTGTACCTCATGGTAGATTTTTGTTAGCAACACTCACAACTATTGTACTGCCACACTATCAACATACTATTGACGCACTACTGAGACACCACTGAAACGCCATCGCAGTTTTTGCAGAATGCCAAATTTGCAACAGTGGCAAAATAATGTCTGTAGTGTTTCGATAGTGTCAATGGCGTGTTGCTTAACTCAAATTTACAGAATGGGGGCCCTGATGTTTTGTAACCATAAGTTAATTTAAAAGAGTGTCGGAGTTTCTTGCCGGTTCTTCTCCATAGGTAGGTACCTACTAAGCTTTGGAATGGGCAACCAGCTTCATCTTTATGACTGACCGACTCCTTGACAATTCGAAAGTGCAAGTTAATTTGAAATAAATGCTTTGAGTTTGAGTTTAACTCCTAAACTAACTAAACTTGTACATTAATGTTTTTTATCTGGCAAAACCCTTTCTCTAAATGCAGAAATGCTTGTCATTAATAACTTTCGCAGAACGAGAATTGCAGTCAATAATTAACAATAGCCTGATGATGCCCAGTTCTGAACTCTGAACCTACAAAGTTACTCGCGGAATCTTCATAAGTTTTCCCCCATAGAAAAAGAAAAAATCACATAGATAACAAAATTTTTAACCATCTTCCGAATAAAACAAAACACTTTTGTTATTCGATTACCGGAAGACAAACAAACCAACGCGGCAACGCCAAATGCTTCATTACCTGAAAAACAAAGTGAGAATAAATTCGGGCGAGAAATCATAATTTATTCCTCCCATTCCTGCATTCATTCATTTGTACAATCCAATTCTCTTGAGTCAAAGAACGATCTAATCTGATTACCCAAAATTCTCCTTGAACTTTTTAAGATATTTTCTTTATCTCGTTTCCCCAACGTTTAAAAATAACGTGATGTTATTTAGGCAACTTATTTTAACGTTCACTTTTATTAAGAGTGACGCGATGACGTGGTCGGATGTGTTTTCACGGGCTGTAGAAACAAACATGTCGATTGCAATAATTTATGCATCAAGTGCTAATAAATTATATTGTTTTTAAACAATATCGAATGGAAAGTAATAACCTCCGTGGTGTATGCGTGAGTGTTCGACATTGACTTTGAGAATCTATATCGAGAGGTGTATTTTTCGTCCCAACGAGCCAATAACAGTAGGAAGAAATGTATGGATTAATAAATATATTCATATTCGAGATACCATAATCATATTCTTTTATACTATTACTAAACGGTGATTTCATTCATACATATCCAAAAATACATACACGTCTAACATTCGAGTATATTCTACGATAATAGTACCATATAACTTTATTACCATGATACATACAAACGTAGTATACGACCTGCACTCGAGTCCTTTTATCCAATTTGTTCCGTAGTCTGTGGCTCTTCAACGTGCGACTACAGATAGCAGTAAATTTACACACAATTTCTAGGAAAGAGATTGTCACTGTTCTTTAGTACAACTACCCACAACAGAGGTTCCTCATTTTAGTTGAAGAAGAAATATTTGAGTGGACAAGTTAGAGGTCCCCAATTAAATAGTTCAACTCCGCTGGAAAGTTAACAAAGATGCTAGCTTGCTTTTCCCAGTGGGACTGTGGTGGTCGGCAAGTCGCTATGCGGACTGTCCAGCTGTTGCTACCCACAACTTAGAGGTACGAGAACATAATAGTGTAGTGAAACGCCGGAATTCAGAACGTGTGTTGTTTCGATTTTCGGCCTACCACATGCTGTGACATGTTTCGTGAACAATGTCTCATCTCATCTCTGATACGGTAACAAAACATGTCATTTTGTTAGACGTGTGGTATGTGTTCCCATAAATATCATATGTAAGGCCAGATCTACTTCATTAGAGGTATATGAGGCTAGTCATCCCTTTGTCTAAAATAATAAAAACAGAGCGTAAAATTAAATGGTTTTTTCTATCTTAACGTGAACGCTAAGCCGTATTCTTATTTTTCTACAAATCCGCTTACAGTGCTTCTGCAAATTAAGTTTTTTACAGGAAAATGGGTTGACTGTAATACAATTTAATACCTTAGCTTTGAGAGAAAAAGCTACTGAGGCTTTTTTACTGGCGCTATACGTAACATTCCTTCTGTTCAAGGCACATTATTTGTAACGTATCTTGAAATACATCACAATTGGAAGAACATTGCCCCGGGTGACAACATTATCATACTCTATTGTTTTGACAAGGAACCAGCGTTATTTACTGTGCAGTGAAAGCCGTATGTAGGTACACAAATGTTTCAGTCATACTCGTATTGTTTTGAAAATCTATGTATAATTGCTTGACAAATCTATAAGTATAAAAATCAATGCCACTTTTCGTTGTAATTTTACAACTCAAGAGCGGGCTCACCTATAAAAATAAAAGCCAATTTAGTAGATGGTTTTTTTTTTTTTTTGGTACGTGGGGTAGTTAGTTAGGGTAACCTACCTAGGTAGGGTAGGTAGGTAGGGTAGGTAGGTAGGGTAGGTAGGTAGGGTAGGTAGGTAGGGTAGGTAGGTAGGGTAGGTAGGTAGGGTAGGTAGGTAGGTAGGGTAGGTAGGTAGGGTAGGTAGGTAGGGTAGGTAGGTAGGGTAGGTAGGTAGGGTAGGTAGGTAGGGTAGGTAGGTAGGGTAGGTAGGTAGGGTAGGTAGGTAGGGTAGGTAGGTAGGGTAGGTAGGTAGGGTAGGTAGGTAGGGTAGGTAGGTAGGGTAGGTAGGTAGGGTAGGTAGGTAGGGTAGGTAGGTAGGGTAGGTAGGTAGGGTAGGTAGGTAGGGTAGGTAGGTAGGGTAGGTAGGTAGGGTAGGTAGGTAGGGTAGGTAGGTAGGGTAGGTAGGTAGGGTAGGTAGGTAGGGTAGGTAGGTAGGGTAGGTAGGTAGGGTAGGTAGGTAGGGTAGGTAGGTAGGGTAGGTAGGTAGGGTAGGTAGGTAGGGTAGGTAGGTAGGGTAGGTAGGTAGGGTAGGTAGGTAGGGTAGGTAGGTAGGGTAGGTATTCTTTTACCCATAGAAAGCCACGTTATTTGTGAGTGTCATAGAGTAAAAAGGTTTACCGCCCAACAGAGAGGGCACGGGTCAGCTAGTTTAAACATAAACGTCATGGTGGTACAGATTTATAGCGACGCACTTTTTAATACAAACTACGGATTCTTAACGTAGCTATAATGTAAATTAGAAAAAGTTACAATCTTCTGCTACTTTGAAAATTATTCTTGGAAAACACTGAAAATTATAAGGAAATAGACTGAAATCGTGAACTCGCAATTAACAATCCCAGTTATTAATGATCGTCCCTTCATTTATAAGAAAAGGCATTTTCCCTGTAGTGAAACAGTCATAGGGTGGTATATTAATAACTAGCAGTACTGACAAGGTAAATGTACAACTTTTTCTTAACCATTTATAAATAAACAAATAGGTCAATACGCTTTGAAGGAAAACATAAGTTATGCAGTAGTAGGTAAGTTGTAACAGTTGTAAGTAGTAAGTTGTAACAGTTGTAAGTAGTAAGTTGTAACAGTTGTAAGTAGTAACACGTACTATTACACCCTTGGCCTAAAAAACGCAACTCGCATTCATGGGATCAAGATCAAATGTAATCACGAACGCCGAACACCCAAATGTAAGTTGTCAAAAAGTACTACCTACTTTATCAAGATTATATTTTACTAGCGATCCGCCCCTGCTTCACTCATTTTTTACGACTTGACAAAACATCGTGATTTCTTTATTAGTTTCATATTATATGGTATTAAATAATTTGTGGAAGCTTGTAAATGGCAATAGTAAGCGCTATTGTACACAACTTACCTTAACTGATATTAGACTGTAAGCTTTCCGAAGAATAAATAAATAAACCTTCAGGAATAAATGCTCTAAAATTAAATGATGGTGAAAACTGCACCAAAATCTTTTGCGTGGTTTATAAGAACAACGCGGTCATACCGACAGTCACGATGAGTGACTTTAATCTATACTAATAATTAAGCTGAAGAGTTTGTTTTGTTTGTTTGTTTGGACGCGCTAATCTCAAAAACTACCAGCCGGATTTGAAAAATTATATGTGTATTTGATAGCTCAATTCTTTAGGGAGGTTATAGTTATTTTAACATCACGCTACGACCCTTCGTATCCGAGTAAAAATAAAAATAAACCGGCCAAGTGCGTGTCGGACCACGCAAAATAAAGGATTCAGTTAGGCGGATTAATTATGCTACGAACAAACTTAACATTGCAGTTAAAAAACAATCCCTCATACATTGCAACTGCAAATGTAATTTTGTACGCACAATATTGAGAGATTTAGTATGTTATTTTAAGATCATAGACTTCTCATAGATTTTTCTGTAATTTATAAGTAAAGAACTATTTTCTGTATTTTTTTCATAATTTTAGACTCAGTAGTTTCGGAGATAAGGGAGGGAATTGTCAATTTTCATCTTTTTCGTTAATAATTTTAAAAGTATTTATTTTAAAAGTATACAAAAAAATATATCTGAAATCCTTACAACAAGTCCTTTCATTTTATGTATCGCTCGGTACAGTTTGTTTTTCTTTTTTTGTAATTTTCTAATTTGCCCCCAAAATTTCATCCAAATCCGTTCAGCTGTTTTTGCGCCAATCCGAAACATACAATCATCCCTCTAAAATTGACTGGCCTTTCCACCCTAGGGGTATATTTTTTGAAAACCTTGATATACCTTTTCCTTTATTTCCGATCTTAAATATAAATATCGAGTTTCAAGTTAATCGATCCGCGCGTTAAAATCTTTCCATACAATTGTTTTCTCCAACAAAATTCATTAAAAGGTTGTTTTCGAAAATGTATGTTTATGGTCGTTTTATTTATTAAGAAAGTTGCTGCGTCAATTTTCAAGTTTGTTGATCAAAGTAAACATAATTTTGATAAACTTTATCCCCCTTTTCACTCCGAAAGGGTTTTTTTTTGAAAAATCCTCAATTTAATGTTTTGTCATTAATTGTTTAAATTACTTATCAAGACGCGCAGTAAAATCGTTCTCTAAAAACTTAATTACCCCCTTTTGCCCCGTAAGGGTTATATTTG
The DNA here is from genome assembly GCA_948098905.1 of Tiliacea aurago. Classification (NCBI taxonomy): domain Eukaryota; kingdom Metazoa; phylum Arthropoda; class Insecta; order Lepidoptera; family Noctuidae; genus Tiliacea; species Tiliacea aurago. The sequence continues at coordinate 29,507,858 of OX402578.1, forward strand.
AGTAAACCCAAAACTTGTAAGGCTTTTTTTTCGTTTTGTTTCGCTATGTGGTGAGGTGAATAAATGTAAGGTTTGAGTGTGTGTGCTTTTAACATTTTTCTGCATAAGAAGCGACCTTTTGGAAGGGGCGACTAGAATCAATTCTATTTTCTTTGTAAATTTTGACGTTCAAAGGTTCCATTATGTGCATAGGTACATAATGGCACTTTTGAACGACAAAATTAATTAGTAATAGTTGAAACAAATAATTTGACTTTGACTTTGCATGTAGTGAGTATGTTTAGGGTGTGTGTACTGAGAAAGAATGGGGTGTAACTAATACACATTCGTATGAGATTAGATTGAGAATGATATAGTTCATTATCATTGTAAATTCCCCAGCAGAAGATCAAAGGGCGCTAACCACCTTGTTTTCATTTCTTGACTCTCCCTCTTCCCCTAGTTATCTAGCCCCCCACTTTCAGTACATTTGCGCCAACCATAATAAAAATTTACGTTCATCTCACAATCGTCTTCTTCAATGCCCACTCACCGCACTGACTTCATTCACTCTTCCTTCTTCGTTCAGTCTAACTCTCTGTGGAATGCGCTCCCCCAGGAAATCAGGATGGCAACCAACCGATTATCCTTAAGTTAAAGTTCGCGAGCACATTCGTAAGAAGCTGGCAGTATCATCACAACGGTAAAGTTTTCCCATTGTTTGTTTGGTATATTCGTGTATTTATGTGTATTTATTTGGTCTTATATTTATGTATAATTAGGTATATATATTATATTTAAAGTTTAAATAGGTATATGTTTGTATATCCTTATATTGAAATAAATATTGATTTCACAATTTTTTTATTGCACCTACCACTGCTTGTCTCTGCATCACCCAAAGGTTGACTGGTAGAAAATGCCTATGGCATTAAGTCCGCTTCTGTACATTTGTGTGCTTGAAGTATTAAATAAATAAATCCTCAGTGTTGTCATAACTTAGTGTTTGGAGATAATCTATAAGTAGGTTTTTGCATTGATATTTATTCAGGGCACAAATAAATTTTTATTTAGAAACTTGTATATTTTAATGCTACTAACGTAGAATACGTATATAAACTACTTATATCTTAACCCTATTTGAGTTGGTATACTTATACGATTGTCAATAGGTAGTTACTAGACTTACTTTTACTATTCTGCCAATCCAACGCTGCGTGTTTACAAATACCTACTGGCTCATATTACTTACATTTTTACTATCGTAATAAACTCGAAACTCAAAGTATTTATTTCAAATAAACCAATTACAGGCACTTTTGAATTGTCTAGGGGTCGGTCAGTCATAAAGATGAAGCTAATTGCCCATTCCAAAGCTTAGTAGGTACCTAAGGAGAAGAACGGGCAAGAAACTCCACGGACACTCTTTTAAATTAACATATGGTTACAAAATATTGGTTACATCATTCGGGTTGAAATTATACATGTGAAAACGATGCAAAACGAGCAAAGCGTCCGTAATAAAAAAAAACTCAAAAATTAAATTAATATAAGCCATGGCCGCCAAGAGAATATGACCAGTCCCTACTGATGGCGCCCGTTCACGAACATGACGCAAGGATTAACACCATTCAGCTCAACCATTTTGAAGGGAGCTAAATGAAATGAAATCGTTTATTCTGTAAATAGGATATTAGAATCACTTTTACACGTCATATAAAAACATAAAAAATCTAGATGTAGCCGACATTTCCTATCTATCTACATTTCCGACTACCCCTGAGAAGAAATGGCGAAACAAACTCATGGGTCAAAGTCTCTTTTAAAGTCCAGACATAATCTTGGTCAGATCATGTAGATCCGTGTCTGAAATGGTCTTTTGAGGAAAGAACCACACAAATTTGAGTGGACCTGTCTAATCAGTGCAAGCATTTGTCAGTACCCGTGCAGCTCAACTCAAGACTTAAGGAGCTCAACGACTCGACGAACAATACCAAAGAAAGGACATTTGGGTAGGCCGCATAAAGTGCTCAAAATGCCAGACCATCATTAAAACTAACTGAGAAAAAGAATTAAAAAGGAAATTATTTAAAGAAAAAGAAAAAAATTACCCACATAGTGTTCACATTCACAACAACTAAAGCAGTAAATATAATACTTTTTAATGTAAACATTCATGTAATATTATATATAATATTCTGCAATGTCAATATGTATATAAAATCATGCATAATAATTAAAATGTCAAGTTTTCCGGTTTTATCACAAGGCTAGCAGACCGAACACAACCGCCACCATCAGCGAGACATTACAGTGATCATGACAGATAAATAGAACATGAATAGGTAAACAGCTTTCTTAAACTAAATTAAGTTCAAATATGAAAACAATATCTACATCTAGACATTTATCCAGATCATACCGGGCTCGGCCTCTGGACCGGTACGCGTCACCTCTAAAGGCCAATGAATTGAGATACCAAGCTCGAAAACAAAAGTTAACAGAAAGATCCCAAATTATCGGATTTTTGCGACAAACAAATAATTGAGAAAAAATGGGATGGTTCTTAATTCTGTGTATAGTTTCTTTACATATTACATAAGAGTAGTTTTTGTCTAGTCAAGAATTCAACATTTTTACAAAACCAAATACGTTAAATAGTAATAAGTTTATTTAATCACAGTCAGGAACTTTTCGAATATTCTACTGCACTAAGAATATATGATATGATGCCCTTCGTTTGGTTTAAAAACTAAACAAACTTAAACTTAACTTAAATAATTAACATCAAGTATCGTCGCACTTTCTACAAACTATGTTTATCTATGCAGAGGAAACTTAAGAAAAACTAATCGAACTTGTTCGAAAATAACGAAACAAGAGGTAAAGGCTTAGTAACTTTCCGCATCACAATATTCTTGGTAAATAAACAGCAAGATTGCCCAACACGAAAATACTTTACCAATAGTTATGAAAACAGAATGGTAGTTGTTGGCACATTTTCAGCCTTCACTTTACATTCGATGTGTACATGATCGGCAGTAATCACAGACCCTAAAGATATAGTTATAGGTAGTAGATACCTTACATGGAAAATTTCAGTCTTAATCTTCTTCATCTTCTATCTATATACAGGGTGTTAAACTAACTGCGTGACTTAGCTTAGGGGTAGGTTCAGTATCGATAAAGGAACCCAGGAAAAAAAAAAGTATTGCAAGATTAACCTAATTTGGTAATAGTTATTTATCATATTAGGGCGGTAAGTTGGTCTTTACAAACGAGTAGACGAATGTAAGCCCGAGACGAATTCGAGGGCTTACCATAGTCACCAGTTTGTAAATACCTATTTCCGCGCGTGTGTCATACAACGTTTTTCAACACATTTGCGAGAAAACAATACAATAGGTAATAAAATAAGCCATCAAAACATTTTAAGAGAATGATCCAGTATTTCTTCGAGTCTTCCATGATATATAAAAAAAAAAAAAATCGTTTAATTCAGGTATTAAACCCATAGTAAAATTACAAAAATAAAACAGAATTACAATCCATTATAAATTTAAATTAAATTACATGCACAAAATTAAATTAAATTACAATAGATATTGAAAATTAAATGAATTACATTAAATTTAAATACAACGTCTTAGCATGTACACACAGCGAAGTGTTGCAGACACTACTTGATTCGTACATTCGCACATAGTCGAGTCAGGAAGGATGCCTTGAGTTTCCTCAAGAGCCCGTAAAAATCGGTAACTCGGTTCTCAACGAACATGCATGCATGTAGTCCAGACGCACTACACCGTCAAGGCAGCTTTAATATAGCTCTAAAGGCGTTATTATATTGTACACGAAGAGTGTTATAAGCACTCTTCGTGTAGAGCTGACTGGTGTAGAACGACTGACAGTAAGCCTTGAACTTTTTTTAGCTTGGTTGGAGCAGTGACAAAAGCGTCTAGCCAACATGTTGCTTCGACATGCGATACTACGCCTCTGTCGTTCCAGATCAGCATCATCTGCTAAATCATCCCTAATTATGTGTCCAAGATATTTAAACTTACTAACAATGTTTAGGGCAGTTCCACACAACTTGATCGGTAAAATATGATCAGGACCTTTACCGTATCTAAATTTCATAACCTCCGATTTCTTAACGTTATAGGTGAGATAATGTTCAGCTGCATATTTCTCGCAAATCGCTACAAGTCTCCTTAGACCGTTGGCAGAGGGACTGAGCAGCACCATGTCATCCGCATAGATAAAATTATTGAAAATCATTAAATAGCACTCACGATTTTGGCGGCTCATTCAAGATATCAGGTGCAGTAGATTCCATATTAATATCGGATTCCTCGCTTGAACTCGTATTATTATTTTGTAAATATCAGTCGGAAAGTCGCAGCAATCTTTGACGTTTCTACTAAGAACATGGTGCGAATTTGCAAATGGCGCCACGTGCACATGGTAAAAATTAGTACTACATCTTTCGTCTCATTTTCTCTTTAATAATAAAGTGAGATAAACGTATTGAGCAAAAGCGCTTTCAAAGAGGTTCGATCATTCAGCTTATTTATTCTCGTAATTTGAAACTCCTTGGTGGAATTCTTATATAATGTTTATGGTAATAAAAAAAACCGTAAAGGATACGCACGGCGCTATACAACGAAGGGGGCGGTAAAACATGTACTTAGGTGAGAGTACCTATTTTACCGCCCGTTCTATTGTATGGTGCGTAATTTTTAACTTTCGTACAATGTATACAGGCTTCGTAAATGCATTTTTTGAGCAAATGTGTTGAAAAATAAATAATAACCTGTTTATTTTTTTTCCTACGTTCCTTTATCGATGCTGAACCTACCCCTTAGCTATGGCACGCAATTTCTTTAACACCCTGTATACAAAAAGAAAGCGTGACTAACTGGTCTATCAAGCCACAGCTCAAACCGCTGACCGGATTGGGCTGAAATTTGGCACACAGATAGTTATTATGACGGAGGCATCCGCTATGAACGGATTTTTGCTAAAATACAACTCCTAAAGGGGTGTAACAGGGGTTCAAGATTTGTATGAAGAAATCATTTAAGCTAGATGTATCAATTCTAAAATTCCCAGGATTACTACTGTCAAAAATAAATAAACACGTTTCATGCTTTTTCAAAAAACTACCCCTTCAGAGCGTTAAAGAGGTAAACAAAAATCAACATGGGCATTGGGGGGTGTATTGACAAAAAAAAATCTGATGATGATACAGACATTGGTCTGTATGGAATAATTGTAACGCGCGGTCCGATTAACTCGAAACTCGGTATTTTATATAAACCTAATACTCACAGAAAACAAAGCCTTACAAGTTTTTGGGTTTATTCAAAATCTAAATATTACAGGGCAAAACGCGCGTCTTGATAAACTCCAAAGTAATTCAAACATTAACTGACAAAACACATGATTGAAGATTATTCAAAAATTAACCCCTTTCGGGGTGAAAAGGGGGATACAGTTTATATATCACAATTATCTTTACTTTGATCAGTAAACTGGAAAATTGACCCAGATAATTCCTTAATAAATAAAACGCTCCCTGTGGTGTCAGACGTAAACAAATAAAACGCTCCCTGTGGTGTCAGACGTAAACAAATAAAACGCTCCCTGTGGTGTCCGACGTAAACAATAGCACCACCCCATTTCTTCCAGTGGGTGACGTAAAAGGCGACTAAGGGACTTACTAGAGAATGGACAGCAGCGTTCTCTACGCATTTCAACACCATACTGCGATCGCAAACCGGCTGCCAAGCGTGGCGATTATGTCAAACCCCCCTTTGGGGGAGGACTATGTCCAGCAGTGGACGTCTTTCGGCTGAAATGGTGATGGTGAAATAAAACGACCGTTAACATACAATTTCGACAACAATCTTTTAAAGGGAGAAGGGTGGAGGGGGTGTTTAATTTGTGAAAATGTAAAAAATTATACGAAAAATAAACTTTCAACTACAACCACTAAATAAAACATCTGAATTAGAGGTGACAACATTATTCTTCAGCTAATCATGAACGCGTAACGGAATTTTTTCGATATTTTTCAGTACATTTTCTGCCTTCACATCGAACTCAGACGTGTTCCGATTACTGATTGCCCTTGCTATATAATGGAGCCATTAACATTGTTCGTGGAATTAGCTTTTACCCGATAATTTGTTGGTCTATGCAAGATGTACTTTCTGTATCGAATTTTATGCTTCGAATTTCCAATTCGTTTACGGCATCCATGTGGTCTAGTGACTTTTTTCCTGCCACAAGGAAAAAATCATGTAACTACAACACATAAAAACCGTATCTCACCTACATTGTCTCTACGACCATAAAAAACGGGTACACGGTAATTATCAATTTTGCGCTTGTCAGCGTCAGTGCAATGCACGGCGGTGCACGGACGTCGGAGTGACGTCGTCGTCACGCGGCGAGCCCCGTGTTCCACCTACATCATTATTATCACTACAGACACAATCTTGTGTCTAATATAAACTAGCTAGGGGTTCTCTTCTCCAAGTTGAACCATGTAAGTATGTTAGTGTATTTGTTTTGTGTCGACTTCGTAGCAGCTTATATCGTGATGAAATCATTAGTCAGTCAGCCCATGATTGTTTACTTATTCATTGAAAAACTTAAATGCAGATGTAAGTAAACTTTGTGATTTGGATGCTGTTGGCCGGGATAACCTTGATGATTTGTATCATATTAGATACATTTATTTCTCTTAATTATTATCAAATAGGTTTCCCACAATAGAGCATTCAATGAATGATGCTACTCACTCCCTAGATTACAATCAGAGAAATTGCAAGATTGTTTAAAATGAATTTACACTGACAGAATTACATCTTTATCTTTGCAATAGTTGAGGGCACACTAAATTTCATTTCAGAGATAATTTCCTCATTCCTTACATCTATTGCTTCCATTGTAGTTTCAATCAAATGAACAATACTTGTGTCCTCTCTGAAGGTCACTTCTGTCATTATGTATAATTGACCAAGCGAGCGAGGCGTCTGTTCAAGTCTGGCAAAATTTGGTTTTCTCTGTCAGTTTGTTGGTCCTCTACCGGTCGTATTTAACAAACGATCTGGACGAAACTTGGTATACTGGTTTTGGAACTTTATAGTTTTTTTTTGGTCGTCGGAGATTTTTGTTTGGAGGGGGTACTTCCTCCGAAAAAAAGCAAATCAAGTCAAATCAAAATATTTTATATTTCACATAAACCTACATGGGCACATATGAAACGTCAGAAGTTAGGTGCAAGGTTCCAATTGGTCGTTTCTTATGGAGAAGAACTGGCAAGAAACTCCACGGTTACTTTAAAAAAAAATAATAGGCATTTAGAATGTTTTCAAATTACAGTGTTACGAGTAATAGGTACCTATGGGAGGACAATGTAGGCCCTTCAACTAGTACCAGGTACAATCGCCGTCAGATATATTGTAGCAGACAAGGTGACCAAATACTTCTAAACAATTTAAAATGTCAATAAGTTCCATACACCATAGATACCATTAATATCTGAACATTCATTACTTCATTAATATCTGAGCAGATGCTTGTCAATAATTTCTAAACACACAACTAACCAAAAATATCTGAACACTTACAACGTCAAGTGTATCTCTACGCAGACATATATATTCAAGACAATAGCTCAGTGCATAATGCTCGTTCTGTACAAGCATGGATTAATGAACAGAGAGAGCTTACTTTAATCAAACTACCGCCAAAAAGTCCAGACCTTAATCCCATTGAGAACTTATAGGGTAAAATGGTGCAAGAGTGGGATGGGAATCAATGTCGAACAAAGGAAGCATTAAGACAACAGGCAAATAACGTTTGGTAATCTTTCAGAGGACGAAATTTTTGTGACAAGGTTGGTTCCATGCGAAAACGGTTACAGGACGTATTAAATGCAGAAGGAGGTTACACAAAATACTAATATTTTATCAACCTATGTTGTCACAAATAAAAAAATATTTACAATAATTTTTAATTTCAATACAAAAAAATACAAAAATATTTATTACATTACCAAACCAAGATCTATTTTCTATCAATAGTTTGACATTAACATAGCTACATCTAAATTATTTTTTTTATTTTTATATGGTGTGTAAAAGTGATTCTAATATCCTATTTACAGAATAAACAATTTCATTTCATTTCATAAAATATCAGTTGTATCCTAAACAAATGATTTTCTATACAATTTTTGTACCCTTCTCATCGTATTTATACCTAGAACAGTCATTTGGTGTTCAAAAGGGGTGTTACCTGGAATTTAATTTATTTTTGTCAAGTCGATAGTTGTTTTTGGTTCGTCCTTTAAATCACGCAGTAACGAATTAGGTAAGCTCAGTGTTTGTCTGCGTAGATACACCTGACGTTGTAAGTGTTCAGATATTTTTGGTTAGTTGTGTGTATAGAAATTATTGACAAGCATCTGCTCAGATATTAATGAAGTAATGAATGTTCAGATATTAATGGTAACTTGTAGTGTATGGAACTTATTGACATTTTAAATTGTTCAGAAGTATTTGGTCACCTTGTCTGCTACAATATATCTGACGGCGACTACTTAGCAAAATAGAAAATGGTCTACACATCCACAGCCCAATAAGCCTACAACGTTCTAACATTCACAAACTTAAAAATAATCTTTATAAAATACTAGCTGAGCCCCGCGGTTTCACCCGCGTAAGTCTCGATCCCGTGGGAAAGCCCCCCTTAAAAATAGATAGTAGCCGATTCTCAGACCTACTGAATATGCTTATAAAATTTCATAAGAATCGGTCAAGCCGTTTCGGAGGAGTATGGTAACTAACATTGTGACACGAGAATTTTATATATAAGACTAGCTGCGCCCCGCGGTTTTACCCACGTAAGTCTCGATCCCGTGGGAAGGCCACCAAAAATAGATAGTAGCCGATTCTCAGACCTACTGAATATGCATATAAAATTTCATCAAAATCAGTCAAGCCGTTTCAGAGGAGTATGGTAACTAACATTGTGACCCGAGAATTTTATATATAAGATTACTAAAATAATAAAAATAAAAACCTATATAAACTAAATGACATGATTGTCATTACAACTGTAACAAATCTGAATTAATATCCTGTCCACGAAGTCACTAATAATTGGTCACTAGCAAAAAGGGGGCTACTGGTTATCTCCGCCTTATGAGATCCAATTTTGATAATTATCTTTTTATTTGAAAGGTAGTAACTTTAAGTTGGTCTCATAGAAATTTGGTGAAGATTTGATGAGGATCTTCAGCGTGATGAGTAGAATAGTTCCTCAAAATGCAGTAAATTGATCATTTTTAAATTTCTACCAGTGGAAACGGCTGGTATATATTATTATTTGTTGCAAAAAAGTTTGTGCTCACGAGGTCTACTGTTCGCAGAACTACTAGTCAGTGTCCGACCGAAACTAGTTTTTATGGCCGAAACCGAAACCGAATTTTGGCTTCGGTCACAGTTTCGGTTGAAACCAAAACCGAAACTTCCATCTAAGGTCAGGTTTTCGTGGGAAAAATAAACCAAACATTATCATAATCAGTCTTTATTTTTTATATTTAAAGTTAATAATTCAGTCTGACATTTTAATCACATAATAATAATTCATTCACTGATATTTAAACTAATCATCAACTTATACGAAGTAATTATATCACATCGTATAAATAAAAACTAAATAAAAATACAAAAAAAAATAGCGAAATAAAACTTACATGATTCGAAATAATATTATATTGTTATTCACTCGTAATTTCACACCAAAGAAACTAACGCAAACAAAACAAGCAAAGCAAGTCATAACTTCATGAGGCGACTCACGACTGCAAGCGCGGACGCGACAAAATTACACTTTGTCACTCGCAGCTCAGTGCACCGAACATATCCAATCGCAGCGCGCAATTTCCCGAATGTAGTTACGGTTTCGGCCGGCTGGCAGCCAAAACCGAAACTAAGCCGAAATCCGTTTTTTGCCGATTCTAGGCCGAAACCGAACCGAAAAGTTCGGTCGGACTCTACTAATAGTAGTTTTAATTTTTTTAAAGAAAATAGATGAGACTTGACCATTCCCCCACCACAATTTTAGGCTCAGTAGTTTCGGAGATAAGGGGAGGGCCCCTTATCTCTGAAACTACTGCTACTAAAATTCTGAAAAAAATACAGAAAATATTTTGTTTTCTTATAGGATAGGATAGGATATCTTACCTACAGGAAAACCTATAAGAAGCCTATGGTGTTAAAATAACATGATAAATCTCTGAATATTGTGCGTACAAACTTACATTTGCAGTTGGAATGTATGGGAGAACATGTTTTTCAACTACAATGTTAAGTTTGTTCTTGGCATAAATTATCTGGGGGTAAAAAACATGGTGGATAACATAATTATTCATTGTACGGAACCCTCACCATGCGAGTTCAACTCGCACTTGTCCGTTCGGTTTTTCATTGTAACCTAGTAGGTGGTCTGGGTTAAATCATTACCATCAAATTATTACTACCTAAACTAATATTGTTCCAAAATCAAATCAAATGTTCAAATACGATCTGAACAAAAGATTCTTTGATCTTCTTTTTTCATTCGGATATTCCCCTAACTTTTATTTTAGTTTAAAATGTTTGCTATCCATCCATTTGGAAGAGTTTTATTCAAACGATTAGCCTTTGCGTTCAAAGTCCAGTCTGTAGATAAAAGGTAGGCACTTACTATTAATACGAATTTAAATAAATATTAATTTTACATTCTGTTTTCCATGTAGTTATTGTGTCTTTTAAAGCCATTAAAATAGCATGCTATCATCAATCATTGTGATGTAATACCTAGGTGATAAAACTTGTGTTTTCTTCGACTTTTATTATTCTCTCAAGGTCACGAAGGTCATGGGAGATCAGCGCAGTTGTTGATAAGTTCAATGAATAAATAAAATGCTTTGAGAGAAAAATCCCCGACGTTTATTTGAATGGAAAACGCTTTTATTTTTACATGAGCACGCATGATTTATGGGAATAAATAAAAATAAAAAAGTTTAAATATATCTAACAAAATGCGTCATGCATGATCCATTCGATGAATTTGAAAATTTGCACTTATAAAAATTGAAGAACTACGGAAGCCTCCTAGAAAGTTATGTAGATAATTTAATTTAAACCTAACTCACTTTCCCTTTCGCACCTTGAGGGACGGCTGCTGTTACCAGGTAAATTGGAATTAGCTTACAGAATATCAACTACGACGGAATAAGCCAGATTCCTCCAAGTCATAGCGCAGGAAAACTCAACGACACAACTATTGACCTCATAACAACAATAAATATACAACAAAAAACATACAAACAACACAACAATCGTAATGTAGATCTTCCTTATTGACATTTAATTTATGACTTATTTCACTTTCTTTAACATTCTTTTAAATAAGTAAGTGCTGACAATTTTCATTTTATTACAATAACTGCGGACATTTTTTTATTTTATATTTTCTCTTACACATAATTTATTTAATTATCTTATCGACATTGCTCTGTGTGATTGAAATTCTTAATGAGATAGAAGATCTAATGTATTAATTACTTGTTTATTTGTGGTTAATATCTGTATATTAATACTCTCAGAGGTAGCACTTGTCTTTGGCCCGTGTTACCTTAAACAAACCGGCAGATCAGTGCCGAGATACAAAAATGTATACCAACAAATAATAATAATAATTTCTTGTTTTAATTATATTGCATGTATTACTATTTTTGTACGCCCTAGAAGCAAAACATAGCGCCCTCAATGTATTACCAAATAAGAACTTATAATGTACCTATCTTTTACAATAAATAAATGAATCTGAATCATATCCAGGCAACAACTTAACTCTCACACGTCTCGTCAACTCCAATGCAGGGCACTCAGACGCGCGACGACCTCATTCTTGCATCCTGTAACAGGGTTAAGGTGCTGGTAACACTCACTCACACACACACACGTGTGCTTGTGTGTCGTCACTTGCGGCGCGACCGCAACTCCACCTGTGCTCCTTGACATTCAATATGGCGGAGTTGACCTGCTAATGTAGTAAAGAAGCTAATCTGTAGATTTATTTTCTTGGATTGCTTTACTTATTAAACCAATGTTAGTGAGAAGGTCATCATTTTCCTGCTGTAGCCTCCGTGACGCGAAGTGGACTCGTCGCAATTGTTCCTTTTGGTACATTTTTAGCCATCATCTGAGGGTTTTCCTGCTCCTTTCTTGGCCATATCACCTTTCCAACACAATCCATATCTATTCTTCAATCAGCTTCGTCTTCCATTAATACTCTAAAGTTATTGGTTGGTGACAGTGACAGAATTTGAATACATAATATCCTGGGTCTTCTTTCAAATTTTGAACGAATTAAAATGTTTTAATAATTTATTTATTTATTTTAAGTCATAATAAATTATAACACCTTTCTTTACAAACAAAAACAAACAATGTACTAATTAGGTACATGTTCTCTATGAAAACAAGAATCTGCAGTTGATAGGTACACACATTACTACTACTGCATACATGTCTGTATTGTTATTCCCACCAAGCTTCTTTACGATCCTACTAATGCTGCAAATAATAATAAAATTATCCTCGACCGTTCAACTATTAGCAGAAATTAATAATAGTTCTGCTATCATTTTATAACTAATATTATTACGAGCGTCTTCCTTCCTTCTGAAACATGTTTATTTGCGGTTGTAGGTACTAAACAATAATATTTTTCTTCTAGACCATTCGAAAATTTAGATTTCAGTATCAATAGAATATAGATATAATTTTATTTTATTTTATTCCACTTTAATTGTAGACAGGCAAACGTCGTATGGAAACCAGGTCTAGACTGAAGTCACCAGCCCACACTAGCACTGATCAAGCGGTTAGTAGTTAGTGCTACTTCGTTTTGTACGAGAATTGCCCTGCAGTGGGACAATTGCAAGGCAAGAGTTTTCGTTCCTCACTGGGACGAATGTCTTTGACGTTCCAGTAAATGTAGTTTGTTTTGAATTCTAAAACACAACGTCACGCCAGGGTTGATCAGAGGTGTAACTATAGCACATACCCACATCGACCATCCGGACCATCCATGCCATCGATTGGGCACAATTCCAGACTCCTGAAAAATTCCTGACGGAAAAACCCGATAATTGATAATAATTCATTCTCTTTGTTAAATATAGTAGTCGCCTAGCTCCTGCTGCTTGCTCTCGACACTCAAGCTAGGGCTGCCTCCACGTCTCCACAGTAAAACAACTATAATTAGTATCATACGTCACTCTTATTTCCGCTATACCGCGACTCATGTGATCGTCAGTTCTATAAGAATAAGAATCATTTATTTGCAGAAAATATAGGTGTTTCAGTTGTAAGAGGTGGTGGTTTAAGTACAGCCCATATCTTAAATGCTTTGAGTTTGAGTACATAACTAATTAAGATGTACGGAATATACAGGAAAATACCTATCTATTTTTTTTTTAAATTATGATAAATTTTAAGTTACAATAAAATATACACATAACAAACGGTTGCTGCGGCGGTTGTATGGCTCCAGTAATCTTTAATAAAATACCTGACCAAATTAAACACTTTTTTTTATGTTGCAGAAATTCTTGTAAACTAAAAAAACATTTCTCTAGTAACCATCTAATTTTAGAATATTTAAATGGGAGCTCTCTTATGATCTTTGGTAATTTATTAAAAATTGTAATGCACTTAATTGATAAACATTATTTTTACTTTGAGCTGTATTACAAAAAGGAACATTTTTTTTTTCTTTAAGTTACGTAGTAGTTATCATTAATCATTATAAAATCGATCGCAAAGGACGTATTTTTGCTTAGAACCAAAACAGTGCAGAAATGTTGTATGAAATGTCATTGTTGCACAGTTTTTCATTAATGCACTATTTTTTATTTAGATATAATTTTACCACAGAAGTTTAATGTCTCCCATTAAGTTTAATATAAAATGTATGCATTAGATCAAAAACAGGCTGGAAATAAAAATCGGCTGAATAAAACCGACTTTGTGAAAAACTTTGTTTTCATTAACTTGAGTATTTATTTTGAGTAGGTATATTATATATAACATGGTTTCAGTTTATTGATTGGTAGTTGAAAGAAACGTAGATTACGCACCTTGCTAAAGTGAGTAACTAATAACTCACTTTGCGCTCGGTGCAACAATCTACTATAGTTGCTTCCATAGATATAAGAAAGAAGTATTTCTATGGTTGCTTGTCTTGGTCTCTGTTTGGTGTAGTTCAAGTCACCTTTGAATCTAAATAATTCGCTATATTTCCTCACGAAAACCGATACCTCAAACAAATGTATCCGGTCAAGGTCAATAGTTTCAGGTTTTTTAGTAAAGGTTTCTACATACTGGCGCGGCACGCGACGATACACAAAGGCCCCGCATGTCACGCGACGAGCGGTGCCTTTGGGTCGCGTGGCGAGTCGCGCCGGTCTGCAGAAGCCTTAAAGGGCTACAAGATTCACGTGGACTGACACCGCTTATAGTTCTTACACATTTCTTTTGTTTGTACAGTCGAGTTCTTTAATATATGAGCATGTTCATTAATCAAAAATATATAAGCAATGGTAAGTTTCATAAAACACTAAACAGCTTTGCCTTACAATAAATTGTAAACAATCTGTGACATCATAAATATGTGACTACAATATATCAATAATATTGCTACAGACAAAGACTCTAAAAATTGTGCGCAATCCCTTGTTCATATTATTTAGCGCAAAATTAGGATCACAAATATCTATGCAATTTTTTGATGAAAAATATCTTGACAATTTGACATGACTCGAATTGCTGTCTTAAATTCTTTGAACAATCTCTTTACAGAAGTATATCCTATTGTAATCTTGTATCCTATTGTAAGTGGTCACATTTACTCGCCGCTAGCGGGGGGCGCAGGACAATACCCTCCAGTACGGAAAACCGGCTGTAAAAAGCAGCCAGCTCCTGCCGTACCAGGGTCAAAACCCGGTCCTCCACCGGCAAGGGCACCTCCTGCCCATGCTGCGCTCCCCCTTGGGGCCAGCTCCTCGAAGCCGGGTCAGGTCCGCTCGGAACTCCTCATTCTTCTTTCGGAAAAGCTCCATGGCGGCTGTCAAGCGGCCGTCCTCCGCCCGCATCTCGGATATCGCGTCCGACGGAGGCCCGACCTGAAGGGCCCTCGCTTCCGCCATAATGGAGGCCGTGGCAGCGGGTACGACCTTGTCTTTAGAGGACTGAATTCTCTTCAAAGCCACACCCCTGATTGCGGCTACCACGACCTCCTCGAAGCTGCTGGCCACTCCTTTCGCCTTGCCAGCGACGTCCGGATCGCCACCCAATGACTCAGAGGGAGCCGCCCTGCGGCTAGTCTCTCCGAGATGGAGCCCCTCCGTGACGAGCCTCTCGGCTCGCTAGGCCGGTTTGGCTGAGCTGGCTCAGCCGGGCTCACCGGCCTCCTGAGTGGTGCCCTCTACCCCGTCCTTGAACCCCCCCGCAATTTTTCTCCGGGCCTAACTCAAACTGGCCATCAGAGGACGACCCCTGGCCGTCCCCTGGCTTAGGGCGCTTCTTCAACTTTATGGAGTTATTCCCAGCCCCCACTTCTATGGGCTCTTAAATAAGACCTTCGCACCAGATGCGGCATCGGACTCCGATCCCGCATCACTCCCCTCTCCTCTTCGCTTTGTTGTTTGTTATTAGGATTTTCCATATATAATCCCAAAAGTGTGGGGGATATAAAAATTAATCCTAGGGTTACCCCCTGTACCTAGGTAATCAATTATAACAGTTAAATACTACGCAACGTTGTCAGATTGATACAGTCCTATTACGAACGGCAACATTGCATTATTACTCGTACTTCTGCTCCGGCAAACAAAAATAAATTTAATAGTAAAAGCCATTTAGTTGAATTTTCAACGCTGTATGGATATTTACGAATCCTAGGTTGCACCAAATATATTGAAATCTAGAGTATTTAGATATTTATGTTCCGAACCGTAGTCAGATATTTTTGAATGCACTAACGTAACATACATAAGAACAGTTTATATGATAACATTTTATTGATGACTAAGTTTGTATAGAACTCATTTTAACGCTTACAATATTTTGAAACATTGTCACTGCCAATATATTAGTGAACTCGACTGTACAATAAATGTCTTATCACTGTTGCATTGGATTTTATGAATATAATACTCGTATTATGTACTTACTGCTGGTTTTATAGTTTGCGGCTGATCTAGAATATGGATTTACAAGTATTGTTAATTAGGGTTACGGAGGTCAAATTGCATCTGGTTAAGCTGAAAACTGGCTGTATCAGAGATATTTAGAGTTGATGATGAGTTAGTGGCAAAATGAAATAATTCCTTCGTAGTCCACTGCAGATATCAATTGCATTGATATCTTCAAAGTTACACAGATAATCATAGTCATCAGACATGACAAAACAAAAGACGATCAAAATCCAAAACAAACAGAATTTCGTAACGATTTACCTACTTAGCAGTACGAAACCCATTTAAATCCAAACCAATTTGCGAATCACTTTCAATTACTGAAATGATTTCCAAGAATTTATTAAAGGCATCATGCAGTCATGAATATTCTGAACGCGTTCAGATGTATGAATCATGAACGTGGCACGTAGAAATCTATCCTTCGGTTCACTTAACATAAGACGCCTGTATTCCCCGAAGGGTCAGGCACACGTGCGGATAGTGTATAGGAAACAAATCTGATCCTGCCGTTTTTCCGAAAAGAATCTGCCAAAATTTCACTACCCAAACAAATTTTTGCAATCTTTTTTTTATACCAATGCATTATTTGGAATGATTTTAGTACGCACATTTTCATATGGTCAAATTTTTCTTGGCAGAATATTACCAAGGATAATATCATTAAGGTCTTTAATCAAATTATTTATTACAGCAAACAATCTTTAGACAATAAACGTTTGGTCAAATGATTATTCAGGGAACTAGTTAGAGCAGGTTATTTTTTATTTAATTGTTAGGTTAGGTTAGGTTAAAACTAACGTAACCCTAAGAAACGACTAGGTTATATAGAAAAAAAATATGTAAAAAAAGAGATTATTTTTAGCAGGCTATCAAGAACCGAACCAGTTAGACGAAGTTAATTATTTTAAAAAAAATGGTTAGGTTAGGTTAAAACTGTGACCTCCTACGCACGAGCCGAGCGAGCGAAGTGAGCGGTGCCGCGGCAGAGGCCAGAAACGACTAGATTAAGTATATAGAAAATATATAAGGAAAATAAGAGATTTTGAGCAGGCTATCGAGAATCGAACTAGTTAGACGAGATTATTTTTTTTTTTTTTCAATGGTTAGGTTACGTTAAAACTGTGACCACCTACGCACGAGCCGAGCGAGCGTAGCAAGCGGAGCCGTGGCAGCGGCCGGCGGGTGCCAGAAAATACCAGATTATATAGAAACAAAAATATGGAAAAAAGACCTATAAATACTACCGAAACTGCTACCCGAAACTGAATTAGTTAGACGAGATTAATTATTAAAAAACAAAATCCTACTAACTAAAAAAAATACTACCATAATAGATAATATTAATATTATTATTATCCGTTTAGAATTTGTCCCAAGTGGAAAAAACACCCTTGAAAACTGACGATACTAAATATTTGTCTTATTTTTAAAAAATTGTTTGGGAAGTGATAATTTGTCAAATTCTTTTCAATGAAACAAGGGTAACCCGAAAGAAAGCACACCAGCGACTGCAGCGTCTTCGTATGCTATTGACTACAGGTGGACAATCTGTATACCAACCAATTTATTTATATGATTGGTACTGCCCTCCTGACTCTATTGTTTCCCTCTAATTACACACGCAGTGACTCATTAAATCTATGTACCTCATACATGTGCTGTACACGTGTCTATAAATATAGCAATGCCACATATAAGTAGGCTGAAGCATCGGAACCCCGGTGCAGGGGGCCGACCGAACTCCGGCCACTCTGGCACACTTGACTCAATTGAGTCGTAATGTTTGTCGCTCCACTATGGAAAGTTCTGGAGACTGACATTTTGGATAAGCTGTTCCACGTTCTTGTGCCAACGATCTAGCATTTTCTCCGATAGGTTAGGATCGGTCTGACCAGATGATGTTGAATTGGTTTGATCTTTTTGATATGGGCTGCCATCTCACCTTTACAAATTAGTTTTCAACTGTGGTAGCTATTTAACCTCATAAAACTGGAATATCTACTTTTAGGACCTCACTTAGCCTCTTTTTTTCATCTAAGCATCTCAAGTACCGGTAGATCACAGAATGTTCGTAAAATTAGTAACTAGTAATTTGTTCACCAGGCGGTCGTTTGCGCGCTATTGCGCGTGTAGTGCATGCACGGGCGACGACGGGCGGCGGTACACGTGAACAACAACAACTGACCAGCGAGTAATGTCTCGAGATGTAATGACTGGTTTCAGCAGAAGTCACTTAAGATAATAACTTAGTATTTCAGTCGTCACATGCATCGAAATAGCCTTCACGAGTGGCGATACTTAAATATACATCTAGCTAGCTTGCTGTCTGGCTAGTAAATATACATCTAGCTTGCTAACTGGCTAGTAAATGAAACATTGCATGAGCTTTTCTCATACAGCGAATCTAGGACAACAGGACTCCTGCTAAATAAATAAAAACTTTTTCCAAAACAAACAACCGACTTCCAAAAAAATCCCTTTCATTTTGGAAGTTTGTTTGCCACCGACTTCAGAAATAAAAGTTATTTTTCACTTTGTGGTATTTCAAAATCGGTTTACAATTGACGGAGTAATCGGTCAACATACCTACACAAAAAACATATCGACGAACATAAATCAAATCATTTGTTTTGTGCCAACACGGGCGAGGTACAGATGTAATACAAGTTTTGCTAGTGTTCTCCATGCTCTGCCGTCAGTTGGGCAAAATTTACACATAAATTACAATCTACTATCAAAATACAAAATTATTAAATTAGAAAATCATTTTATCTTTAAGGCTTCTACATACCGGCGCGACTTGTCG
Source organism: Tiliacea aurago (assembly GCA_948098905.1). Taxonomy (NCBI): domain Eukaryota; kingdom Metazoa; phylum Arthropoda; class Insecta; order Lepidoptera; family Noctuidae; genus Tiliacea; species Tiliacea aurago. The sequence continues at coordinate 29,526,976 of OX402578.1, forward strand.
CGCGACGCGACGCGACTCAAAGGCACCGCTCGTCCCGCGACACGCGGGGCCTTTGTGCCGTGTCGCGTCGCGCGACAAGTCGCGCTGGTATGTTGAAGCCTTTAAGGTCAAGAAGTATCTAGTAGTCAATAATTAAATAAATGTCATATTAAATTGTGAAATAAATGAAAGTCCTAGATAAATAATAATTGTGAGTTATACCTACATGTCATTTCTATTATTGAATAACTGATCAGTATTATTGGCCATAAGGATTCCCTTTTAGATACTCCTTCAGCGCTGTGTTGTGGGTCCCCCATAGCACAGCATCATGCTGAGTGCAAGCCTTTTTGTCACAGTCATGACGTGCAGTTGCCGACTATTTGTTATTTTTGTGCTCGTGATTTTAATGTAGATAGGTTTTCTTTTTTCTTTAATGTTTACTTGCTCGAGTCTATGTTTTCCTAAGCACGTGTTTCTGTGACGAATAAAATTATTTTTCTTTCTTTTCTTTCTTTCTTTCTTCACACTGTAATACACTTTAATCAGTTAGAAATTTCTTTAGCTTCCGCTTAAATATGTGCAAGTTGTCAATGGCTGTAATATGACATGGCTATTTATTATAAATCTTAGATGTCATGCAATATACACTGGAATCCATTAAATATGTTCTGTAGGGTACAGTCTGAACTTTATTTCTATATCTAGCGCTTCGGATTTTTTCATACATATGCATATTACTTTTGACAAAGACTGACATTATTTTCGTAAATATATAGGCTAGGTAAGGTAAGAATCTTAAGTTTTTTGAAATATGTTTCACAGCTATCAGTGGTCTTAAGTTTACACATTGCCCGTATGCACTTTTTTGGGATTTAAAAACAGACTTCCATTCTGTCGAGTTCCCCCCAGAAAATTACACCATATCTCAGTGTGGATACCACATATGCATGGTAGGCTGTCATGACAGTGGACAAATTTACAATTTGTGTGAGCATATATAACATATAGGAATAGTTATTTAATTTTAAGCAGACAGATTCCACATGTGATTTCAAATTAAAATTACATTCTACATTTAAACCCAAGAATTTCGTGACATCTGCTTCATTAATTTTTGTTCCAGCATAATTTATATTTAAGTCTGTTGGTGGATTAGTCCTGTTTCTGAAAATCATAAAATTAGTTTTCTGTAAATTAATTAGAAGATTGTTTGCTCTTAACAAATCAACAATGCGTACTAATGTGGTGTTAATGTCATTTTCCAATGATGCAGAATCTTTGTTACAAAATATGACTGCATACTGTCATCTGCAAAAATAATCATTGGGAAGTCCACGGTTTTCGGAAAGTCATTAATGTAAATTAAGAATAATATGGGCCCTAGTACACTGCCCTGTGGTACGCCATATGTCACTTCTACATAGTCTGAAACATGATCAGTTTCTTGTTTTTTAATAGAGCAGAATTTCGTTATTAATGTGGCTTGTTTCCTATAACCATTCCGTGTTGGTATTCTAACCTCCTGCCTTGGAAGTCTGTTAAAATGGCACAATAATAACAGTTTGAAGATACAGTGTAGTTCGTAAATAAATAACTAATCTTTAAAAATAAATAAAATTGAAGTTCTGTTTTTAATATCAAAATAACAGCTTTTTACGAAGGTCGGTCGTTAGCCATTGACTCGAGCGCACGTGTCTTGATTTCTCTCCGTCAAATTTACAAATATTTTTTTATGTGCGTCTACCCTTTTTTTTGCGCCTCGTCTCGGGCTTCGAAACCGTGTTTATTTTGTTGTTTGTGTCGCCAAATAAAAACCGTTCGGAGCTGTAGGCGCGAGAACCAGTGCATACGAGGGGCTAATTGCGCCTGCCGCACCGACTACAAGCATTTGGTGAGGTCTTACCATATCTTTTAGGGATCTGCTGAAGATCAACGCTTGAATAATGAACCGTGTGTGTCAATTATCATAATATTAGGTGTAGGGCTATGGTGCTCCAAAATTGTTTGTCTTTTGTGAGTGCTAATTCAATTTTGGACATTTCGGGATTTAAGTGATGGAGAGTTTGTTTTGCTAAGCGTCCATTGCGACGCACGCGGTACATTGGCGTTGCCAATCGAACATTGGTTTGTTTCCTTGGTTTGTTGTCGTGGCGAACCCCAAGCGAATCGTTAGTGTGTTGTGTTGTTGACTTTGTTGTGGTAGTGTTGTTAGTGAGTGAGTCGTCATGGCTTGGCTACCGCGTGCAGGCCAATCTTAACTCATTAGGTTATTCTGTCCCTCTAGTTTAATTGATTATAAGTGTTAAACAAATAGTGTATCTAAATTTAACCTATAATAGGTGAGTGTCAACTATAACAATATTAAGTACAGTGAAGTGTTATAGTGACCCAAAATAGCCGAGCTTTCAAGTGTTCATTCCAACCCAACTACAAAAAAAAGGGTCGCGAAGACAGAACGAAGGCGCCAGACATTACGTTAGGGCTCGGGTAATTCCGAGTAAGACCCTATTATACTCGTAGTTTGCCACATGCCAAGTATACGCAATTTTTTCCTCCAGTAGGACAAAAAGTAATACCAAAAATCCAGAAACCTCGAATGAAGACAATGGCAACAGCAACCAGCATAGCAGTGACATAGAAAAGCGTCGAGACAGTAGTTTAATCCCGCCAAAAGATTCATCATTCAAGAAGCTCGGCGAAGCTGGACTAGACGCAATCGGGCGGCGTCGTAAGATAAAGAAAGCTGTTAGCGAGATTTACAAGAACTCTGAAACGGATAGTGAGACCTCAGACAGACTCTGGAATCGGCAACGTGTAATACAATACGACCTGAGCCAACCTGGTGGCCAAGCTATTAAAAGATGCCCCCCCCCCCTAGATAAATATTACCCGTCTCTCCACTGTTCCAATGCTTACTTTAGGATGAATATCCGGTAGGCTCTAATAATCCCTCCATATCCCAAGGGCACGTCTTCCCTACCATTACCGCGCCCCCCGGTCTACTTTTTGATATGCAATGTACTCTGTGGTCCCATGAAACATGAGGCTCCAGGGGCTAGTGCGAATCTATGGGTTCATTCGAGTGTTCGAGTCTGCTTTAACCATGCTGGGGTCGGTGCATTTCATTCATTCATTCATTCAAAATAACAGCTTTTTACTAAATGCTTATGAAAGTATATACTTTAAAAAAAAAAAAAATTTGATCTGTCTGTCTGTTTGTTCTGGCTAATCTCCGAAACGGCTGGACCGATTTTGACAGGACATTCACTGGCAGATAGCTGATGTTATAAGGTGTAACTTTATTTTAGAAAAAGCCTTGCGGGCGATGTCGCGGGTGGTAGCATGTTAAAAATATATTTATTAAAGAGAATAACAATATATAATTATAATGCAGTCAAAACTAGTAAACCAGTCAAAAGTACTTTTAACTAGGAACATCAGTCAAAAATACCTTTGACTGTAAAGCCCTCGATTATTACTAAGTATACTTTTGACTGAAATTAAAGTCAAAACTAGCTTTGCCCAAAGGAGCTGGTTAAAATTAGTTTTGACTGACTAATTTCGTTAAAAGTAGTTTTGACTGGTTATATCAGTCAAAACTCTTAAAAAGTTAAGGTTAAATTCAAAATCGAATGAGAAAATTTTTACAGTTTGTGGTAGGTAACTTGATGTGCAGGCTGCAAAGTGTACAATAACGAATATTTTTTTGTCATTTTTACTTCAATCAAAGGTCGATAATAACTTTAAAAAAAAATTACGAAATCGTGATTATTGTATTGTATTTTTTTTATAATATGTATTTCTTACATCTTCTTTGTATTAAATACCTAAACCTTCATACTAAGCGAATTTAAAATGTATCTTAAAAAATCTTTTATTACATACCATTAAAATTAAACCACTTTTATAAGAAATTCAAGTTATAGTCATAATATGAAGTGGTATAGAATCTGCTCGTGTTTCATAATTCAAAAGGAAACTTGAATTAGCAAGATTCTGAGAATCCGCTAATTAGGATGTCAGAAGGGAGGCACTAATTTTATTGTCAAGTGGCTTAAAGTTACAATGTTACTTCCAAGTAAGATGGCTGGTTCAGTTGAAGGAAATCCTTCAACTGAACCAGCGGGTAGTTGCGTAACACACACACAAAAACAACTGATCGCATTTTCTTTAATGTTGACAGTTCTCCCACGTTCATTGGGTTATTTAAGTTATTGAGCAGACGAATTTACACTAGCTTTTGCCCGCGGCTTCGCCCGCGTAGATGTCGGAAAATATCCCATAATCCAGGATATAGACTTCGTTCATATTTTCACTCTTTTTTTTAACGACTCGAATTAAAACTCGAAAATCCGGTAACTGAGGGTAAAATTACTGACCTTGTTCACAGGGGGATAACAATATTTATTTTTTAAGTTTATACTTAAAGTACGATAATATACCGCAACGGAATATTACCTAATTGCGTGCCAAATTTAAATGCAACTTATAGAGAAAATATAAATCTTCTTTATTCCCAATCCCGTAGAAATTTGGAAAAAAAAATAACTAAATAATTACAGGTACAGACATATGCAAAGTTTAAATATAATTACTTATTTGATCCCTTATTTTACCCTCTATTTTTCAAAACTCTGATTAATTGATTCAATAACTCAGTAATAAAATATTTACATCATATAAAAACTAACCGACTTAAAATAATAATATATAAGATAAACGCTAACAGACTTAACATAATACTATATGTAGTACATGTAAAAAAAAAAAAAAAAAAGGTGGGGGTTAGAATCATAGGGCATCAACAAATTCGTCCGCATCGCTGTCAACAGGAAAGGTGCCCAGAAGGCTGGCAGCATTGCCACGTTGTATGGCGATGCTAATTCTTTGTCCGAAAAATAGACCAGCCCTCTGGTCACGTGAAGAGTCGATCAACCGCTTGGCGATATCTTGAAAAACCAAGCGGGCACTCGGACCCCATGGCCCTAGTGTTTCAACCCCAAACGGCTCGAACATATAGCTCCCAATAAGATTGGAATATTTTCGCCGTTTGAGGTTTTCTGCACCTGCAGCAGCCGCCCCAGCACAGCTTGCCGTGCTAGGAAGATGGGATGGCGCAAGGGTGTCGACACATGTTGCATCCCACACCAAAGGCCGACCTAACTTCCAAGGCATTATGGTCATTCCGTCTGGTCTCTTCCCATCGTCGCGTGCTAAGCCATTGGGTTCTAAAACAGCTGGCACCCCGACGGTGACAAGAGCACGACGGATGATGTCATTAATGCTGGCGTGCCGTGCTATCCGGCCTGCGCTCTTACTGTAAGATAGGCCATGATGTCCAAGGCAGTCGACAGCTTCTCCGCACTGGCAGCGATGCGGAGCCCCGCAAGGAGCGCCCAGACGCAGACAAGTAGCGAGCCGGAAGGTGGTGTCACCCAACATAGTGCCTGTGTTGGGAGACGGTAGTGCTTGAAGCCAGAGGCCCGACTCCCACTCACCCACAGCCAGCAGGCGGGCACGCTCAGCAGTATTGGTAGACGTATTGATAAGATTATTCCGTACCAACCTGCAGAGCGGCTCATCCCACTGTCTCTGGGAAGATGGGTTTGCGGGCCGATCTGTATCCGGGCAAGCCGCTTTCCAGACCGCATCGGTCAAGCACGGCACTTCAGAGTCAACCAGGGAGGGGGCTAAAATTTTCCGGGTCAACTTTTCAGTGCTGTGGACAGAGGACAGGAACGCCAGTAAGCTAATACTGGTAATTTTGCGGATGCCGAGGCCACCAAAACGAATGGGTAGTGTGGCTTGAAGCCACGCTCGGTCATCCAAGGCCACATTTAAAATGAAAACTCTGATACATGTGATTATTAAATTTTAGCAACCAAAAGGCTAAATACCAATTTTCATGGTATAAACTACAAAACTAACGGGTTTCCCATACAAACTTTCATCCCTTATTTACCCAGGTGGTGATTTTCCAAGAAAGCTGAAACACGTTTTTAATTTTCCAGTACCAGAATGCTAAATAGGTACGTTTTCATGATTTGAACTAAAAAACTAACGGGGGAACCCCGTTAGTTTTTTACAAACTTTCATCCCCTATTTTACTCCTTCAGGGGTTGAATTTCGATAAATCCTTCCTTATTCATTGTCTACATTATAAAGAGAACCTGTGTGCAAAATTTCAGTTTTCTAGGTCCAAGGCTTTGGGCTGGGCGTTGATGAGTCAGTCAGTCAGGACTTTTCTTTTTAGTTATATAGATAGATAGATATGAAACAATGTATTAGAAATCTCCTTTAAAACTCTCGGATTGTGTTGAAAATGTGTTACGCAATTAGGGTGCACGCTATGTAATAAGAGGAAAAGTGGCTCATTACAAGTACGTACCATCGTGTGGTGGAAAACGAGAGTCAATTCCTTCCCACGCAAGCATATCAAAGATCAAACATGTTAACAATCCCTACAGATTATTTGTAGATTTTTAATTAATATGAGACTCTTCAATTAAATACTCCAGCAAACAAAAGTATGCTTTAAGACAACTGCATGTAATACGATCACTAAATCACCCATCACCCTTTTCCATGCCTGATGATTAAAATACCTTGCCGACCGTACGTTACATAAAGCTGCCTACTTTTAAATTTTAAGTGTGGTCAGCGTAATGTCTATGGCCGAATTTGTTGGTAAATAAAAATAAATAGTGCCACAAGTAGGTAGCACGTCCCACGCGGTCAGGAATAGCGCGGTGACGGTGACAGGATCCGTTCAATTCGGTCGGCGGCGTGCGTCCGCGCAGCTATTCTTAGCACACTGACATCCTTGCCTTCATTATCCAATCCGGGAGCTGGAGTGATAGAATGCTGCATGTTTGCAGAGTAAAGGTATCTAAATAGCTGCTGTGATTTGATCTTACGCCTACAACACTAAACAGTAAGACGCTTATGGCCGGATTCTGGATAAAATTAACCGAGAATTGCATAATATACGCAGATATATGTATAATATATGATAACGATGTCCATCCGTGTGTCTATCCAACCAAGTATGTTTGTTGGTTCTGTTGGGTCAGGAATCCAAATAGAAGTAGGGTAACAATTCCAATAAAATGATAAGCGTTATTTTATCGCTCACTAACTACGCAAAAAGTCGTAAGTGGTCTGCCTGCGCTCCCTCGGGAACATTCTCTAAGGCTCGCTGCTTACGAGTACGACATACGACACAGTCACACAGCTGCTGGCTGCCTGCAGGCACTTGACTGACTGATGACTTATGTGCTACTTAAATTCTTTACATAATAAATGAGATAAAGTGAAGCAAAATCAAATCAAATCAAAAATATTTTTTTTTCACATAAGCCTACATGGGCACTTATGAAACGTCAGAAGCTAGGTGCACGGTTCCAATTGGTCGTTCCCTATGGAGAAGAGCCGGCAAGAAACTCCACGGTTACTCTTTAAAAAAAAAACAAATATATATGTATATTACAATTCATCATTATTTTATGAAGTCGGTAACAGAGTAATAACATTTCTCTGTCAGCAACGACGACAGCAGTTTCTTGAATTTTACTAAGGGCAGATCCTTAATACAATTTGGCAATTTGTTAAATATAATAATATATAATAGGTGCCGTAACAGTAATATTTTTTAAGCAAAGCAGTGTTATATCTACCAGTAAACAATAGACTCTTATATTTTGATCTCAAGGCAGTAGTTCGCATCCTCGTATCATTTAATGCCGGAAATAGATGCTTGTTAGTTTCAACGATTATTAGCTACTTCGAGAATGTATATACTAGGAAAACTTTGTATTTTGTGTGTCTTGAAAAAAGGAATGCAACTATCTGAAACCTTGAGATTAAAAATGGATCTTATGCATAGTTTTTGGGCTTTAAATATAGACACCCTTTCGGAACAATTACCCCAGAATACTACATCAAACCTTAGAACAGAGACCACTAAACCGTGATATGCAACCATTAATGTATTAACATTAACTTTATTGGACATATTGTAGAGAGCATACGCAGACGTGCTTAATCTTTTGCAAACTTCTTCAGCCTGCGGTTTCCAAGTTAATTGACTGTCAATCAACATACCCAACTATTTAGCCACGTGAACGCTATCAATAGTTTGTCTTTTATAATTATTTTTTAGGTTTAAAGGAAGAATTTTTTGATACAAATGCATTATATTTGTTTTATTGAGGTTTATGATTATTATCGCTGAGCCAGTTTATTATTATTATTATAAGAGACACAATAATGTATTTATTATTATTTTAAATATTAATAAAATGTCTATAATAATAATTATTATGACCGTGTCATTTCTTAGCTGCCATGGCTTATTTTAATTTCATTTCATTTTTGTTGTTTTTTTTATATTTTTATCACGAACGGTTTTGACGTTTTGCTCGTCACTCACATGCATAATTTCAACATGAATGATCTAACCAATGCTTTTTTTTTCTGACGGCGCCCGTTCACGAACATGACGCATGGGTCAGCACCATTCAGCTCAACGATTTTGAAGGGAACTTAATGATCCAACACACACGCCACCATCAGCGAGACATTTGAGTGAGCATGACACACTCTCAGCCTCCAGGGCACATTCAAGTCAATGAAAGCTTTTCATTAGCAATGAGACTAACGCTTGATTCTGATGAGTTAATCTCATTCTTGAAAAGGGAGCTTCCGGGAAAACTGACGTAATCCTTCGATCCTAACCTTAAACCTTTGCAATAATTGAGGCTAAGTCTAGGCCGAACACAACGAGCCTAGGTAATGAGGATCAGACAGATTACCTAATAGGCCGCTGACGTCTTTGAACTGGACACGTTAATGAAGTAAATTGGAAGATAATCATAGACGTTGGAAAATAGACTTCATTGGCGAACTTCTAAAATTGCAAAATTGTTGTTACCTACCTGGATGGACACTGGATGGACTGACTATTAATCTTCTAATTGAAAACACGAATATTGTTCTTATTCCTATATACACGGGACGTAATTTGGAAAATGTGTAATAATTCTGAAATGTCGTGTCTCTTCGGGTATAACCTTAATGTTAAACACAATGGTGCGAAGACAGACTAACTCCCACACAATTTGTAATGTTTCAAATTGTACTATTTTAACAAATGTCAATTTATGTCTCGAAGCGTTTTCAATGTGTTGAAAATTCTTGAAAAGGCAGCACTGACTTACATACGGCGAAGGAAAATATAGGCCAGATACGCATTTAAGTGCGACTGCTATGTTATGTAACTTACTCAACAATATAGTCCGAACTTTTCTGTCCTCAAATGATATAAGCACCACAATACAACACCTAATAGGGTACAGTTTATAACTGCCGTACCCACAGACTCTACTAGACCATTTTCTGCTAAGTGTTAGCGTTTAATTTATTGTTTTCTCATTTATTTGTACACCTTATACATAAGTTTCATGCTGTATTGTATTCAAACGCAATGATATTATTACTGAATAAATAAAATGAATTGAATTGAATTAACAATGAGCAAATTAATGTCGAAAGCCCATTTTCTGTTCTACATAGTTACACCAACTAATGTTAAGTTTAAAAGAAAATAAGAGCTGCCAGAATGATCGAACCCCGAACTCAACAGGTTCAAAAGAAGAAACTCTCCCTGATTTCTCTAAAGTGCAATATAAATAATAGTAACAGTGATCAGGGACCGCGGAATTCTCCATGACGGGGGAGGCAAACTCTCACTCTCTTTGGTCACCCTTTCCTTTAATCTCCGGCCCCGGCTTCCTCCGGTCAATTTACTGCAGTTATAAGATGAAACGACTAGGTCAATCAAATTATCAGTCAAATTATACAAATATTTTATTTATTACTTATTTAAACTGGACGATACCAATAACATTCAAATTCAAAGCCAAATTATTTATTTCAAATAGGCACATAAAAGGCACTTTACAACGTCAAAATTTACAAAAAAATTAAAATGATTCTAGTCGCCCCTTCCAAAAGGTAGCTTCGTTTGGAGAAGAATAGGTAAAAAGAATTAAGAATGATGCAATGACAGATAAATTAATAACGGGATAGATACATAGTGCTCACATATTTACAAAAATTGTAAAAAAAATAACTTTTCCTAAAAAAAATTGAGGTAAGATAATCATATAATGTAAAATAAATATCATAAAAATAATACCTACAGTTAAAATAGCAACCAGTTTGATTTTGTCGTTGCTCCTCTCCGCCGTCTTTGAAGCGAATTCCTTAAGAATGTCATTTAAATCTAAACCAAATGTTTCTATCATATGCCCGTGCAGTATTGCTAGATGGGTTGTCTTCTCTGCTTCATAGATTCCTAATCGGAGGAACGTAAAAATATTCTTATGCTGTCTCTCCGACAATTTTTCTTTCGTACATGCGTTTTTCATTTATGAAAAAACAAGATCTGTGAAGCACACAATAACCTTGGAGACTAAAACCCCCGTTTGATTTTACGGGGAGCATTTGGCCTGCTCTACCCCCACTTCCACGGTCCCTGACAGTGATTCCAAAATAGTGGTTATTCAAAAATGACGACTGTAGGTTCGGCAGTAAGGCTACAAGGAGCAAGTGACAAAGGTTCTATTGTCTACAATGTTTAGTGCTCAGTACTTCATCAAAGGAAGCGTATTGTGTCGCTATCTGCGATCAGCTGGACCCTCGTCCTGCCGAGTGACGAGTGCCGCATGCTGACGAACGTGAGGCCTTGTGTGGCTCTAGAGAAAGATGTTATGTTATGTGTAGATATACTGGCTCAAGGTAAATTAGCTAGCCTAACTCTACGGGCGTGATGAATATCAATGTCTAAACATGAAAAAACAAAAAAATATACTTACTAAGGAGATGACTTTTTTTTTGGTCAACATAATAGTATCAGTTTATAAAATCTCAGAGAGAGAAAATTTCAGAGAAAACACTTGGGCGCCTCGTCGAACCGAACTTGGGGGTCTACTCCAGGTTCGGTTCGACGAGGCGCCCAAGTTTTGTGAGCAGTAACTGACGGGTTCCGATAGGGCCAATGCCTGCCAGGGTTGCGATTTTGTCCGAAAGGGATATCGTGGCCCTGGCACAGGTAAATGACGGAATACGGTTTTAGTCAGTAAAAGTCTGACACGCCCTCCCGCTCAGCGAGCGGGAGAAGTTATTTGATAATTTCCCACCCAAAAAAAAAAAAATGTTTACTCCGAACATAAATTCGAAGTATCGGCCGAATGTTCGGCTGTTGCCTAACTACGGCGAAAGAAAACGACAGTCACAGAGATAAGCCAAAGTCAAGAATGTGACTTTAAGTCGGGTAAGGATTAAAAGTAAAAAAAGGAAACTATGGAAGTTATAAAACGGCCGAACATTTGGCCGATAGTTCAGATTAACGCTTCGGAGTAGACCCCCTGCTCACGAAGATTCAGCCTGTTATTCACTCACTAAAAACAAAAGGCGGTGACTGCTGGACTAGAAGTTATTGACGAACTCCGTAAAAATAACCGTAAACTGGGTGTCATCTTGCTCCACGACAATGCCAGTTTTCACACGGCCAAACAGACAAACGAATTTTTGAAAGTGAAAAACGTAGAACGTATGCACCACTTTGCATACAGTCCCGACCTAGTGACTTTACACGGTCAACGATTTTCATAACCAGAAGAGTCTGTTGAATAGTATGAAAAACATGTTTCCGAGGTCACCACGGAGGAGTGGCATAAATGTTTTCAAAATTGGTTTATTCGTATGAAAAAGTGTATTTACGCTAACGGAGAATATTTTGAGAAAAAATAGTAGATTGTTGTTATACAAGGGCTAAAATGACCCATTATTATAGACGAGGTATTTTTACTTCCGAACTTTAGCGAGGGAGTAAATAGAAACCGAGTTTTAATGGGTTTTTAGAGCCGTGTAAAGAATTTTTTTATAATGTTATTTAGAAGGCGGATTAAATATTTCTTGATAATATTTATCGATGAATAGTGTTGATTTAATATGATTTATTTCATGAACTTCTCAATTAGGTTATTAATTTCGTTCCGGAGTACGCCATTTTTATTTGACGTCATGAGACAGGTAGGTAGTTCTATGTGTTGGGGTGATCTGCCAGTTGATACAGTGGGGCATGCTGCCATGTGGCATGTTACCTATGTGTTGGGGTGATCTGCCAGTTGATACAGTGGGGCATGATGCCATGTGGCATTTTACCCCGACCGGGTAGCGTCTTACCCGTAAAGCTATTTTTAAGATTCTTATTTTTTTTTAGGTGAACTATTTAAGCTTGTGGTATCTTTTCATTCAGTCCGGAAGAGATACCAGACCATGCTTTTTCTATTTCTGATAGCGCAAGAGTAGAAAATGTCACAATTACTTATTCTGAAACCGTACAAGTTTCTCAGTCAATTAGTTCTATAGCAAATGATTTGCCAACTACCCGGGAAACAACACAGCTTTCTGAACCAATCACTACTGCAATAACAAGCGCTTTAGCTGAAGAAACAAATTTTAATAACAGCTCACTGTACCTGAACCATGTCGCCTGGATCTGGTCTGTTGCCAGGATGCTGAAATGATTTTCAATCGCCTTCTACGTCTAGTTTCGAATCAATCGGACCTATTCCACTGATGCTTCAACCTAAAACATGAGCCTGCTGCTTAAAAATAAAGACCACATTGAAGAACTCAGGCGAAAATGAAGTCAAAAATAAAGCCCCACCCAAAAGCAAACAAAAACAATAAACAAAAGTGAGAGTGAATCATCAGCTGATTCTCTTCCAAAAAGAAGCAGAAGAAAAAAAGAAGAAGAACAGAAGAAGCAGAAAACTAATTGTTATACGCATCTTACCTCCCAGACGTGTTGCATTTTACCCACGCGTGTGGGTGAGATGCCATGTTTTCGAGTTTTTAAAAAACTTTTATTTTAATTATTTATAGGTGTAAAAGTTGAGTTTTTGATTTGTTTACATATTAATAATGAACTACTCAAATTTCAAAATTGATGACATTTACGTGGTCAACGTCTTGACCAAGCTTGAAAATGAAACCATGTTGATTGGTAGACTATTTACGTATCACCCCCTAAACGGGTTGTTTTTCAAAAAAAACATGAAACACGTTTTTTTTATTTGTTGACAGGAGTAACCCTGCGAATTTTCGAATTGATGAATTATATAAGATTACGCCACACAAATTTTGAAACCCCGTTACACCCCTTTAGGGGTTGAATTTTCAAAAATCTGTTTTTAGCGGATGTCTACGTCATAGTAACTATCTGTGTGCCAAATTTTAGCCCAATCCATTCAGTGATTTGAAGTATAGGTTGAAAGATCCGTCAGTCAGTCAGTCACTGTTTCCTTTTATTTAAAGAATTATACTTATGTGTAATTCGACATGTTACGACGATCCCAAATAAATTGGGATTAACTAGGCCAGGAGACTGATGATGAAGTATTCAGGCTAAGTTTAAGTTTATAGATCAACGAAAAAAGATATTTTCATACAAATTGTATCCTAATTTACATCTCTAATTTACACCACCAAAGAGGTTAATTTTTAAAGTGGTTTGCGACTTTTCCATTATTCGACTTGTATGTTACACCAATTTTCTAAAGCCACGCAGTAAAATCCTCTCTTGTAAAATTGACTACCCCTTTCCACCACCCTACCCACCCAGAACGGGGTGACCGTTCTGGGTAGACTTTGGAAATACAAGTTATTCTTTATTGTAGAGATGCGCCGAATGTTCGGCTGAATATTCGTATTCGGTAAATTCGGCATATTTTTTTATGTTCGTATTCGGCTGAATATTCGGTTGATTTGCCGAGTACTTAATTACCTACCAAATATTTAAATTATTGTTAATATTTAAAAAAAGATTTCATTTATTAAACAGTACGGTTAATTAGTTACTAAATAAGTGTGGTTTATTCCGAAAGTCGTACATAATTTTTTTGTAAATGAAAGAAACACTACTTTTTGTACCAATTATTTATTGACAAAATAAAAAAGATTTAACAATAAAATGTTAATCAAATAAACTTCTGCTTTGTTTTTTACAAATTATATATTAAACTAAATTAAATTTCTATGAAATTAACAATTTTAGGAACGGGGAAAGTAGGGTGGCTTCATACAGAGGGAGCATTCGTACAGTGACTGTATCTACCTAATGCAATACGTTAGCGCGGTTATCTTTGTCTGCGTAACTGCCACTCATACCCATCGTCTACCCGCGGGACGCGGCAGCAGGCGGCAGCAGTGCGGCCGCCCGCCGCCCGCGCCGCCCGGCTTCGTGGAGACAAGCCAAAACGTGTTTTCGCGCTGCGTAAGTATTTTTTAGACTCAACTTTAAACATTTTTATCTCTCGTGAATTTTACTCAAATACTATAGTTATTTGTTGTAGTTGATGATTATATGTGTTAGATTATTTATAATTATTAATTTTGGGATGAAGTTTACTGTTTTTTTTATGTTGCTTAATTTGTTGTGAGTTTGTGTTGGGGTACTTTCGTACACTAGTGTGTGGGGTACGTTCGCACCGTGTACGAATGTACCCCTTGTGAGTTTAAAGCTTCGTCTTGGTGAAGTTCGAGAAGAAAAACTCTGTTGTACATTCCCTACGAGTATGTCGGACAAGTGGTAACAAAATACAGCCCCATGGAATACAAAGTTTCATTTTTGAGAAAGAAGCCAGGCGTCTGGAAATTCGTTTTTTCCATAACCGAAGATTAAGGAACCGTTTATTTATAAGATATCGTTTTAATACTGCCGCAACTTAAATCGGCTTCTACGGCAAGAACTGCAAACATATTCAGTTTTGAGAAAGACCTTTCTTTGTATAATGTGCAATAAAACAAATATTAATATTATAATATAATGTTAATATTTGTGTTATTGCATATTAGGTACTTATACACAGAAAGGTCATTTTCAACATTTTATATCTTATACATTAACATAATTATTATGTTAATGTTTATGATATAAAAAATCTTTCCTCTTTATAATATAAGTACACTGCCCCTAACGTAGAGCCAAGCCCCTAACTTTACAAACCTTACATTTTGGTCAAAATGTACGGCGACGTCCCTCCCAACACACAGACTAGGTACTCGGTGTCTATTATCTACGAGCTCTACTTACCCCGTTCGGCAACAGCGCGTGAAGATAAGGGTCCACACAATAAACTGAGCCAGTGGTCGACAGCGTGAACTGGAGCACCAGCCGTGACACAAATACCTACTTGAACAGTATCGATTGCGCGCCGCACAGGTATAAATATTATATGCAACGAGTGCCAGGCAGCAACGAGTGCCAGGCAGCAACGAGTGCCAGGCAGCAACGCATTTGAAATTAATTAAGAAACATAACACCATGCTTACAATTACATTAGCCGCATATCTACGCACACACACGTGCACACATCTCCTATATTCTTATTAATAAATAAATTCTGATTCTGATTTCTTATTCTTATCTTACATTTGGCCAGTTATGTTTTAAGGCTTCTACACACCAGCGCAACTCGCGACGCGACACAAAGGCACCGCTCGTCGCGCGACATGCGGGGCCTTTGTGTCGCGCCGGTCTGTGCAAGCCTTAAGTCAATCGGGCACAAATCCACACTCCAGAGCTGCTACTGCATGAGAATTCCATGGATAGATATGGAAAAACCTAGTAACATTTAGCCTTACCTACCTGGGAATCGCACCCAAGACCCTAAGTTCAACAGTCGTCCCTGCAACTACTCTACCAAGGAGGCAGTCAATCAATCGTTATATAATTTCTTAGAAATAATTCAGTATTCATTTTTCAGAGACATCACGCACATGACTGACGTAAAGATTCAACTATTGATGTACGACAGCCAACATTAACTTTGATTTGGTCAATGTCTATTTTCAAATAATTCCATCACATCACGATAAGTTTGTCCCACAACACATATCAAATAAGGGTTCTGTTTTTTTTCCTTTTGAGCCTAAACTGTCACAGGAGTCCACATCGACATGGCTTATCTATCGTCCTGTATACCTAAATGTTAAATGTTAACGCGGTACGAAAATAACTTACAGGCACAATCATTTTCTGATGAAAAACAAATCAAATCTCTGATAAATTATGTTTAGAATGGAAAAAAAGTCTACCTACCATACACTGTCGCTAACGAAAGTCGAGACATTAATAGTTTAATCTCTCGACTTTCGTAGGCAGGTATATAATATATTATTAAAATTTCGTGTGATTTTGAGATAAAATCAAAATAATTCGTGGTTTGTGTCCGGCTGCAGTGGAACACAGCACAACATTGGCGGTAGAACTAGCACAAGCTGTTTCATAATTTAAACCAGCCTGCTGCTAGTTTTTATATAGCATTTTCGTTTTGTAACCTCTCTTTACGCAATGTCCTGACTATGTGACACATTTGTGGCCTACCTACGCCGATGTGATGCATCCATGCATGCTACTCCGATGAACACTGCAGCGTCACGCTCCGGTTGTCGCGAGACCACTCAGACGCACTTTCCAACAGCTGACCGCTATCCGCCATCATGAAATGTGCTCACATCTACATAAAATGAAATGAAATCGTTTATTCTGTAAATAGGATATTAGAATCACTTTTACACATCATATAAAAAAATTAAAAATAATCTAGATGTCACCGACATTTCCTACCTACTACCCCTGAGAAGAAATGGCGAAACTTTTAAAGTCCAGACATAATCTTGGTCAGATCATGTGAGGATCCGTGTCTGAAATGGTCTTTTGAGGAAAGAACCACACAAATTTGAATGGACCTGACCAATCAGTGCAAGCATTTGTCAGTAATCGTGCAGGAGCTCAACGACTCGACGAACAATACCAAAGTAAGGACATTTGGGTAGGCCGCTTATAGCGCTCAAAATGCCAGACCATCATTAAAACTAACTGAGGAAAAGAAAAAAAAGGAAAATATTTAAAGAAAAAAAAATTACTCACATAGTGCTCACATAAAACAATAAATTAAAGCAGTAAATAAAATACTTTTCAAAGTTAACATTCATGTAAATATTGTATAAAATATTCCGCAGTGTCAACTCAATATGTATATAAAATCATGCATAATAATTAAAATGTCAAGTTTTTCAGTTTTATCACAAGGGTAGCAGAGCGAGCAGCTCAATCCCAAGGTTTTTTGTCTTCTAAATAATCAGAAATTTTATAGTAGGTACCCTTTTTTACAAAGTTTGGTTTTAATACAGCTTTTAAATCGGTTAATGGGTAAGTTCCGAATGTCAATAGGAAGTTTGTAGTAAAAACAATTGCTAAAAACGGTGAAATAAATGCATAAGCACATTATATGCTGTATTATATAAAAGGGAAAGTAGCATATTAGCTTGTATCCTGGGAGCCTAAAATGGACGCTTAGCAGAATCATAATATGATCTGCGTACAATTCATACATCCCGCAATTCATCTGTTTAACAGCAGGAGGCCTAAAATGGACGCTTTGGCAGAATCATAATATGATCTGAGTACCTACAATTCATACATCCCGCAATTCATCTGTTTGACAGCTGCTATTTGACATTAGACTTCGATAAAGCAATTCATAGTTTGTGGACCATTTTACGAAACTCCACACAAAACTGTCAAACAGATGAATTGCGGGATATGAATTGTAGTTATGATTCTGCCAAAGCGTCCATTTTAGGCCCTCTGATATTTGACATTAGACTTCACTATATCAATTAATAATTTGTGGACCATTTTACGAAACTCCATACAAACTGTCAAACAGATGAATTGCGGGTTATGAATTGCACGCAGTTTCTTAATATGATTCTGCGAAAGCGTCCATTTTAGGTCCATGTTTCTGCATTTTTAGATGCAAGACAACACCCCAATAAGAATTAAAAAGATTGTTTTGTGACGCTATCATTCAGTTTGTTTGGGTTTCTCCACACAATATAGTTGATTGAAGACCACATAAATATTTTCTTGAATAGGTAAACACTTTTGGCGCATTGAATTTAATCGATTTATAAAAGGCTTTAGCTTGTTTTGAAGTTGATTTTATTCTGAAATAAACATCTTCATTCTTCACCAATAAATGATAGGTTTTCATCGTAAATAAAAGCATTTCAAAAAATCACGGTGCTATTTTTATTCGATTTTCTTTCTTTCAGAGTTGACGACTTCGACAAATCGATTCATTACATAGAATTGTTCTGCTTTCTTTAATTGTTGCATGAAAACTTTTCTTCTGGAAGCGCACTCGGGTTAACAGGACTATTTAGTTCTACACAAATAATCCAATAATCTGATCACCGAACGTGATGATTATGAATTATCCTCAGTTTGGCCCTTTATTGTAGCGGTCAATAAAGGAAGACAAAGTTGATGTTCGCGGAGGACTCGGGAGTCGGGCAGGCATTCAATAAACGGCTGATTCAGGACTTACCTACATGGAAAGTGAGGGCAGTCAGTTCACATAACTATTATATTATATAATTATCTACTTAATTCAAATACTGAACAGATTAGATGCATGACTCACTATAATTATATTAATTATCATTATCGTTTAACTAAGATCAAGATTATGTCAACGAATTTTATCTCAGCATCAATGTTGCTGAAAACTCATCAAAGATTGTATGTCATGTAAACACACGGAAACAAACAAACAATCACATCACGTGGCGAAGCGCGTGCGCACGTTTTAGTCACACACACATACACGCACGCCGCATTTAATGTGACGTAGTTATGTACCCAGATATAATCACTATGTACTATAATGTGTGGGCCCATGATGCTGCTTATCTCGACTAATCTGCAAACTCACATTCATTTTGCCAACCACCATTGTTAGCTTTCGTGTGACGGTTATAATTTGTAAAATTACCATTGAACAAGTCTTTTACATTGGATAGATACCTAGAAAGCTGGCTATTATTCGCACAGTTCACGTAATTATCTATGTAATCAATTACCATTTGTGTTTGTATGCTGTAAATGTCATCTTCGACTTTAAATTCATGATTAGAAACGAAATACCTGCAAATAGCCATAGAAATGTACCTACCTACCTATAAATTTATTGAGATTTTTTTTACAAAAAAAACACCATTTGGGTGAGAAAATAACTGTAGTTTTGGAAATCGGTGTCTTTGAATCTATATTTTAGTTTTTGCCACCGACTTCCGAAATTAAAGTTATTTTTCACTAGTGTTTTTTTTTGGAAGTCGGTTGTTTTTCTTGGAAAAACATTTTTATTTTTTCACTTTTTAATGGGCCAGTTTACAATTTATCCAAGTTACAATAGCTTAATGTCAACTGCTCATCACCCTTTATATTAAAATATTGCTTTTCCCGATGCAGGAGCGTTAATAGTTGAGGAGTTCTCCTAGTAAGAACCAGGAGAACTGATGGTGACTTCACCATATGCAATGTTACGAACATAAATTGCTTAGCAACCATACTAAAGTGTCTAATCGAATTGCAACAGCGAAATACTTACTTATCATTAAGTAGTTCCGATGGCCATTTGTGGTCTTCATCATCAGTTCCGCTTCACCAAATGGTGCTTTCCGAGTGTAAATGCATGAGTTACTATAAAAAAACCGGCCAAGTGCGAGTCGGACTCGCGCACGAAGGTTTCCGTACCATTATCACGTTTATTACGTATTATCGTTATTCTGTTTTTTTGAATATTTTTTTGCTATAGCGGTAACAGAAATACATCATCTGTGAACATTTCAACCGTCTAACTATCACGGTTCATGAGATACATACAGCCTGGTGATAGACGGACAGACAGACAGCGGAGCCTTAGATAATAGGGTTCCCGTTTTACCCTTTGGTACGGAACCCTAAAAATACTGAAATCGATAAAGGTGTGGCTTTAAAATTTGAGGAATTTGCCCTCGATTTCCATATGAACCCTACATCAGATTCTGACTTGGTGACAATGGGACCACATCGGGACCATCGGTACAAAAAATAATTTTCAAAATTTGTCCACAATTGACGGAGCAATCGGTGTACAAACAAAAAAAAAAGAACTCAAACTCAAAGCATTTATTTCAATTAAACCAATTACAGGCACTTTTGAATTGTCAAAGAGTCGGTCAGTTAGTCAGAAAGTTGAAGCTATTTGCCCATTCCAAAACGTAGATCTCTATGGAGAAGAATAGGCAAGAAACTTCCAAGGACACTCTTTTAAATCAAGATATTACAAAATCCTGGGTACATTATTCTTGTCGCTTCTATATGTGAACCGAACATACAGTATGTAACAAAAACCCTGTTGTTCCTTTTAGGGACGTCTACATTAACCTACAAGCACAACATTGGTGGAATTATAATTAAAAAAAAATTAAGAATTGGCTAGTTGAGAAGTCATAATCAAAGAACTAAATAGGTAAGAAATCAGTTAGACATTACAAATATGAATAATTAAATATTTATTTTAATTTTTTTTGAACAGTTTTTATAAATGACTTGCTTTATTACGTAAGTATGTATACTGATTCTTAAAACGTAGGTAGAAGGAACAACAGGGTTTTTGTTACATATTGTTTAAACTCCTCCTTTTTGGAAGTCGGTTAAAAAATATAGAAAGTCAAATTACTCGAAAATGGTTAACATTTGCTTAAGGTTCATCAGGTCATTAGTCATTTTGTTGCAAATGACCTCCTCTACATCCCCATAAAATGAATTCCCGACATAGACCCTGTTTATGTAAAAGTATTTTACTATATTTGTCTCTAAAATCATAAAAAACAACAAATCGTAAAATATTTCTTGCTTTTACTATACGTTACTTTTGTTGTCATATAACAAAGCGACTGTAGCCACTATTTCTGCATGAAATACATTGCTTTATAACCACTACCTAAGTAAGTCGCTAAGTGACTGGACAATCAACGTAAAAAACACAAAACGATACTTTAGCTAAGCGGATTCATCGCGTAGTACGGCCGCTGTATCTTGCGACGAGTTAGTGATGTTCTTGTGCAGATCCACTGAAGTAGGCTATTGACAAAAAGGTCGATTGCCTAATGAATATATTGCTATTATAGTTTATCCTTTAATTTGTCAACCGTTTTAACGCGATCGGAAGACCTGGGACCCTAAAATGGACGTTTTGGCAGAATCATGCGTGCAATTCATACAGCCCGCAATTCATCTGTTTGACAGCTGCTATTTAACATTAGACTTCACTACCTATATTAATTCTTAATTTGTGAACCATTTTCCGAAACTCCATACACAACTGTCAAACAGATGAATTGCGGGTTATGAATTGTACGCAGATCATAATATGATTCTGCGAAAGCGTCCATTTTAGGCCCCCTGAGAGAAGGAAATGTTTTTTACTCGTTTTGATTTTCTCATATTGTTTTTTTTTTTTATTTACTAGATAATATTTTTGTTTAGCGACATTGTTTATTTATATGATATTAGTATCAGTCTTTAATTAATTATTCTGTAATTTTATTTTTTGGACGCTACAAAAATTTGAATACTACTAACCATTAATGTATTAAATAGGAAGATACCTAATAATATGGTACGCGCTCCTCGACGTCGTCCGCAAAATTGGGGGAAAGAACACAATCGACCTACATTACTCTCTCTCGGTTTGAGGGGAATACCAGTCGTAGTTTGTTTCCGAGTTGAATTATTGCTATCTCGTTCCCGATAAAGCCCGCGTAATAAATATTTATTTATTTAAAACATGGAGGACTTACAGCTAATAAAAACAGACAAAAATAAAGAAACCTTAGCCACTAGAAAGCCAATTACAAATCCTCACATAAAGACATAAAATAATAAATTATGGTGTGAGCAAAACAAAAAAACAACACACAAAAAAGCACATCGCCTTAAAATGTAAGAAGCAATCTAACACACGTATATGTCTCTCTATTTCGGTTGTCGAGCACATGACGCACGACATCGGGTCCATTTAATATTTACGTGATATTAGTGGCCTATCTTCCTATTTAATACATCAATGCTACTAACTAATATCTTTCCGATTTAGTCAGCACCTGCACTAGCATACGAGTATAATGTAAAATAAATGGGTACAACGATAGCGACCGATGCGTGATGTTTTCGTGATCAAGTTGTACGGTGCATGGTAAATGCACGCTGTGTTTGATGGGATAAGGTTTATTTATTAATTTAAATAAATTAGTTATTAATTGCGAGTGCGACGTCGTATCTATTGCTTTTACTGAACTGCATGTGTAGTTGTGGCGAGTGGTAGGGACAAACTGGAGACACCTGGTTCCGATACATTTTCAACTACTGGGCATATCTCCTTTCTTTTAACTATCTATGGTAGCAGCATTCCTAAATTAATTGGTCAAGTATGGTATTGCAAGGAAGCCCTCTTAAAACTAAGGCTAAATGTGAGATAACTATTTCCATGGGACAACCTTAAATGATTATGTTGAGGTATGATAATCAGTAATATGTAGTCCGGGAAGTTAATTTATTGTGAAGCAAATTGAATACCACCTTAAATTTGCCATGAATTCAAATCACAACTAATTCATTAACAATTGTATGAGATGTTTATAACACGGCAATTTTATTATTTTAATTGGGTTGTAAATTTACTTAAAAAATAAATTCCCTGATATAATTTCCACAATACTAAATGGATGGGTACAGACCCCATTTAGTATTGTGAATATAATTTAGGCCTTTACATACAGGTCATTGACTTATTACTATTTTAAGTAGGTTTTAATTCATTTAGCACAATTTCGAAAAAAAAACAGGTCTAGAGCGAGTCGGACTCGCGCACCGCGGGTTCCGTACGTATATTTATGATTTCTGAAAAACTGTGAAACTCTTTATATAAACTCTATCACATAGAATAATTTCAGATTTTTATCTAAGTATACTTACAAACTTCGGAGATAAGGTGAGGGGAACGGTATTTTTTTTTTTACATTTTTCATCAAGTTGGAAACTACGCTGCCTAAAAAAAAAATGTTACGAATGTGCAAACAACGCTCTTTCATATGATACCCCCACATGCCCTAGTAGCCCCACTTCAAATTATTAAGACCCCTTTCAGTCCCTTTTGCAAATAAGATACTTTTTTTTAAATCTCTTTCTGGTTTGCAAAATAGTTGGGCAAATGTCATCTAAAACTATTCTAAATTTCAAATGCTATCAGCATTAGTAGTTCTTGAGATATCCAGGTGTGGCAGAGACAGACTTAGCCTCACCATAAGGGTTCCTTTTTACCATTTGGGTATGGAACCCTAAAAATATCATCTGTTGTATAGTCACCTGCACATCAGGGGTAACAACTTGACAGTGGCAGCATTAAGCAGTAGCCTTACTGCTGGTTCGAAATAAAAATACTTTATATCAAAAGAAAACAAGTAATCATTTTTTTGGGCTTTTATTTTACGCTTATATTACTTAACAGGAGGTTCTTAGATCCTGGAGGGATACATCATCTGAAACAAAGATAAAACATGTGGTGATTACCAGTTCCTTTACTGTTGAGATCATTTCGACACCAGCAATGAACACTACACTAACTTCAAAAAGTCGATTTTACACCAGAGTCGATTTTACACCACAAAGAAAAATTGTGATAAGTTTTTTTATTAATAAAGACAATTTATTGATTGTCAGTTCATTTGATAATACAAGGAATGTCGTCATTTAATGTCTTTATTAATCGAAGGTTTGAATTTAACTCGAGTTAGCCGTGTGTAGACTAAGGCGATAAATTAATGTTTAATAAATCACGCCAACTGATAGCGTAATAATAAGTCAAATGGCGACAATGCTAAAACAATACATTCAATTCATATTAATTGCTAAACTATAACTAAAATAAAAAACATGAATCCTTTACAATATTAACAACCACAAAAATAAATACTAATAACATAAACCACTATAATAAGCCCTCATATGACTGTACCTACTCTCAGCAAAGTCATGCCTTTTTTGTTGTGAACAGACTTCACTAGGCTAACTAAGATTAACGTAATGTATATTGCACGATTGAAAAAATTACATTCATTTAGGACTGTATTCAATTTAAACATTTTTTTTTGGATTTTCTATATAATTGTTTTTGTTCTCATTTATAGCCCATAATACAAATAATTTGAACGGAAACTGATCTTGCCCAAAATTCAAGTTAGAGTAGTGTAAATTGCTGGTGTTGATTTGGAATAGGCTTGTGCTGTCAGTGAAATTTAGACCAAATTTAGTTCAGGTTTCTAATGTCTAAACATAATTTAGGAACAGGCGGAAACAACATCAAAATAACGTTAATCATTTGAACTTGAGAGGGTACGCACAGAAATTAAAAAAGGAAATATTCACACCCAACATGAAATAAATGTATAAGGATCAGCCAGATTTTTTTGTGCAAGCAATATTTCACACAATTACAAGTATCTGCTATGTTAGCCACAATCATGATAAATTATCAAAATACCCAGTAATAGGAAAGTCAGGTAATCCCAAGGCAAGGGATATTTTCACTTTTCACTGCAGATGTCACCGAGATGAAAAGATTATGGAAATAATTAATGTACATAAGATTTGGAAAAGTAGGTGAAAGTTCACAAAATGTACTGACCACGCGTATCCTGTGTCCCATGGCCTGCGCGGGCAGGTTGGAGCGGAAGCGCGCGCGCACGCCGCCGGAGTTGCCGTGCGGCCTGGTCACCTTGCCCCAGATGGCGCGCAGCTTGGTCTTCTTGCCGCGGGGACCACCGGCGATGGGCGTCCTCTTCTTGGCACGGTATACATACACGCAACGCTTGCCAGCGTAGAAGTCTGCATCGTCACGGCTCCTTGCACCTTCGATCTGGAATTGTAATAGGTAACAATTAGATTTGAATGTTTAAAAAGATATCTGAAGTAGTAGAATCTGATGTTGTATCAGTAGGAATTTTGTCCACACAGTGGTTCAGGTTTCAAATGTCATAAAGCATCATTTAGAATAGATTTTTTGTCTAAAAGGAATATTGAATTTAACATAACACAGGTTTTAGGCCTACAAGATAATACTAGCAATGTCAAATAGATTGATCTGATAGTCACTAACAGTTACAACAAACAGCTCACGATACTTGAAGGTTCATGGTTCTCCTGATACAGAAAGCAATACTACTGGACAAGGTAATGTATTCTCTCAACAACTAAGCTTGCTAACAAAAATACTTTTGTTTGCAATTCTTATCAGCAATTCAAGATGTGTATCCTTAAGACTGGACTGGACCCTTTTGGTGGACAGAGACAAGTTTTGATGTACTAGAGCATGCTTCTACCTCATGGACACCTTCTACACTGACGAAATCGTTCAAGTTTACCTTCAGGAGGGCTGTGTTCTCGTGTTGGTTGCGCAGACCACGCTTGTATCCTGTGAACACGGCCTTGGCGTACAGCCTGCCGTGGCGGGGCTTCGACGACACTTTACGCACCGCCTTCGGGGGCTCTGCGGGCGCGGCAGGGGCAGCCTTAGGTGCCTTCTCTTTGGGCACCTTAGTCTTAGGCACTTTCACCTTGGGCGCTGTCGATGGCGCTGCGTCAGCCATTTCTAAAACACCAAAGTAACCAAAAGTTGAACAACCACGATAACCAACCAACTTTGCAGATAGGTTATGTTGACAGCCGACACCAATCTACATTTATCTCCGTGACTTATATAAATCTAACGTTTTTGAGTACTCCAGAAGATTTATCCATCATTATACTATTTAGTTTATCACTTATTTTGCATCCATACCGTAAAAATTTAGAAAATTTCAACAAATTCTAGCACACTAACCGTTTGTTATTTTCCTTTGGAAATGAAAGAAGGGGCGACGGGGTTGCCAGGAACTACATCAAAAAATTTGACAGTACGTCTTTACTTCTTTAGTTTTCAATCATTCTCTCTGAAGTACTTCGATGTGCATGAACTTATAGTAAGAATAAAATATGTGACTTCTTTCAAATAAATTAAATATAACTATTGTTTTAGAAACTCGTAAGAACTCGTAACTCAACAATTTGTATTCTTTTTATATCATGGCAAGTCTGATGTTTTCCGTTCGGAAATACGGAACGAAGCGATAAAGTGACCCCGAAGTACAAAATTCTCTTCAACTAAAATAATTTCTTTAAATTCAAATTACAATTATTTTTTGATTCATAATCGAAGTCAAAGTTACAAATGTTTGAAAAGCTTCACTAAAATCATTAGATTTTAGTAATGGCAACTGCTCGTTTGTCTAACCTTGTTCATGTTGTCTGATTTGGACCAATCAGAAAAAACCACGAAAAGAGACGAACAAAAAGATGGATTGTGGCTCTGTCAAATAATTATTTTGTATTGAAATTGGTTTGTTGTGAATTAGCTTTATAGACTGCTGTAATTAAATTATAGATTAATAATGGACTATTTAGTGAATATCAACTGGAACAAAGTCACACCATGCCTTGTCTTATTAGTGCTAGAAGTAATGTTAGAATGTGTGTATTTTTTTACGAATAACCTGTACATTTGTGAGGTTTCTTGTTGATTTTTGTGTGAAAGTACGTGTTTTGAGTCGCTGGTATGTAGTTTCAGAGTGTGCGACGCCTGCGGAGGTTAACAAACACCTGGAGCTGGGGCGCGACTTTCTGGCGCGAGGGCAGCTTTCAGATGCCCTGACACACTACCACGCAGCCGTGGGTAAGTGCATGCACCCGGTACATACGTGTCCCGTGACGCACGCACTGCGTGCCTAAGGTTGTGAATAGAGAGAGTACACTGATGTGCACAGATTTACAGTGCACCACTATACCTAGGTACCAATTTTTTGATGAATCACTGCAGGCTCTGCTGACCCATTCAAAAATAAATTATATACAACAATTAATCATGCTATCTACTACTGCCTACATTAGGCATGAAAACTTATAGGTATCTAATCAGATTAAATTCAAGTAAAAAGTACTTCAAACGGTTCAACATTTAAAGGACTAATAAAAATTACATTGCCATTCAGCATGTTTTATAAATCAATTTCTATAAAAGTAGGAGTGACCAAGAAGCTACATCTGTTCCCTGTCTACTCTTATAACCAGTGATCGGAATATAGTAGAGCTAATATACCTAAAGTTCTAAGAACTAAGTCAAAAAAAGGGGAGACTCCTGACAAAACAATTTTTTTTTCGGAATATTTATTATTTACATTAATGTTGTTTTATGTATTGTGTGTATGTGAATTTAAGTAAAAAAAAAACCAACATTAATACTAACATAATAAATATAAATAAAGAATATTCCAACAAAAAAAAAATGTTGTTAGGAACTCTCCACTTTGTCTCTGTTCTTTTTCGAACTTTAGGTATTTTAGCTCACCTTTTTCGATTACTTTATAACTGACATTTTGGCAATGTGTCTGTTATAAGTTAATAATTTGTTTGTTATACATATATGTCTTCAATTGTCTACAGAGGGAGACCCACATAACTACCTCACGTACTTCAAACGTGGCACAGTATACTACGCACTTGGGAAAGCCAAGTTTGCTCTACAAGACTTCACTAAGGTAAGACACTTATCATGTGGAGAGTGACCCTTGGTTCAATTTTAGCCAAGTCAATGTTGTCATTTACATTTCCTTTTGTTGAGAATAAGGCAACGAAAATGTAGTGACACACTCTTGAAATTTATGGGTAATTTCCAGGTATTAGAGATAAAGTCTGACTTCACAGCAGCACGTCTGCACCGAGCCAATGTGTACCTGAAACTGGCACAATATGTAGACGCCAAAGAAGACTACCTACAAGTTGTGAGTATCTTATCTATGGGTCATAAAGGCCAAATAACTAATCTTTTGTAAATAATTTCACAACTGAAAGAAGTTATACTATTTCCGAACTATGATTTTTGTTTTCATAAGGATCTCTGTTTATTATGTTAATATAGTATTTTTAATAATCCAGAGGTAATCACCATGGATTATTAAAAATACTGTTATGAATGTATGTTCTGTCTATGTATGTAATATGAATACTAAATAGGTATGTTCAGAATTCACATAATAAGTTCTGATATTGATGTATTAAATAGGAAGATAGGCCACTCTCTAACATCACGTAAATATTAAATGGACCCGATGTCGTGCGTCATGTGCTCGACAACCGAAATAGATATAGACATATTACGCGGGCTATAGCGGGAACGAGATCGCAATAATTGTCACTGATACATATCCCTAACAACTCTTAAACAATTTACGATTCGGGTATTCCCGCAAACCGGGAGTAATGTAGGTCGATTGTGTCCTTTCCCCTAATTTATGCGGTCTACATCGAGGAGCGCGTACCATATCTTCCTATTTAATACATCAATGTATCAATGCATAAACCCCACTGAAATATAATTATGATTATTAGAAATGCCACTTCCACTCTTTTATTACTGACTTACTTTCTTATTAAAAAAGCTAAAGTATACTTATTGCAGTTTTAAATTGAGTTATTTGCTGTTAATTTGTTGTGGGCGGATATAACAGCGATAAGACAAGGTAGACAAGTATTTCGTCATAAAATATGTTATTGTCATAGTTTAAATTTGATTTAAAACTTCTTTATAACACCAATATTTGATTGTATAGATATTTATTCAATGTAGGTACTTGTAGGTAGTGTAGTGTCTGTTTAATGAAAATCTGAAATGTTTGAGTTTCTAGTTTCAAACATAAAATTAAGTACATAGAGAACTCAGATTATAGAAAAGAAGCAGATAGACCGCGCGGAACACCGAGAGTGCGGCCAACAAAGCAAATACAAATTCAAAAGCGAATACACTCTCGATTCAGTACAGCACGAAGCGTCGCATCGTTAGTACGTCACGGGCTCTAACAGATAATTTCATAATAATGCCGTCTTGTATTTTTAAACATTGTAAAAACTGTTCCCAAAAACAAAAGAAATAAGATGGAGTATCTTTCATACGTAAAATATTGATTATTTGTCTATTTGGATTTATTTTACGTGTTTATTGTTAGTGACATCTTGAAACACAAAACCTTAACAAAAATCATTCGGTGTTGCTAGTTTATATTGAAACATTTACCCCTAAGTTAGGAAATAAGTATAGGATACAGGAGTATCGATTTACAAAAATATTTATGTCGTTATTAGTGTTTTATTTATCGCCTTTTCTGGTTAGTATGTTTATAAATAAATAAGTATGTATGTGTCTTCGTAAGTGTAACTAGTTAATGGATTTTATAATACTTATTACATCAGTCGATTTGCTATATCTTGGGTTATATGACGTCACCATAAAGTAAATATAGCTACCAAAAACAATAAAATGTTGGTGTCTCAAAATAAAAAGATATCGCAAATGTATCGTTTATATGGGTATTGTTAATTTGACATATACTGTTAATAAAAACAACTGATCTATGAAAAAAAAACTTTTTTTTTCATGTACCTAATGAAATATTATGGCTAATTTTTTCATTCTTCTGGCAACCGGACACACAGCTGTCACGTGGCTGTAACGCACACATTTCTACAAACGGGCCTCACTTTGTTGTTCCGCGCGGTCTATCTGCTTCTTTCTATAATCTGAGATAGAGAAATATTAAAAAATGTTGCATAGACAAGAAATGATTGTAATGAATCTAGACTCTTTCATTACTTACTGCCAGCCTATTCTGTAAAAATCTCACTGTAAAAATCTTAGGATTCTTAGGTAAAGTGAACAGTCATTATAATATTGTCAAACATTATTTTTCAAGGTGAGAATTTTAGAGAATAGATTGGCTGATATTCAGTCAGTTTTTAATTTGACCGTGACATAAAATACTCATTTCAAACTATCGTAACTCTCGCATCACTGACTTCACGACAATATGGTAATTCCAACGCGAAGTAAGGTTTTATCAATCTGCTGCATTGACGCTGAATTAAAAACGTTAAACAATAAGATTGTAATAACGGTTGCAACATTACGTGATCATACCACCGGTGCGGCGAATGTATGTTGTTGCTTAATTATTCATGTTAAAACCTCAGATTATAGAAAGAAGCAGATAGACCGCGCGGAACAATAAAGTGAGGCCCGTTTGTAGACATGTGTGCGTTACAGCCACGTGACAGCACTACACGAACAGGTGCCTCTATGTGTGTGTACGGTTGCCAGGATAATGAAAAAATTAGCGATAATATTTCATTACATGATAAAAAAAAAGTTTTTTTCTTTCTTAAATCAGTTGTTTTTATTAACTGTATAAGTACGTCAAATTAACAATACCTATATAAACGATACATTTGCGATATATTTTTATTTTGAGACACCAACATTTTATTGTTTTTGGTAGCTATATTTACTTTATGGTGACGTCATATAACCCATGATATAGCAAATCGACTGATGTAATAAGTAATATAAAATCCATTAACTAGTTACACTTACGAAGACACATACATACTTATTTATTTATAAACATACCAACCAGAAAAGGCGATAAATAAAACACTTATCATAATAAATATTTTTGTAAATCGATACTCCTGTATCCTATACTTATTTCCTAACTTAGGGGTAAATGTTTCAAAATAAAGTAGCAACACCGAATGATTTTTGTTAAGGTTTTGTGTTTCAAGATGTCATTAGTGACATCTTGAAATAAATATATATAAATAAAAACGAATAAATAAACACGTAAAATAAATCCAAATAGACAAATAATCAATATTTTACCTATGAAAGATACTCCATCTTATTTCTTTTGTTTTTGGAACAGTTTTTACAATGTTAAAAAATATTAAACGGCATTATTCTGAAATTATCTGTTAGAGCCCGTGACGTACTAACGATGCGACGCTTCGTGCTGTACTGAATCGAGGTTGTATTCGCTTTTGAATTTGTATTTGCTTTGTTGGCCGCACTCTCGGTATTCCGCGCGGTCTATCCTGCTTCTTTCTATAATCTGAGGTTAAAACACAATTTACTCACGACACGACGCGTTTCATAACAACCTCATACGATAATTTACTTGAACATTTGCTTGATTTTGCGTGTCACCAGATTTAATTAATCAATATGTTTTACTCAAATACTCACAGTGCATTTTGAACATTATGTCGGGTGCGCTGCGCCATGTTTTCGTGTTATAAAAACACCTAACATCGTTACCTAACCGATTTGAGGGCGCTAATTCTCAAAATCGGTTAGGCAACGATGTAAGGTGTTTTTATAACACGAAAACATGGCGCAGCGCAGCGGACCCGGCTTAATTTTTTTATATTATAAATTACTAGCTGCGCCCCACGGTTTCACCCGCATAAGTCTTGATCCCGTGGGAAAGCCACCCTTAACACTTAGGGGTATAAAAAATAGGTAGTAGCCGATTCTCAGACCTACTGAATATGCATATAAAATTTCATAAAAATCGGTCAAGCCGTTTCGGAGGAGTATGGTAACTAACATTGTGACACGAGAATTTTATTTATAAGATTAAGAGTAGACTATATTCAGTCAATTGTAGAGATATCCACAAATTCTGATGTCCATCCCATATTTCCTGTTCGAACTACATAGGTAATTTCAGATAAAAAAAACCGGCCAAGTGCGTGTCGGACCACGCACAATGAAGGGTTCCGTAGTTAGGATGAATTTATCCTAAAAACAAACTTAGCATTGTAGTTGAAAAACATGTTCTCCCATACATCAATATACGTAACGGTCGATTCTCCAACTGCAAATGTAAGGTGGTCGACTATTAGGTACTCTTCGTTAAAAAGCATAAATTTGATTTTTCATATCCCTAAATTAGTATGGAGTATGGATTTACATAATTACTATACTCCATTTGAAATAAGATTAGACATTTAAATAAACTTGTTTACAGTCCGTTCAACCGATGTTGACTTCTATTCTGTAGGCTTAAGGATAGCGTTAAAAGCAAAAACGTGGTTACAATACCAATTGTTTAGTACAGCTGCCATGCCACCAACGCAATATAGGTCAAAATCGGTTGAGCGGACTGTAAAAAAGGTTTATTTAAATGTCTAATCTTATTTCAAATGGAATATAGATACAACATGACTACAACGTGTTTGAATAAATTAGTTTTTTAATGGATGGCGAATCCGAATGCCGTAAATTGACAAAGATAACATTCATTTAAGTACTTTTCAATAATAAGTAAGTTTAACAGTATAAGCCGTTAGGCAAAATTGTACAGCTACTTTCACCAAAATAATCAACATTACCTACTGAATTTCATAGACTATGAAAGCACCGAACATTACTCTGACGAAAAGTTAAGGAGGATTTAAGGACAAACATAACTTTGTAGTTGAGAAAATGTTCTCCCATACATCGATATACGTCACAGTCAATTCTCCAACTGCAAATATAAGTTTGTAATCGAAAAAAACGTTTTTTTTTATGTGATAAAACTACTAAGTACAATTTTAGGACTTTTTCCTATACTTGTGCTGTGAGACCTTGCTTCTTGCCCATGATTCTAGATCAACGAAAAGTACCATAAAGGTTTTGATTTATTTGCGAGTATCAAATTATGTCGCATATATCGCCGTATTTTTAGGGTTCCGTAGTGGGGCTAGTAGGGCATGTGGGGTATCATATTATTAAAGAGCGCTGTTTGCACATTCTCAAACATTTTTTTTCTTTTTTTTTTTTAATAAAAAAAAATACCGTCCCCTCCCCCCCTTATCTCCGAAGTTTGCATAGATAAAAATCTGAAATTATTCTACGTGATAGAAGTTTTTGTAAAGATTACAGGAAATATAAAACGATGTCTCTAAATAGCACAGTTTTTCAGAAATCATCAACATCATATATACGTACGGAACCCTCGGTGGGCGAGTCCGACTCGCTCTTGACAGGTTTTTTTTATTGCGTTGACTTAGAAGTTTGATTTTTTTAGAGCTCCAAGGGACCGTGGACTTACGTATTTGATATTAATTTCAACTTGATACCTACACGCGTTCCTGAGAAAAAGTTTCTTGACAGACTGACATACAGACAGACGGACAACGAAGTGATCCTATAAGGGTTCCGTTTGTTCCTCTGGAGGTACGGAACCCTAAAAATAATGAAATCTCATTTTAATAAATCAAAACTATGAAAGTAAAGTAACACAAATTTTATTCCATAGTTACAATACCTACTTACATCTAAAAAGTAATGGTTTGTTTAGTTGCGTCAGTTTACTGTTGACGATGCGCTTCGCTATTGTTCGTGCTCGTGAACTACTTCTGTTTGATCAGCTGATGAATGCACGTGACGACCTTGACATTGTCTACTTTTGTTGTCATTACTTCGCACTTACCGATCTTATTGAAACTTTTATTCGTTTATAAATTGTGTACTTACACTAAGTGAGTCAAGCACGCCGTTTTTTCGTGTTTAAATTTTAGTACAAAAATATAATGTGTTCCAATTTATTATTTCGTAGCAACAGTAAATAGCAGGCCTCTTGCTTCATAATCACATCGCCTATCGCACCAGTATTATGTGTCTGCTACATTGATATATTTTAATACATCAATTGCCTGCTATTTACAATTTTACCTACCGACTGACAACTATTACCTAATTTATCCTAATCTGTTTTTTATATTTCTATGATCCTAATACATGTCATAATTAAGTACTTTAAAGAACGCGTGTCGCTGGGATTCTTTCTTATATCTATGCTGGGATCACTTCGATTGACGCACCGATTGTACACTCATTGTAACGCTAACATTTTTTATTGATCACAAAATGTATTCACGATAAACGTTAAAATATTAATTTATGATCATATAATTAAACAACCGATGTTCAAACACTAAATCAAACAACTATTTTTTTTAACGCACGAAATTCCTCCTGTGTTGTGGGTCAGACAACAAACATTTAAACTCACATACACAAACAGCCAGACCCGGAACAACTACTTGTAGGTCATACAAATATTGGTTCCGTGCGAGAATCGCACCCGCGACATGCAGCGCAGCAGTCAATCGCGTAACCACTGCGCCAAGCGTGCCGTCGTTTATTTATATTGTTTCTGAAAACGTATTATATGTAGAATCAGGTATCAATAAACGCGTTTAGATAACAACAGCATAATTTACAGGAAGTAAGGAACTCACTCAATAGTGATATATTTATTTTGAAGACATACTATAGGTAAGTACATAATAATGTACTACACAATGGACCTACTTTCTTTACTTTGTTATCAAGATTACATCCATCTGATACTGATATTGGTGCACATACATATAAGAATAAATATTTCGGTAAAAGCTGTGGTGTTTGCTTAGGCATATTGCAGACGACAGACTTTTTATGCGATCGAGTCTGCAGCCTGACGAAGTTTGAAGGCCTGCATTCTTTTTGTGATTGTTCATCATCATTTCAGCCCGGAATTACCCACTCCTGGGTATCGGTGTCCCTCTTTTAGGGTCCCGTGCCTCAAAAGGATAAACGGAACCTTTATAGAATCACTCGTGTTTATGTCCGTCTGTCACAGCTGATTTGCTCCGAATTTACTGAACCGATTAGGTCGTAATTTTGTACATAAATGAATTTCAGTGACCCAAATACTGACGTGTAACGTAAATTAATTAATTTTGAATGTATCGGTCACTTTTGGGGGCAAATTAGAATATTTAAAAAAGTTTTGCGAACTATACCGTATTACATATCAAATGAAAGGGCTTGTTGTGAGGGTTTCAAATATATTTTTATAACGTTCCAGTAAATTATTTTAAAGTTATTTAAGAAAATTGATGAAAATTGACCAGCCTCAGATCTTCAAAAACACTGAACCAAAAGAAAAATACAGAAATTTGTTCTTTATTTATACATAGATTACAGGAAAACCTATAATAATCCTATGGTGTTAAAATAACATGATAAATCTCTCAATATTGTACATACAAATTTACATTTGCGGTTGTAATATTATGGGAGAACATTTTTTTCAACTACAATGATTTCATACAAACTTTCAAGCCCTTGTTTTTTGAAATGACTGAACGCATAAGCAGGATACAAAGGTCTAAAAAGTTAGTAGAGAACATTTTCAATTTCAAAAGATGAAATAATGCGCCTATTTGATTGCACAAAATGTCAGCTATCTTCGTGGCCCCTAAATAGTGACCCCGTGTGAATCTCATCTTTAAAAAACCGTATGTTCTTGATGATTTTCTAAATTGCGTATTTCATTGTCTCCAGACGTACGCCGAGCCGTACAATGAGGAAGCGATCAGTCAGTACCACAAGATCGACGAGTACATCGACGACTTGCGCCTGGTGGAGGCGTACTACCGCGGCCGCGACCACCGCGCCTGCGTGGAGCTGGGCTCGCGCCTGCTGGACGCGTCGCCCTGGGCCGCGCAGCTGCGTCAGCTGCGCGCCGAGTGTTACATAGCGCTGGTAACTTACTCCACCAAATTGTCAACCACACAATTTTCCAGACTGCTACTAACTGTCCCAATATGACTACTCGTCTTCATATACTTAATCCTGTTTCTCTGTTCTTGCCAGAGTAGTTACCTATCCATTTCCTTGCAGAACGACCTGTTCTCTGCGGTGTCGGACATCAGGTCCGTGAACCGGCTGCAACAAGACTCTACCGACGGCTACTACCGCCTCGCCACGCTGCTGTACCAGCTGGGAC
The DNA here is from genome assembly GCA_948098905.1 of Tiliacea aurago. NCBI lineage: Eukaryota > Metazoa > Arthropoda > Insecta > Lepidoptera > Noctuidae > Tiliacea > Tiliacea aurago. The sequence continues at coordinate 29,562,667 of OX402578.1, forward strand.
ACGTCAGCGATGCACTCAAGGTAACACATACTTACACCGCTACAAGGACCTTCTGGCGCATGATTGTCGTCGACAGGGGCGCCTTGTTGCTAAACATTCCGTCTATGTTTATCTCTACCGCAAGCACATACTACTATGGCATTCAGCAAATAGTTTAACACACACCAACTTCTTCATCACTCACACTCCCACACCCACACTCACACACACTCACACACACCCACACCCATGCAAGCCACACAAACATTCCTTCCTATAAGAAAAATGAAAACTATTGTCTAGTTTTAGTTTATCTTTATATTATCCGCGCGGCAATAGTTCCTTGTACCTACCGTTATACTTGCACTGCTTGCACAGCTTTTCACTTGGTAAATATTATTGTTACAGCGAGAAAATATCCTTTATTTACCTTAACTAATATAACAACCGGTTCCTACAATATTCAGAATATTAGTCTCGCGTACTTTCAGTTGCAATATTTATTGTAGTGCTGTACTTGGTTGTCCTATGTTTTTTGCAATTTTTTAATTCAAACTTTTGTTTAAATTTGTGAAAATATCCATACGTTATATTTATACCATCGTTAATGGTATTTCAGTATATGTAGTAGTTTCCATGAGTGTGTGTTTGTTTTCCCCGAATCCATTCATAAATCTTCTGAGATGGGTATTCTAATGAATGTTTGTTTCAAAATCACCAAAACGGAAGGGTCAATAAATTATTTTTCTTTACAGGAAATCCGAGAATGTTTGAGACTAGACCCTGAGCACAAGAAATGCTTCCCGTTCTACAAGAAGGTGAAGAAAGTCGCCAAGTTACTGCTGGAGTGTGAGGAGTTAAGTGAAGCGAGAGACTTCGCTGGCTGCGTCGCGGCCGCCAGCTCGGTGCTGAGGGCTGAGGGCGACGTCACGCTGGTCGTGTTCGAGGCGCGCAAGTGGCTGTGCAGCTGTCTCGCTAAGGTCAGTGCTGTGACGTCCCAGCATTTAGCCGAAACACGTTCAAGGTGCTACTATGTTATGTTACAAAGGGAAGCATACTTTATTAATTGGCGAAACTTGTTCATAATGTCACAGAAACACGTGCATATAAAAAATAGACAAGTTACTTTGAATATCTAAGAAATTATGTAGTAAAAACAAAAAAGCCCTGTTGAATCTTGTACAACGCTTTTTTTTTTAGGGTGGGAAATTATCAAATATTTTCTCCCGCTCTGGGCGGAGCGGAAGTGCGTGTCAGACTTTTACTGACTAAAATCCACCCGTGTTTCTTCCGTTGCTTGTGTGGCCACGATGTCCCTTTCGGACAAACTCGCAACCTTGGCAGGCATTGGCCCTATCGAACCCCGTCATTTGTGGAACACAACGCGCCGTCGACCCGGGCCTGGTCCTTATCGGACGGTGAGCTACCCATCACTCACCGTCCGCAGGCCCGCGCCTACGGTGGCCGGGAATCAGCCTGTGACTCCCGCCGCCCGGGTCATCTCTTGCGACGACTAGGGGCGCGAGGGCGCGAACCTCGCCTCACGCGTACCGCCGCCTCCTTCGCGAGCATTACTGTTTCGCAGAAGGAGGTGACGGCCTCCCATGCACTCTCGCTCCGAACCATGGCCTGAACCAGGGCCGGACGCGAGAGACATGGCGGTGCTCCGCCCAAGCCGGACAGACCTCCACCGTATGCTCCACCGTGTCCTTCGGGCGATCCACACAGTGGTGACACCCGGGCGTTTCCTCCCGCTTTATCCTGAACAGGAACCTCCCGAAACAACCATATCCGGTGAGGACCTGCGTCAGGCAGAAAGTGAGGACGCCGTGACGCCTCTCCAGCCACTCCTCAAAGAGGGGACTTATCGCCACAATTGTGGCGTGCCCAGCGCTGGGTTGCGACAATCGCACTCTCCACGCCGCCATAAGATCCCGCCGGAGCGCTATTCGCTGTGCCGTGATTTCTCGCGGCAGCGGAGTTTCACCCCGGCGTTTCGCCTCCTCGCGCTACTCCCAGACGTGCGCGAGGACTTTTGCCTCCAGATCCCATGGTGGTAGTCCGGCAAGGAGGCTCACCGCTGTACGGTATCCTCGGACCAGCCTGATGGCCATGACCCTTTGGGACGCGTTCAACTGCCGGGCTAGTCGCAGCCTTGTAGAACACGCCCACACCGGTGCCCCGTAAAGGGCCATGGATTGCACGATCCCCGCGTAGAACCTCCGATAGGAGGCTTTTGGACCCCCCAGATTGAGCAGGAGCCGCTTCAAAGCAGCCCCGGCCCTTTCTAGCCTGGGAGCCAAACGTCGGAAGTGCTACTGGTACTGGCTGTACACCACAGTCATCGACTAATTATCACATAATATGGCTCACTGGTCTGGTGGCTCAGGACGGACCTGAGGACAGTTCAAAGAGATCTCAAAAAACTGAAGCGGTTTGCTTGTGTAGCAATCACTAGCAGTATGAGACACCCACTGCCGCCCTACAAGCGATGCTTGGACTGCCATCCATACACCTCATCGTTCGGGAGGAGGCAGCCCTGGCCGTCTTTAGGCTCCATATATCGGGAACCCTGAGCAAAGACTCTAGCTAGAGCGATGCAATCAAACGACAACCGATGTTGGCATCACCCGGCGACAAAGCCCCGAAACTACACTTTTTCAGAAGCACTACGAGGGTGGCACTGAAAATTTCGGGAATCAAGAAGTGACACAACATTACTATTTAAAAATGTATTAATTGCTTTTCGAAGTATTCTCCGCGAAATTTGACACATTTTTCCATACGATGGAACCAATCATTGAAGCAACCATTCCATTCGGAAGTTGGGGTCTCCAAAATGGCCGTTTTGTAGGCGTCCACAGCTTCTTCAGGTGATGAAAACCTCTGTCCACACAATTTATTCTTTATTTTAGGGAAAATATAGAAATCATTAGGGCTTAGGTCGAGGCTGTACGGCGGATGGTCTAATAATTCTATGTTTTCTTGCTCTAAAAACTCTTTTGTTCTGTGCGCGGTGTGAGAACTGGCGTTGTCGTGATGGAGGATGATGCGGCGGTTGCAGTTCTCTTTACGGAGTTCAGAAACGACCTGTGGCAAACAAATGCTAGCATACCATTCTGCATTAACCGTTCTTTGTCCCTCAAGAGGAATAGTCGTAACATGGCCGGTTTTGGAGACAAACGTGGCCACCATTTTTTTTGCAACACTCCGTGAACGAACAATTTTTGTTGGCTTTAACTCATTTTCGAACACCCAAACTCGTGACTAGTTTTTTGTTTCGGATCGTCAAGATTCGTCACCTGATACAATGTTGTATACAGCATTTGAGGATCCTGCGTGGAATCTTTCGAGAGTTCTGACGCACCAAGTAACGCGAGCCGATTTTTGCTCTTCACAGAGCGAATGCGATATCCATCGGGAAAACAACTTTTTTACACCTAATTGTAATTGCAAGATTATTTGTATTTGACTCATGCCAATGTCTAAAGTTGCCTGAATTTCGCGGTATGTCATATGTCGATCTTCCTCAATCAGCTTACGCACAGCATTAACGTTTTCTTGGGTGACTGCAGTTTTTGGACGACCTTGACGGGGATCATCACTGAGCTTGACACGTCCACGTTGAAATTCAGCAAACCAGCGATAAATTGTGGTTTTGGATGGGGCTTCATCACCAAATGCAGAAATCATCCGGTCAACACACTGTTTTTGTGTTAAACCACATCGAAAGTCATAATAAATCATCGCTCTTGAATTTTCTCGAGTCAATTCCATTTTCTCAACGACTAAACAAGTTTGACAAAACCTTGTGACAAGACCGGAAATCTTTTTTTAAATAAATAAATGGTATTCGATTTTTAAAACCAAGGAGTTTTCAATTAAAAAGATTTTAATATGACAGGAACAGTGGAAATATTCCATTCCCGATACTTTTAGTGCAGCCCTCGTAGTTACTACAACATAATACAGAAGAATGGTGTGACTACTCAGGGCCGAAAGAGATGAGAGTACATACCGACGGACCAAAGATCGACTCCGGAGAGTTTTCTCACACGATTTCAACATAAATATATCCAGCCCGCTGGGAATGTTCAACACCTACCAGGTGGAATGCGTGGGCATTATACAAGCGGCTTACGCCATGGAAGCCAGGAGAGTTACGGACACTCATATACGTATACTCTCCGATATCGTCTCAGTTCTGCAATCCTTAGGGAAAACATATATTACCTCGAGACTAACACTACAATGTCACAATGCACTGGAACGGGTGACGGTGCGCTACCGTAACACAATGACACTGCAATGGATAAAAGGACACAGCGGATCACTAGGTAACGACGCAGCTGACGAACTAGCTAGGAGAGCATCCAGCGCGTCAGTCTGTGGATCCGAACCTATCGTACCCATCCCCTTCAACCAACTACGCAGGTGGCTACAGGAGTTCACCCACACAAGCGGAGAACTGGTGGACCTCAACACTGGGCTGCAGGCAGCCAGGGAAGTTATGCTATCCTTAGATGGCAGTCTAACCAGGTGTCTACTATTCCTGAACAGGTACGGGCTGCGCCTGGGACCACCACAGCACTGCTCACTAAGCAAACACTTCCACAGAATAGGCATAACAGACAGTCCTCTGTGCAGGGCATGCATGGAGGCTGAAGAAAACGTCACCCAGATCAGAACAGAGACCCTCTGTTCTTCCTAGATATCCTAAACAGACCAGGAGACCTAATCAGATTCTGGAGGAAGGTGGGCTGGTTGGAATAACCAACCACTGACGGCCGCCATGGCCCATGCACAATGGTCCACATGAAGGACTAACTGCGGAAACCAAACCCTCTAACAGAATATAGAACGTATGCACCTGTTATCTATTTTTCTGCTCAGCTAGAGATGAGGACAAGATATCGATAATTTAATGTCGATGTTTGTACAACGTAATAATTAAAATCGTTTAACTTAAGTAATGAACCAAAGTCCGATTAGTATAAAATGTAAAATAGTTAATGACACGATAAGTAGTAAATTTAATTTAATGAAAATGCTCTGAACATAATTATGGTACTTAACTGATTTAGATGGCATCCATTTTTGTCTTCCCGTAGCTTCTATCCATTTCTCCTTGGTAAAAGGATTATTGGGAAAACTGAAATATTTACATACTGTATTACTTATAACTTATTTTAAAAGCCTACGTCCAGCCGCGAATGAATGAATGATTTATTTATTTGGCAGAATATATGTACTCAAAGTCAAACTTAAAGCATTTATTTCAATAACCGAGCAGAATGACAACGAGTGCATATTTATGGAGATTTTATTAAAATACTAGCTTACGCCCGCGGCTTCGCCCGCGTGGATGTCGAAAAAAAAACAGCTTCTCTATCAACAGCATTCCCCCAAAACATTATACCATATCTTAGTTGGAACCAACGTAAGCGTGGTAAGCAGATAGGAGTGTAGTTTGATTTTCAACTTTACGGAGGATATAGATAGCATATAAATATCAACTTCGTTTTGTACATACTTGTTCAATATATGTGTCCTGCATTTCATGTCTAACACTCAGTTGCAGAAAGCTCACCATTAACACTTCATTACATAAAGCAACATTATCGCTAATGAATTCATTACTTTAATGAAGTTGCACAAACAAATTTTAGATAGCATTAGACATTTTTAATGTCACTTTAGTTAAAGAAGACTTTAAACAATATTGCCAGGAACAAATTACCATATTGAACGAAAAGAGTGAACATTTGCGTTCTGTTATTATCCGTACGTACAATTACACCACAATTTTAGCATAAAATAAAGTAAATGTAGTTGATTTATGTGTATTCAGTGTACTCTGTGGTTTAATGTAGTTTAAATAATCTGGTTTAAGGGGGATGCACTAAGGTAGCCCGCGAAATTCAAATTTACCAACGTTTTTTGCAATTTTTATACTTCTGATTCATATTCTAATGATTATAATTCTGTAAAGCCATATTGGTTATGGCCGCGAATCATAGTTAGATCGTGATACTTGACCTGCAAATTGCAAAAACCGTAATAAAATTTGAATTTTGCGGGCTACCTTAGCGCATCCCCCTTAATCTAATAATTTTAACATGTGTGCAGTCTAGAGCTCCTGCCACACGTGGAAATCCATCAATTTCATAAAAACCTTCTGCAACTCTACGTAGTTCCGTCCGGTCTGGCATTTTAATATAGAGGTGGCTTAATTTTGCTAGCTCACGGGATACTTTTTGTATAAACAAACTGACAAACAACCCGACCCAACCTGTTTCCGACAAACTTTTGATTTATTTATGTTTATTAAATCACCCAATACCTACTTGCTGGAAAGATCCAGTGGCGAAAAATCTCAAACATATTATAAGCTGTGTCAGGCCATTAATGGATTTATTTCTTTGCGTCACTGGTTCTAAATCTTAATCAAATACGTTACAAATTTGAAGAACTGCCTCCTTGGAAATTCTATACCTTACACGAAACTCTTTTCCATCATGTTTTAAAAATGAATTCACTCGGTCTGGGATTCGACGGCGAGGTAAATCTACTAAATAAGAATCAGATAATGATGAAAGACTGGTTAAACACATCTTTCAATTACAGAAATGCATTCAAGTACCGTAGAAAACACTAATGTTGCTCTTAATGGATGCTTTTCGGCCCATTAAAATTAAAAAATCTGAAATGTCAAACTTAAAGTTCACCACTTGCTAATGGGCGCTAATGAAGTTACGTGCAACGTAAAAGTGTTTAAAATGGCCGGTTTCATTAGGTTTGACATTTCATTAGTTAAATTTAATGGAGCATTAAAATAAAATAAAAAATGGTTTTGTGCAATGATTTAATGCTACATTAGTGTTTAATGTAGTCTTTAAAATTTAAAGATCGTTTCTGCAACTGAGTGTAAGTCTATTTGTAAGAAATTGTGTATTGTTTATTTTTTCTACGTTTTTGTTCTTAAATAATAATGTTTATATACTTACCAACTTTTGAGTTATTCAAGGTACTTAGTAAAATTGTCCCGAAAACTTAATTACCCCTTTTTCCGATTCTCGAAATCTCCATATTTTTTTTTCTTTTTTTTTGTCTAAAGTATGAGCATTGAGTTTCGGACCTCACGTAAAGATTCTTAAAAACTAACTGACATCATCAAGCAAATCCCCCTTTAGAGGGTAGTTTCGAAAAACGCAACCATCATGACAAACTTTGTTATATAAGAACGTATTCTTGCTACGAGTATGATTCACGTTTATTAACTCAAAAAATATGATTGTTCATACAATCTAAATCCCTTTTCACCCTGATAATATTGATCTAATTTTCAAAAACCGAATCTTAGAGTTCGCCTACACTGTATGGAATGTAAATATTATATATTCTCAAATAAAATTATTATTATAATAATTAAAAATTTCTGTTGTTAGTCAGTCAGGACTTCGCCCACGACTTCGTTCGCTTGGATTTCGTACATTCCCCTAAAAATTATTTCAGCAACACCTTCACCTCTTTTAAATGGTGTAGTATTAATTATTACGATCTTTATTATTAAATTTTTATCAAGTAACGACTGCCTCGTTAGTCTAATGGTCACAAGCATGACTGCTGAGCATGAGGGGTGGGTTTGATTCCCAGGTCCGGCAAAGTGTTATTGGATTTTCCATTACGAATTTCTCAGTAGCAGCCCGGAGTCTGGATTTATGCCCGGTTGATGGCAATAGGCTCGCCCCCTATTACATGGGACTTAAACAGAACTGGCGAAAGTGGGTGTACTAAAGGTACACCTCTACCTATCCCTTTGGGGATTGCAGGCGTGATGTTATGTAAATAAGTACTCGGGCCAAATTTCAAGTTTATATATCTAAAGAAATAAGATTCTGTTCATACAAACTATATCGCCTCTTTTTACGCACTCAAAGAGGTAAATTGTTGAAACATAGTTTTTGACGTTTCTATTATTGGACGTATAAGTTATTTATACCAATTTTCAAGTTAATCTAGCCAAGCAGTAAAATCCTTCTTTGTAAATTGACTATCCCTTTTCACCCCATTAGGGGCAGATTTTCAAAAAACCTGATACAATTTATTCTTTATTGTTTTGTTTTCAGTATAAATACTGAGTTTCAAGTTAATCGGACCGTGCGTTAAAAATATTCCATACAAACTTTGATATCCCCCAATCCCCCTTTAGGGGGCAGTTTAAAAAAACAAAAAAATGTTAAATTTTATCATTTACTTAGGTTAGTATTTGTGCCAAGTTTCAGGTTTATTAACTCAAGGAATAAGATTTTTCGTACAAACAAAATCACCCCTTTTCACCCCCTTAAAATTTGAATTTACAAAAACCCCTTCTTAGCTGATGCCTACGTCATAATTTGGAGTTAATCAAGCCACACAGTAGAATCCTCCCTTGTAAAATTGACTACCCCTTTTCACCCCGTTAGGGATAAATTTTCTAAAAACTCTGATCAATTTTATTCTTTATATTTGGTTTACAGTATAAATACTGAGTTTCGAGTTAATCGGACCGCGCGTTAAAATTCTTCCATACAAACTGACATCCGCAAATCCCCCTTTAGAGGATAGTTAAAAAAAAATGTCACACTTTATAATTTACTTAGGTTAGTATTCGTGCCAAGTTTCAGGTTTGATAACTCAAGGAATAAGATTGATACCCCTTTTTCACCCCTTAAAGGTTGAATTTCGAAAAATCCCTTCTTAGCGGATGCTATGGTTTCCAACCATAAGCCGAAATATTAGTATTTTAACTAAAAAGAACTTTCATTAAAAATAACATTTTATCCCGTTTTTTACTCCTTAAGGGTTAAAATTCTATCAACACCGTTGCATTAGCTTCCAACCATAAGCCTAGATAATAAATTTAGTGATTTTTACTGTGAAAATTAAGGACTTTATATACACAACTTCATCCCCCTTTTTAACCCTTCGGGGGTAGAATTATTAAAAACGCTGACACACGTATAAATTAATTTTTAATCGTCAGCCTATACACCAAATTTGAAGATCCTAACTTCAAAACTGACGGACTTTCATATAAACTTCCATCCCCTATTTCACCCTCTTAGGGGTGGAATTTCGAAAAACCCTTTCTTAGTGGATACCTACTCTTTACAAAGAACACACCCTCCAAATTTCATGTCTCTAGGACCAGCGGTTTAGGCTGTGCGTTGATATATCAGTCAGTCAGTCAGTCAGGACTTTGAATTTTATATATATAGATATCAAAGTTTTATACTTACCGCTGATACGATACACCTCAGCAAGATACATTTTTTTGTCCTGCTTTAATTTTTAGTGTGCCATAGTAAACAACGAACCTTTATAGTTTCGCCATGTCCGTCTGTCTGTCTGTCTGTCCGTCCGCCCGTCTGTCTCCCCCCCCCCTAGTCCCTAGTCCTAGAAAGCTATAATTTGGCATGGGTGTACATATTAATTACGCCGAGAAAGTCGTAAAATAAAACCATGAAAAACCTTTGTTTTTAGGGTACCTCCCTTGCACGTACAACGGGGATGAAATTTTTAATACATGTTGTGGGGTATCGTTGGATAGGCCGTTTAAAAATATTGTGGGTCTGTGAAAGCCATTTTTCAATTCTGAGATCCGTTTGCGTAATATTAAACTTTAAAGTGCTATTTTATGTTAGAGTCAAGTGTCCCCCCCCCCCCTGCCAGCTAAATGGTTGGTTTTCGATATGTGAAAAAATCATGGCAGTAGTTTATACAACGAAATTAAAAGGAAAACTATCGCAGCTAAGTAGGGTTTATAAGTTATCGAGTAATAGTCGACCAACTTAAATTTGCAGTTGAAGAATTGACCGTAACGTATATCAATGTGTGGGAGAGCATTTTTTTCAACTACAATGTTAAGTTTGTTTTTGGGATAAATTCATCCTAACTACGGAACCCTTCATTGTGCGTGGTTTCGGTGGTTGTCGACATGCACTTGGCCGGTTTTTTGGATGTTAAACTTGCACGATAAAGCAGAGTTGTAATATTTTTCGTTACGATCGACACGTTGTGTCACAGCAAGTACCTATCGCGGCTGAGTGTGTTGCGGAGCTCTGCACAAATGTGACACACGCGCGATTGCTGTGTGGCACTTCCACTGGTTTTTCTATTACGTGAAAATATATATTTCGTCTGTGAAGTTACTATTGAAATGTTTGTGATTTATCAGACTTGAGCCCACTATAAAGTTCCCACGTGGCCACACAGGACGAGCAGTACAGCGAGGCGCTGAGCGCGTGCGGCGCGGCGCTGGAGCTGGTGCGCGACGCGCGCCTGCTGTGCGAGCGCGGGGACGCGCTGCTGGGCCTGGACATGTTCGACGATGGTAACTGGAACCTAGTTCTATTATTATTTTGTTACTGATAGGTGGATGGCCAAGAATACGCACTACGGGCTGAAATCCCAGCTTCTATTTCTTACGATTTTTGAACGTTGAATGTGTTTTCTGGTTGTTTGAGGTACTTATTTAGTTTCGCCAAAATCTTCATTAGTAATTATCTAGTCAAACACTTTTTCACTAAGATTGCATGAAAAAGGGTTATTTTCTAATTTTTTCAAAGCAGAACTCCAAACGACCGCCTTTCAAAAGATATAAACTAATTAAAAATGCATATTTAACTGATGTTTATTAATTGTATTGATCTACACCTATGCTATAAATCCTCTATAAAAGTTTCTGGAACAGTTAGCTTATTGCCAACATTAGAACAACCAGTGTCATAGTAACCATAATATCATCCAAACAAGTGTTATAACGTTGTACTAAATTTAATTATGCAACTCCTTTGCTTTTTTGATCCCTTCCCTACTTATCAAACAGCTACATTCTCACTAATCAATTCGTGGTATCTTTATGAATTTCAAAAAGGACATTGTCATACACGCGTCACTACCACAGCGCCATAATTAAAAAAATGTAAATAATTATATTACAATAAATAATTCTAAACACTGTACGCAACTGTACATAATTAGGTATTAAAACCTTTTATGCAACTGTACATAACTAGGTATTAAAACCTTTTATGCAACTGTACATAACTAGGTATTAAAACACTCATGTGATACTATTATCACGTGTTTTAATACCCATTATTATACAACATTACTTTTTGTTTACACTAAACCCGAAAAGGGGTCATTATACTCATCATTTTGAACAATTTTTCTATGGGACCAACCTTGAAATCGCGAAAAAAAATCTGCTGTTCCATACATTTGTGTTCACTTAAATCGACAAAATGTATGGAACAGCTGATTTTTTTTTCTATTCTCTTCTACAGCCATCCAGTCATTCAAAGAGGCGTTAGAATTAGAAGAAGGTCTGCAGCGTGCGAAGGACGGACTCAGTCGCGCGCAGAAACTGCAGAAACAGTCCGAGCAGAGAGACTACTACAAAATATTAGGAGTTAAGAGGTGAGTTCACTCATGGCTTTTAACTTAGAATTAATTGATAAGTTTATTTTTTACACAATAAACTTATTTACAGTTTCATCTTTATTTTCCACAAATCACATACTTATCTCAAATACATATTTTTATAAAACTCAACTTTTGCCGTGCTTAAAATCTTTGTATCATTATTTTAATCATACACATGCATAGATACATAAACTCGTGCCTCTTCCCACGGGGGTAGGCTGAAACTACAGGACGCCATCTACTCGTTTTGCTTCGTTTATTTGATCAAGAATGTAACATTTCGTGAGCAGGTCGGCCACCAAGCAGGAGGTGGTGAAGGCGTACCGCAAGGCGGCGCAGAAGTGGCACCCCGACAACTTCCAGGGAGACGACAAGAAGCTCGCGGAGAAGAAGTTCATCGACATCGCCGCCGCCAAGGAGGTACTACATTATACAACCTGTTTTTTTTTATATCCCATAACTCTAGGGTTATATTCTGTAGGTAAAAATAATACTAAAACTCCTAGAATAGGTGGTCCAAAAATTGTCACCAGTATGACGAATCTTTACTAGGTTGCCAAACTTCGCAGTAGTGTGTGAGTGAGTGACCCATTGGAGATATCGTGTGAACTACGCATTATACAGTATGAAACTCTTTAAAGTGTACCATAAGCCAGATTCGCCGATTACGATACTTTTAGGGTTCCGTACTTCAAAAGGAAAAAACTGAACCCTTATAGGATCACTCGTGTGTCTGTCTGTCCGTTTGTCACAGCCGATTTTCTCCGAATCTACTGGACCGTAAGTTGAAATTTGGTACACATATGAATTTCTGCGGCCCATTGCATTGAGGGTCACTTGTGTGGGGCAAATCAGAAAATTTTAAAATAAAGTTTTGCAAACTGTAACGTGTGACATATCAAATGATAGGGCTTGTTGTGAGGGTCTCAATGTTTTTTTTTTTAATATTTTAAAAATAAATCATTTAAAGTTATTTAAGAAAATAGATAAAAATTTACCATTTCCCCCTTTTCTCCGAAACCACTGAGCCTAAAATTTTGAAGAAAAAAAACTGAAAATAGTTCTTTACAAAGAGATTCATCATCATCATTTTAGCCAAAAGACGTCCATTGCTGGACTTAGGCCTCCCCCAAAACGCCACGCTTGGCAGGCGGGTTGGACATAGAGATTACAGAGAAACTATAAGAGTATAACTATTATTATTATTTAATTATTATATTATATATATATAAAATATTATTATTAAAGAAACACAATATTGACATGTTTTTCAAGTACAATGTTAAGTTTGTTCTTCGGATAAATTCATTCCAATTACGGAACCCTTCATTGTACGTGGTCCGACACGCACTTGGCTGGTTTTTTTTTACTTGTACGAGTTTAGTTTATAAGAACTCAGGTAGGACTTGAGAGGGTCAAGAACATTTAATAAAAGTGGAGCAAAAATAAGTTACTGTTGTTAGGTATTTAGAGTAGATAAGATATTGTGTTGTACTGAATATTGTCAAAAGTTATAACTGAAAGCACATTTATGTCATCGACTAGTTCAGCCTTTTGAAAAAGACTAAAGTAGTTGATGCATTCTAGTTACATTTTGTCTAGCGACTGTTTACTAGTGCACTTATCATTTTAGAGGTACAAAATTGTAACTCGACGTTATTATCAATTCATAAAAATTTTTTAGTGCTCTTTGGAGCGATATTTCTTAATTCATGTATATTGATTAATTAGTCAAAACAGGGAAATATTTGACAGCTATTGCGACGGTGCCAACTTTCAGAATTCACACATACGGCATATCACACCTTCGCCGTGAAAACATAGCAAAACCGCAGTAGTTCCCCCATGACTTGTCTGTTGTACGATAAGCGAAACTGTCTGTTCTAACGTACAGATTTAATCATGATTCTATTTCTTTCTCGCGTGGTTTCGTCGATCAGCTTGGAAGCCGGGTACCTAGATCTCTGCGCTCAGCCCGTCATTTTATTGCGGTGCCATGTTTGTTTCGCACGTATCTGTGGCAGTTGACAAGTTTAGGAAGAGAAACTTATTTTGTTTTGTTTTTGTACAATGGATGTCGGTTTTACGGAAAAAAATAATCTAAGAGGTAGGCACGAAATAGACTTATACTGTATTTACTAAAGATTTATAACTCCCATGATGTTCTCCTATTCGAATCGCGACATTATGTAGTAGTTGAATGTTTCGCAGCAGAATTCGTTTTGCGTATATATGTATAAGTGTGGGCTCGTGCAGGTGCTGACGGACCCGGACAAGCGCGCCGCGCACGACGCGGGCGGCGACCCGCTGGACCCGGAGCGCGGCGCGCCCGGGGGCAACCCCTTCCAGCACTTCCAGCACGGCTCGCCCTTCCAGTTCAAGTTCCACTTCAACTAGCCAGCACCCGCCAGGCCCGTCCCGTGGGCAGAGCCACGACAGTAAACTCGTCGACGGATAGACATTAGATATGTTATACGGCAATTTTTTTTATACAGAGCCATTTTGGATTAGTTAGAGAAATTTCACAGACAACGGTATCTTAAAATAAAAAAAAATCAGTAAACCGTTGATCATGACATGAATGCCCGCGAGTCGCTCCAAAATATGAATGTACCTTTTTTTCCCTTTTACTGCTAATAACCTGTCATGTCTGTGAAGTTTCACCAAATAACTAGTAAAGACCTAGTATAACTCACGAAGATACTTGTACAGTCCAAAAGCAACATTTAGAAATGTCGAACAACTATCGGGCATTACTGTTTACATGTATCTACGTCATACAAACTTGTATAGTAAAGAAGAATTAACTGAAGTATGGCACTTCAGTTAATTCTTCTTCACTATACAAGTTTGCGTCGGACAGTCAACTACAATAACTCAACAAACTACTTGTGACTGTGATATTTTAATAAAATAATATCAAATGTTTTGTTCAAATTTAGGGAGCTCGCCCACGAACGACAATCGCTAAGCGATTATTTGGTCGCCGAATATAAAACATCAGAGTTCAATACTGAAACGCCCACGTGCTACAAAAAGTCGCTCATAATCGTGACGCCAAATATCTCGCTGCGACTATCAGAGCTACAGTACGTGGGCGAGCTAACTGTTGAAGTTCTGTCGTCCACCGAATTGTAAATATTGTGTAATTACTTTGTAATGCGACTGTAGCCACCTAGTACATTGCGGTTCGTTAGCGAGAAGCTCTCCATCATCAGAAGGTGTCAAGTTACTGCAACTTGACGTCTTAACAAGTTCCGTCTTTCAGTGTTGTACTGTACACGTTGTAATGACGACGACTACTTCAAGAAATTAAGGTTTTTACGAGAAATAATATAAGGATTACAATTATTTGTCTTCTAATAAGTTGGGAGCGACCATTGTTATTTTTATACTTTGATCTCCAAAATTATTTGAATATTGTTTAAAATAATGTTGTCATGCTAGATAACTTGCTACATTATAAAACTGGTAAATTATCACAATCGGTGTACATTATCAAAATGCTTAGTAACTTAAAGTAAAAAAATTGGAATGTTTTCGTACTAATAACCATTAACACTTACAAGTACAAAAGGGCATTTGTTATAAACCTTTGAGTCAATAATTTGTATATAATTTACATTTTCATAATCAACAATCGGCCAAGGTGTGCCCATGTGGAGTGGGCCTTATTGATATTGAGTATCGCACACCCAGCCATGCGCCCAATTACGAAGTGTCCTTCTATGTACCGTCTACATTTTCAATATTAATGAAATTGTATACTTGCGTTATTACATTATATTTGATTGGAACGTTGAAGTTTCTTGAAATATTTAGTAGTACTGTAGCGACAAAATGATGTTCTAGTGCACCTCATTTTGTCGCTGGTAACTATAAGAAGCCAATCTGTAAATAAAGATATCACTTAACTGTGCTTCAGACAAGGAGCAAATTGTTTGCCACATGTTGGTTAAAAAATGAAGGAAATATTCAAATACTTGAAATGTAAGTTTTTTTTTGCATTACGAGGTACTTGCAGTCGATGAATAAATAAATATTTATTTATTAATAAGTTATTTTGTTGTGATTTCATAAAACTTTGTAAATATTATAGGAATATAAGATAGTGTAAAACGTTCATGTTATTTTTTTTATTTTATCCAAACATTTAAATTCGTTCACAAATATCCGCGCTTGTATCAAACATTAAACATTTTGATTACTTTAATATAGATAAATAAAACACGCGAAAATATTCGAGTATAAGGTAAGATTAAGATTACAATAAATATTAAAACCTAGGAATGCAAGATAAATAAACACAAACTGTCCTATACTATAAAGTCGGAGCACGTTTCACGGCTCGTCATCAGTCCATAGAATCTTTGGTTTCCGTCCCTCCCTGAGCTTCCTGGCGACCCTCTCGATCTCATTGCTGAGCTTGTTGTTGTCCTCTTCCTTCTCACAAACGTACGGCAGGCGCAGCGAGCAGTCCAGCCCGCGGTAGGCGCGCGCGCCCCACGCCAGGCAGCGCCCCGCGCCCGCCACGCTCGGCCCGCTCGACCCGCTCGACCCGCTCGGCCCGCTCGACCCGCTCGGCCCGCTCAGCTCGCTCGTCGCGTTGTGCGCCACCGGCCGCGCCGAGTGCGACCAGATCCACAGCAGGCCCGGGTTCAGGCCGCCCGTCCAGAAGTCTCCTCCTAAACATTGAAGGAATTCTGTGTTACAGATTTACTTTCAGTGTTCACGAATGTCGGTGACCTTT
This sequence comes from Tiliacea aurago, assembly GCA_948098905.1. Taxonomy (NCBI): domain Eukaryota; kingdom Metazoa; phylum Arthropoda; class Insecta; order Lepidoptera; family Noctuidae; genus Tiliacea; species Tiliacea aurago. The sequence goes on from OX402578.1 coordinate 29,578,868, forward strand.
ACTTAGTTACTTCCACAATGATAACAGACGTGAGTAACCAATATTAAATAACAAACCTGTAGTCTACAACACCGCTTCAACCTGATGAATTACTCACAGATCTGATGGCATCACTTCTTATTTACTTCAAAGTTACTATATATAGAAAAACTTGAATTAAAACATAAATGGCAACCTCAACCACTTCATTACGTACAGTCATGAGCACTAATATATAAACACTTAGCAAAATTAAAAACCGATTTTCTCGTGGAATAACGATTCCAACTTTGAGAAATGATCAATTTCATAATAGTTTAGGTTACCAAAATACTATGTTCGTAGTAAAATAAAATTACAATCAATATAGTTGAAGAAAATCACTTTTAAAAGTTGCTTAGTACATACATATTAGTGCTCGTGACTACGTGCACGTTCAACAACGAAAGTCTTATTAATGAACAAAATATATTTAAAATAATTGAAATAGATGTAAAATTAATAACACAAACACAGCAATCACATGAAATGCTGAAAAACAGTGTATCGAATATTTTATGTCAATTTTAATTATTTTTACTTACAACTTATAACACACTTTAGTTGCTAACCATACAACGACTACAATGCTATTCCTACGGTATGCTAATCAATAATAACGTAGGTGTTATACGTACCTAGGAGTCCAATGATCATAATTTGAACGGAGTGCACCTACGCTTGTTTGTTAAATATGTGTTTGGCCTAAGCTAACCTTCCCAACGAATATAGCAGACAGCCATGACTCACTAAGTAACGTAGTACGTACCCACAAGTAAGTACAAATGTTGGTAATTCTACAAAATTATTTACCAAATAATGTTTCATTGTTGGTTTCCTTGGTAATAAAATATTATTTGAATGCTACGTATTTGTTGAAACAATTTGTGAATAAATTACCTACTTGTTTTTATTCATTTTATGCATTGGAAAAAGTGGCGATAGTTGCACAGTGTTGGCAATCTTGAGCGACGCTTTAGCGAATCTGCCAGTCAGTACAATATTGAGAATAATTCTTCTAGCTATAAAGTGTAACAAAGCATATACAATCGATCCCGACAGTACGCACACCAAGGCTCTGATGTGCTTGAACAACCAGACACATTTAACAAGCGAGCACATTTTCGGTACATTTCCGTTTGTATGTCCGCTCCCGCGATTGTAACGAACTTCACCAGGATTTATCAGAATGAATCCACGTTTTGTATTAAGGTGTCCATTCGCAGCAGGAAATGGTACACAATATAATTAATTAGGTAGATATACAAAGTACAAAGTGAGGCCGGCAAGGACAGACAAGTGCTGATGCAATTATGAGAAAAAAAAAAATGAACAGCATGAGCACTTACTCGGAAGAGGTGCAAAATATTGTTCGAATGACGGGAAAAATATTTTGGAGTCAAAATGGAGAAGGGTGGAACTTTTAGGGGTTGTAAGTGGTATTTCATTGTTTTTCGCGATTTGCAACGAAAGTTGACCTCATATCGAAAAAAGTTAAATGGCAAAGTTGTTGATGATAAAAAAATCTACTACATTAGTACCATTTTTCCACGTAACCTCAAATTTTCTGGGACCGTCTGAAAAACCGATTTATCAGTTTTTTTTTTTCTCGCGCAGAAATTATAATTTTTTTTTTCACGAAACTAGGTGGAAATATAGGTAACTTTAACAAGTCAGCTGTAATTTTTTTTGTAACGATATACTGATTTTTCCTTTGTTTTCGACCAATTCCGAAATAACGTCTACTTACGAAAAATGTATATTTTGCGTCAAACAAACATTTTTTACACAAGAAAAAATATAAAACGGGTTTTCCAATTTTTTTGGAAAATTTGAGGTCATGTGGAAAAATTTTAAACACAAAAGTTTTTGCTTTCATATTTTTTTGTAGGAGTTTAATTTTCGCTGCAAATCGTGAGAAACCATTTTACTCCCAAAAATTCACCTCATTTCGCCCTTCTATCCTAATGAAATCCTTATTTATGTCTTTTTTTATTCTTTGTATCTATTAAGGTAACATGAAATTAATATTTTCGAAAGGTTTTTCAACTGTTAATTTTACATAACTTCACGCCTGCAAATAGTACTGTATAGTACACCCACATTTCGCCAGTTTTGTTTGAGTCCCATGTAATAGGGGGCGAGCCTATTGCCATCAACCGGGCACAATTCCAGACTCAAGGCTGCTCAAATCAAACCCCAGGACCTCATGCTCAACAGTCGCGCGTGCGACCACTAGACTGACGAGGCAGTCAACATTAACTTTAGTGTTAATTTTAGTACTTAAATAAATATGAGTTTAGAACAAAAACTTTAAATATTAATTTTGGAATATCAGTTTTCTGGAATAAAATTCGTAGCAGTGCTACTCTATCATTATTGTACATAATCTAAAAGTAAACTCTTCAACGGGAAAAATGGCAGCTGGCGAGCTTGAAATTACGAATTTTACCGGTTAAACTGTTTAGTTGAAAATGAGGTCGGTATTTCGGAATTTGTCGAAAATAAAAGGAAAAATCTGTATTGCTACAAAACAGAATACAACTGACTTGAAATATTTAAGTTATATTTACACAAAATTTCGTAAAAAAATAAAAATGTGCGCGAGTTTAAAAATAAAAACTGAAAAATGGGTTTTTCCCGGAAAATTTGAGGTTGTGTGGGAAAATGTTAGATCTTTTTAGTATCAACAACTTTTGCAAATCACGAAAAATAATGAAATTCCACTTACAACCCCTAAAAGTTCACCCCGTTTCACCCTTCTCCATTTTGTCGACTCCAAAATATTTTTCCCGTCATTCCAACAATATTTTGCACTTCTTCCAGTACCTAGGTCTCATGCTGTTTTTATCCCGCTTTTATATTTTTTGGCGCCCAGCAGCACTGGTCTAGGATAGTATGGATATTTTATTTTTGAAAAAAGTCGATGGGTTGAATCTAGGCCGGTTGAACACCCTCAATTTCAATTTCTGGCTATGTCCATATTATCCAAGACCCAAGTCAACAACAATATTCGGTAAGTGTCAAGCTCACCTTTAAGTTTGCTGTCGCTAAAGATGGTGGCGGTGAGGAGCTCGGTCTCCCGCTCGGAGTCGAGCTCCAGCAGATGGCCGTGCAGGCGGCGGCAGGCCAGGCTGGCGCGCTTCCAGTCGGCCGCGGCGCCCGCCACGTGGTAGCACGCGCCGCCCACGCGCGTGAAGTTCTTCGCGCACGGTTCTGATAACATGTCACATTTACCTCACTAGACTTTCTCTTGAATGAGCGAAAGTCTTTTGTATCTGAATCATAATGTAGAATAATAAAACTTTTTTGCATAAATGTTGTATTAGGTAACAGCTGCAAACAAGGTAGGTATTTAGCGTTACCGTGCGTGAGCCAGTTTGAACGACGATCGTCTGCATGACATTTGCGGCTACAGCAACAGCATTTTTTACCGATCGCAATTAAAGAATCCCAGCCTGGAGTTGAACCCAGTACCTCATGCATGATCAACAGACACACATTATGCGACCCGACCACTACACGTCGCTTAATGTACCTATGTCGCAAGTCACTATATTAAGGTAAATAAGTAGGTACCTACATATTTGTGCACCATGATCCGCAGCAGGCTTAGCACGAGAACCCTCTCTACGCGTTTTGTCGACGGAAGAATAGACAAAAATGACGTTTCAGTGTAGACAACAGAAAGTTTTCTACTGTCTGTAGCACGGCGATTACAAAACCAAATGTGAAGAGACTTGTCTTCTCTACCCTAGACAACTGTCTACAACGTCGAGCACGACGTACAATCTTTCTCCGATGTTGACAGCTTGGGATAGAAACCTTTCTTCCGAAATAGTCTACATATAAAATGACCTAGACAACGATTCGTTAGTTGTTTTTTCGTTAATTCGAGTAATTTTAAGCGTTGCTTTTTTACTTTTATCATATATTAAGCTGAAATTAACATGTTGGGTTCAAATTGCGCTTTTTATTTAAGTTTTTTATAGAAAAACTTCAGCGAAGATGGGAAAGAAATACTATTAGAGAGCTTGCTTTGCTTGTTTGGGAGTCTTTGATCTCACGGGAAGTGAGTTCTGTAGAATTATAAAATAAGCAAGGAGATAGTGCAATCAATGTTTATGCGAAGAACTCGGCTAGGACCTGTCGCCCAAAATAAATAATAGATTTTTGGAATTAACAATAAAATAAGAACAACAATATAAGTATCCTACAGTTTTTACACTATGTTGTCCCCTAACTTTGATTTATTAGATACCTACATTCACAGGGAATATAAAACATCTGATTATGAGCCAAAATCTCCTCATTGAACACTAAATTATTTATTTATGAAGTACTAGCTGCCGCCCGCGGCCTCGCCCGCGTTGCATTAAGGCTTCTACATACTGGCGCGACACAAAGGCCCCGCACGTCGCGTGACGAGCGGTGCCTTTGTGTCGCGTCGCGAGTCGCGCTGGTCTGTAGAAGCCTTTACTATGTAGTGATTATTATTTTCATTTACCAAATCTTACACACTGAGTTTTAAATGGAGCATTTACCTACTAATAAATAAAATATCGATAAACAACAATACAATAACAATGTTAGTACCTAGTAAAAACAAGGGCTCCCGCAGACAGGCGCGACGTGATAGCGCGACCCGCCAGTCTGCAGTACCCTTAAAGGAGACTTCTTGCGTGACGCCATCAAAATAGTATAATTATGGCTCTTTAATTAAATAATGCCTGTACATTATATGCAATTACCAATATTATATAGTGACGCCACAAAACTTAGTGGCGCCACAGCCAATGATGTATTACCTATAATACGTCATTGGCTACAGGCATTTAACAATATTTTTTAAAGGGAGATGCGCTAAGGTGGACCGTGAAATTCAAATTTTATTACCTTTTTTGCAATTTGCAGGTCAGTAACACGTTATAAGTTGATTTAAATATGATTCGCGGCCGTAAAAAATATTGCTTTACAGAATTATAATCATTAGAATCGGCAAAACAACTAACTCTCTTAAAAAAATCCTTAGAATTCAAAAAACGTTCGAAAATTTGAATTCCGCGGGCTACACAGCGCATCCCCCTTGACCATTTGCGTTTTGTAATTGAAGAAATATTCGTTAAAAACACTTTGCTTCATAGATTTGTTTGAGAACGAAACGCAAAAGTACGGTAAAATTGGGTAGTAATACACACCACTAGCGAATACCCCGTTGCTATGGACAAGTCACTGTCTACGAAGAAACCCGAGTCTAGGTGTGTCCTCGTGCTCGCGAAGAAGAGATTACGAGAAGTGTAGACAAGCGATGTCTATTCTATAGTAGAGTAGAGATCGAAAACGCCATGCTAAGCCTGCAGATGTGATGCGATGGTATCGACAACAAAAAAAAAATATAATTCTATCATAATTTATAGTTACCCTAACTACACCCCGGCACTATCACGTCTACGTAGTTTCGCTAGAAAATTTAATTGCATCCTGTGCCCTCACCCTCTTTAGAGTCCACTCCAGCTACAATCAAATGCACGCTCTCCTCCAGCTTCCGCAGCCGCTTCTCGAACATGTCGGCGCGCCACACCAGCTTCTCAATAGCCCCCAGCAGGTACAGGTCGGTCTCGGAGACCTGCTTCTGCGGCGGCTGGCGGTTCTCGTCAACTCTGTCTACTGCGTGACTGTACACAGGGATCGGCTGGTTCTGGACTGGTGCCGGTGCCGGCTAAGGAGAGTAATGTAAGTCGGGCATTGTTATTGCTGGCCTGGGAGTAAAGCTAGGTACAGTTAAGTGATACTTATACGGTGATCTGCTTATAAAGTCGATTAACGCTTGGAAAAAATATTTAATGGCCAAAATATAAAAAAAAAACATTATTATTATTTAATTATGAGTATGACACTAAAAACTCTTAGCTAAAACATTTTAAATGCTGAAAAGCAGTGCATGTGAATTATTTGTGTAGGTATAAATTTGTAGAAATGTATAAAAATGAGTTTATAGGTGGGTAAGATTATAGGTTTTTGTTGCTGATCGTAGATACTTATAATACAGCGGTAGGTAAGTGGTCAATCAAATGGATTGCTTTGAGACAACATTATTCTATTCGTCTTTGCGATTATCATTTTAATATTTAGTTGCGGTAGGTCCTACTGGTAGAGAAAATAAACCTGCAAGATTTTGTATTACCTACCCTACTCATACATTATTGGTAGGTACCTACACAGGTAGGCAGTGGCGTGCACATGCAAATAAGCTCTGCATACCCTGTAGTCCCATACATACATGCCCTTCTAAATGATAAATAACTATAACTCTAAAAAAAAATAGTATTACATTAATCTAACGCGCCTTGCTTATTCTTCATTCTTCATACAACGCCTGTGTAGTACACAGCAAAAGTGTGACTGTGTGCGCGTGTTTGAGTTTTGGAAGCATAGATTACATTGCAACCCGTCAAAATTGTGAGGCTGAAAGAGCACCGCTTAATAATTGTTGATTGTAGAGGGTCGACTTTTTTTTGTCGTATTGACCAAATGACCGACTAATTCATTCGTTCGTTTTTAGGGTTCCGTAGTAAACAAGGAACCCTTATAGTTTCGCCATGTCCGTCTGTCTGTCTGTCTGTCTATCTGTCTGTCTGTCCGTCCGTCCGTCTGTCCCCCCGGCTTAGCTCAGAGACGCTAAGTCCTAGAAGGCTGTAATTTGGCATGGGTGTACATATTAATCACGTCGAAAAAGTCGTGAAATAAAACCATGAAAAACATTTTTTTTTAGGGTACCTCCCTTGCACGTAAAACGGGGATGATATTTTTTTTTCTGATCTAATACATAGTGTGGGGTATCGTTGGATAGGCCGTTCATTCTGAGTTCCGTTTGCGTAATATTAAGCTTTAAAGTGTTATTTTTTGTTAGACTCAAGTGTCCCCCCCCCCCTGCCAGCTAAATGGTTGGTTTTGGATATGTGAAAAAATTCATGGCAGTAGTATATATAATGAAATTAAAAGGAAAACTATCACAGCTAAGTAGGGTTTACAAGTTAACGAGTTAACGAGAATTGACCGTAACGTATATCAATGTATGGGAGAACATTTTTTTCAACTACAATGTTAAGTTTGTTTTTGGGATGAATTCATCCTAACTACGGAACCCTTCATTGTGCGTGGTCCGACACGTACTTGGCCAGTTTTTCAAAGTTATTTTCTCCATACTGTTTCGATTGTTTTTCTTGGGTGATAGAGTGAGAAAAAGTAAGGAAAAAGATAAATTGCTTGCAAAAGGAAGGTGTGTATCCGGGTTGGATTTAACTAAAAAAAAGGTAAGTACTTAATGCTACTCGATAATTCCATAAAAAATTTTATGATAATTATTATTGGCTAACAGGTTGTGTAGTGTGTACACAAACACATTGTATCGTTTCCCTTGCATTGCCTATTGCCTAACCGTGCATACCCAGTATAAAATCTCTGTGCACGCCACTGCAGGTTAAAACTAAATTATTTTATTGATTGTTACTATTATTTTATTTTTGTTTTCTGAATGATTTTAATTCATATTTTCATAATTAATTATTACTTGTGTATTGCTGTGCTGTGTGACGCTGAACAGTCATTAAATCAATATGCCTTTTCTATCTATATTAGGCCCCCAAGATACAGGCTGTGCCTAGTTTGGGGCCCAGAGCTATATCTACAGCACTCCTTCAATTAACATTGATCCTGTTTACAAATGCATTCCTAACTTGTGTGTGTCAAAAAATTGTTTTTTTTTTTTTTAAATACCTAAGGTAGGTATCGTATATTAGGTACTTGGACTCACATAGCTTGGGCTTGGTTTGAATTTATCCTTGTACGGGTTGGGTGGTCTGTTGACAATCTTGCCAGTGGTGTGTTGAAGCGGAGGTGAGTGCTGCCACTCGTCGTAGGGCCGCGCGCCCGGCGGCAGCGGCTGGTGGGGGTGGTTGGGCTGGTGGGGGTGGGGCGGGTGGGGGGGCATCTTGCCGGGCGGGGGCGGCGGGCTCAGCAGCGGCCCGTCCGACACGTAGTAGCCTTGCGCCGGTGGTAGCGCCATTATGCGACCTGGAAACGTTATAAATACAATGTATAGGTCACTGAACTAATGCATTTTATGAATGTAAGTAGTTTAAACAAACCCAAAATGGATGAAGTACCTACTACACTGAACACGTACGTGTGCGACTGTGTGCGTGCGCATATTTTTTTTTAAAATAAAGAATAGAATATCCCTATTTTGCATAAAATATGGTACCTACATAAGTAAAGGTCTTTCATCAGTCTCACAACAAACTAAGTAGCTGGGGAGGGTCTCACCTTGTCTCTCTCCATGCTCGGGGGCACTAAGTGCCCACTGCTGCAGCACGGACATCCACGGTCCATCGTCATCATGTAGTCCGCACGTGTTCTGCTGTCCGCCGCACCAGTCCTCGTGAACCAGTGAGCTGTTTTGGTCCGTTGTCGACGCAAACCCTGCGAGGAACAGCAGGGCTGCCGCGAGTGGAATACACCACATCTGGAACACGGGGGATAAGCAAGCGTGGTTATTTATGGTCCTTCGAACAAAGCTGGACTTACCCAGGTACCTGCCTCCCTTTGTCTCTAACCGTGCACAAGGAGCAAAAGCTACACATTCCTATCTATCGGTATTTAAGACACCTCATACATATTATTTCCCGTCATTTCTCGAGTGATGCTTACGACACAGATAACTGTACTAGTCAGAGCTTACGAAACCGAACGGGCAAAATGACGCATGACCTACCCACATCCTGTTCCTCGAAAAGCCTAGTCGTTTCTTTCCAAACAGTGTCAGTCACACCCACACCGCACGCTGCCTCTCGGGGAGTTGTGCACTTGTTATCTGTTACGTGCGACGGCCGGTGCAGGGTCAGGCCGGTTCACGCGGCTATTGCGCAAGCGCAGGTGAAAGCGGAGCGCGGCGGACGCGGCCGGCCCGTGAACAAGGATTGCATCGATCGTAGGGGATTACCAATACAGCCACCAGGATGTTAATGCACCACCTATGTAGGAACATAAGTGGACCGTCGACCGTCAAGAGAGTAGCTACGTACAGGTACTTAATAGGTAAGTACCTACATACCTACATAAGGGGTCATTATACGGTTTGGATTACGACAGAAGGGAGAAATGCAAACAAGATCATGACCATGCAGAGGCGGACCCAGGATTTCTTTTGGGGGGGGGGGCATTCTGACAAGGTTCGAAGCTATAGAAATTTGGCAATTCTCGACTTAACTTTTCGATTTAACTTCAAGTTAAATCCATACAATTTGGTGATTGACAGATAAAAAATTATAACCACCTATTTTGGGTAGGTAGGTACCTCAGTATTACCAAGCGACTCTACAATGTGTCAGGAGCGTGCCCTCGGCTTTTTCGGACATATTATGCGTTCCCATAGGCATGGTCTGGAAAGGCTTATGATACTGGGCCGGGCGGTAGGAAAACGCGCTCAAGGCAGAGCACCGGCAAGATGGTCCGACGCAATCAAGAAGGCTGTTGGAGGTAGCATTTACCTAGCGGTCCACACTGCTGAAGACCGCATAGCTTGGAGACTCGTCGTATATGGTCGCGATCCTCAGCATTGAGGGAACGACGAAGAAGAAGGTACCTATAGTAGGTATAATACATATTTTGATACCAACCCATACCACTGTTCAAACAATATTTAAGTATCCAGTCATTCTGATATCAACCGTGTACCTACCTACACAACTGTTCGGACTTTTTGAGATGTGTTTTTGAGATTTAGACACACTTTCGACTCCACCCACTTGCCGCCATACATAAAGCAAGTTATAATTTGAAAAAATAAATAAGAATAAAAATATGAATAATAAATAAACAAAGTAATTAAAAATGCTTGTATTTGAAAACCAACGAGTTATACTTTCTATTAAATCTTGCAAAAATATACAACTGATTTCATTTTCACAGTTTATAAAGGCTTCTACAGAACGGCGCAACACGCGACGCGACACAAAGGCACCGCTCGTCGCGCGACACGCGGGGCCTTTGTGTCGCGCCGGTGTGTAGAAGCCATAGACTAAGAGCGACGTGGTCAATTTGCGATCCAGCCATTCTGATAACAACCCGAAAAATTCAAGAACTATTTACTTAACTGATTTAAAAAAATATTCCACCGATAGAAAGCTAAAATATCAGCGCTGTTTTATTTACAAAAAAAAATTAAATCCTTACGAAAATTCCAATAATGTAACCGAAGGCAACGAAAACTTGCCTACCTATATGTAAAAGTCATTATTTGGCGTGCGCTGCGAAAGCTATTGATGATACATAAAATAATGTAGGTACCTACCATTTTTATTGTACTCATCATTACCTACCCACAAAAAAGTCAGCGGGTATAATTATGTCTAACTTCCTCTTGACCTTAGTCTAGGGCAGAGGCGACAGAGACAAAGTCGACGATGGAGTGAGCTTACCCAGAAGATGCCTGTTCACTCTAACTTTGAAGAGATTAGGGTTGTATGCGTTCGGAAATACAGACGCAGGCAGAGTTCCACTCTTTTGCTGTGCGCATTATAAAAGTCATTTGGAAACGCTTAGTGCGAATTGGTGGAATAGCAACAAGGAAGGGATGGTAACCTGCAGTGCGTCTAGATGTCCGATATTAGAAGGGGGACCGGTGGACGGTCGTGGAGTTCTTGGGCACACTCACCGAAGTACAATCTGTAGAAGACCGACAAGCAGGCAACCTTGCGGCGATGGGCCAAGCTGTGAAATTGGCATCCACCAGTTTTACGTCGCCAATGAGCCTCTTAGCTCTGCGTTCCACCGAGTCAAGCGCGGCAAGTTGGTATTTTGCTGAGCCATCCCACAGGTTGCTACAATACTCCATGCAGGATCACGGCACGGATCTGCGCTTTGTAAAGGGTCAAAAGCTGTCCATGCGTAGAGTATCGCTTCACCCTATTTAGGATGCCCAGTTTCTTGGCCACAGTTTGGGCTTTGTACTCGATGGTGGCGCCGAAGTTGAGACTAGATGTCAACTCCATGCCTAAGGCTCGAGCCGACCAGTTACGGGAACCGATGTACCCCGAAAAGTTGGAGTTAGGTCGAAACGACTCCTTTTAGCGGTAAAAAGACACGCCTGTGTTTTGGTGGCGTTAAAAGTGACCAGATTATCATCACCCCACTGGGAGACAATGCTTAAGGTCAACTCTGTCCGCTCTACCATGGTTCTCAAGGAACGAACTGCGGCCCCGCTGGTTTTTGCGCTGGACAAGTGTATCTCTGAAACAGTACTGTCGTCCGCGTACCCAACAACACCAGTCTGTAGTAGGTCATTGATGTGCAGCAGGAAAAGAGTTGCAGAGGGAACAGACCCCTGAGGAACTCCGGCATCAATAGCCATAAGGTCAGAGGAGCAGCCGTCAACGGCTACTCTGATCGACCGTTCACTAAGGAAGTCTGATATCCAGCTACAAAAATCAGCTGGGATGCCATAAGCAGGAAGCTTGCTGAGTGGACCAGCGTGCCAGACCCTGTCTAAGGCCTTCGAGATATCAAGCGATACAGCAAGTGCTTCGCCATGTTTCTCGATGGCTTCGCCCCAGCAGTGCGTGACATACACAAGAAGATCACCAGTTGACTGTCCCCGGCGAAAGCCATATTGACGGTCACTGAGGTGATCATGTCTTCAAGGTAGGCCAGCAACTTACTGTTCAGTACCTTTTCCATAACTTTGCATAGAATGGAGGTAATGGCGATCGGACGGTAATGGACAGGGTCTGCACGGTCGCCCTTTTTTGGCACTGGTTGTACATTTGCAAGCTTCCAGGATTTTGGCACCGTTCTTTTTTTAAGAGAGAGGCGGAACAAACGTGTCAACAGAGACAGTTCAGGCGCACACTGCCTCAACACTCTCGCCGGGATGCCATCATGCCCGCTGGCCTTGTTCACGTCTAGACTGCACAATACTCTGGAGCCAGCGTCCAGACGTGAATTGCTTGCAAAGAGAGACGCAAATAAATTTGCTTTCTCACTTGCAGAGTGGGCCAGCGACCCATCAGGTTTTATCATTGGAGGTAAAGCGGGACGACAGAAATTCGCTTCAGATGCTTTAGACAGGAACCAAAACTGTTTACTACCCGGAGGGTGCGCTGCCAGCTTGGCCCCAATACGTCCGGCATGGCCAAAACGTGCCTCACGTAAAACCTGCTTGCAGGACTCGGCGGCAGTATTAAAGGCTCTTTTCTTCGCGCGAACCCTACGAGCTCTAACTTTGCCACTGACTTTGTCAATCAAAACACGTGTGGAATCGAAAGATGATGACATTGGTTATTTGGTAATTTTGGTATCATGATATTAATCCTTATCCAACGAAAAAGTTTCGTAATCAAGGTTGATTATTTACATGTAGGTAAATTCCTCTTTAAATTATTTGAATCGGACCTTTCGTTTAGAAGTTACGACGCGACGGTTATAAAAATGCTATAAAAGTAAGAAAAATGCCGCGGTGTGAGCGAACAGCTCTACGCTTAGTACCTATATTCGTTACCTACAAATTTTATTTTTTGTAACTACTAAGTAGTTTGTAATAAATAATAAAGTTTGTCATATTATATTAAGTAAGTAGGTAAGTAATTAAAAAGATCGCAAACATTAGTTTTCGGAAACTATGTTCTAAACGGGACGGAGAGAGTGTTGAACTTCGTAGGTAAGTAATCCGCGCGGACGAAGTCGCGGGCGAAGTGCTAGTAATAAATAAAATAATACAAGCTAAGTATATTATAATAACAACATTACGAGTACTAGTCTTTTGTTTTGTTTGTTAGCATTTCGTCTCCCGCAGACTGATTTATTGTTGAAATTTTCAGCTAGTATCAACACAAGAAAAAAACAAAAAACTCGACTGCGTAAAAAAACAAGATTTAAGTAGTTATACAAATTAATACTATAAACAATCTCATGCAGTCGGGGAGGTAATGGATGCCCCCGACTGCTTGAGATTGTTTATAGTGTAGGTAGTTTGTATAAATCATGTTTTCATCGTTTTTAGGGTTCCGTACCAAAATGGTAAAAAGGAACCCTTATGGTGAGACTATCGGCCGAACCCAATAACCTATTTTCAGTGAAAGACAGATCGCTATTGATGATAGACATTATAATTCTATCTAACCTTGGATGGCGTCTCACAATCATTGAAAAAGGCTATATAAGTAGGTTTCTCTACTTCACCCTTCCGTGCGTTCCGTTACAACCAACATCACTTTAAAAAACAACATGTGTGTAATTAGTCTTATTATAAAACTTCTTTGTTTCTTACTTATAAATAAGTTACTGGATTAGGATATAATTCTGTAGAGCCATATTTGATAAGGCCGCGAATCAAATACAACTTGTTACTGACCTGCAAATCGCAAAAAACGTAATAAAATTTGAATTTCGCGGGCTACCTTAGCGCAACCCCCTTAACCGGTCAGGCCCTACTGGCACCTAAAAGGTGCCGGAAGTAGTTTCCCGAAAAACGCTCACCCTTAACGGAAAGTGCCGTTGACAGCTGTCAGTTGACGAAACTGACAGTTGGCAGTTGACGTAACTATAAATGCTGTCCACTCGTACCTATCGATAGATGTTATCGATGATGTGATTTACAAATATGAAATAGGTTTTTCAGGTTTGCGAACCTCTTGATCGATGTATCTTGATTAGTGAAACCCTTCTATGAAACCCCCAAAAAGTGTTATTTTTGCTCTATCTCGCTTCCTTCACAAGATATAGCGTTTTTTGTGGTTTTTTTTTGAGGAATCTTGGTACATTTTTTTTTTTTAATTGGAACATCGTTTTATCGATAACATTGTTTTATTGATACGACAGGACAGTATGTATAAATGTCAAAGCAACTGTCAACTGTCACCTGTCAACGGGGCTGACGTTAAGGGGGAGCACTCTATCAGACTATATCCGGTTTAACAGGCCAGGGTATAAGAGGTATTAATGTTGTTTTTTTTTTAACTTATATTCATGTTGGCATGGTGCTCGCACGAGGGGTGTCACAAAAGGGGGGGGGGTTAAATTTCTGTAAGTTTTTGCCTAGGACGCACCGTTTTCGAGATATTTGAATTTCTATTTTTTTATTACTAAAAAAAAACCATCTTTGATCATTATTCCAGTTCATTTTAGCTTGGCTACTTTCTTTACGTTTATCCCTGCAATTCGGGGAATAGACCAATCTGTCATCTTTAGTACCTACTGTCTTGTCAAACAAATCGTATATTGGGACGCATACTTTGGCATTTTCATACAAATAGCTATCCGTTGTAGGCGATACACCCTCCCATCAGTAGATTGCATGGGCCATAATGAAATTCCATAATGTCTCTCTATAGATTATTGGGACGTTAAAACCATCGATAGATAGATTTTTCTATCTCCAGTATGCCAAAACTGGTGATAGATAGGTTATTGGGTTCGGCCGTAAGTCTGTCTGTCTGTCTGTCTGTCACACCTGGATATCTCAAGAACTACTAATGCTATCAACTTGAAAATTAGAATAGTTTTAGATGACGTTTGCCCAACTATTTTGCAAATAAAAAAAATGTATCTTTTTTGCAAAAGGGACTGAAAAAGAGGGTCTTAAAAATTTGAAGTGGGCTACTAGGGCATGTGGGGTATCTTATGAAAGAGCGCTGTTTGCACAAACATTGTTTTTCATCAGCCATTTTGATTTTTTTTATATACCCAGTGACACTCTCGCTATAAAGACGAATCTAACGACATACATACATGTCAAACACATAGCCCTCGTTTTTGGCTATGCCGCAGTTGGGTAACAATATTATAACGAGTTTCCGTGAGTCTCAATGTCAGGAAACTGTTCAAAAAGTGTTGGCTTGTTTACTTTTAATTACGTAATAAACACACTCCCTTATCCTTAAACCTCGACTTGTTGATGCTGACCGTACGTGCGTCAGAAATATCAAACACAAAAAGCGCTATTTTATTTGCTACTCGTACCTAAACGATGCAGAAATAAACTCTTCACCTTGTGAAATTAAACCTAATTAAGTTTGCAATATCAAGCAAAAGTATGCGTAGGTTATTAACAGCTGGCCCTACAATGTAGAATGTCTATGTAGAGTCTACATAGATATGAACTTTCTTTACGATATGCATACATAATTTAAAATCGCGACTCGTAGAAACATCTAATTGGAAAGTTACATACCTTGTCTCCTAAGGCTGGTGAGTGAGCACTTTAATATTTGGCAAGTATCACTTTTACTGCGTAAGTCGGCGACGCGAGCCGCAACTGTTCTGCCGGAGACTCCGAGAGCTATGCGAGAGTATTGATCGCTGGTCTGTTAGCCGCGCACTGTTGGTACACGAGGAGAAATTGCCGCGTGTGTGGTGGCCGTGGTGGGACCCCGGACGCGACCGAGAGGAGGTGGGGCATATTGCATGTATACAGACGTGACGCATGCTCATGTTTTCCCAAATCTCGCGGATGTATCGGCAATCGGCATTGATGAACGGTGTCGATGGTCTTATTGCACTTGGCATTGACAATATTTAAGAAACGGCAAATAACCATTTTAGGTAGGTAGGTGAGGTAAAAAGTATGAATGCTTAATCTTACGTACAGATTGAGCACTCATACTTTTTAATCTCAAATATTCTCAATAGGTATTTAGGCAGTAGAACGCGAATTCGCGAGCGACCCGCATGAGGAAAATTACTAACATGTAGAACCACTGCAAATTTTAATTTAATCTGTGAATATTTATTTAGATTGCAGCATTGTCTGTCTTACCAAGTTAGCTTTAAATAATGAAAAAATGATTTACAAAAAAAAAACAACCAGCTTCCAACAAAAGTGTTTTAAGTATTTTTGGAAGTCGGTTGTTTTTCTTTTTGTAAAAAGTTTTTTTTATTATTCAATGCTAACTTGGTAAGACAGACAATTTTGTGGTCTTTTATTTTTCAGTTTTTAGTGGGTCAGTTAGTAATGTATCTAAGTTACAATCAGGGATCATTTTGGTTACCCATTAAAAGGGTTTTCGATAGGGTTTTTCTAAGCGGTTAAACAAAAACCCATACGATAAGGATAACCCTTATGAACGGCTTAAATTAAATTTTGATAACCCATTGAAAGGGTTTTCGATAAAAACCCATACGGGGTGGGTATTTTGAACGGCTTAATTTAAGCCATTCAAAATTACCCACACCGTATGGGTTTTTCTAAAATGGTAACCAAAATGGTTCCTGGGTAGAATAGAGATAGAATTGGTCATGCTACGCGTGCTGGGCGGATATCGAAATAACATAATATTATGATTTTTTCATGTTACTGGGTTTCAAGTACGTATATATATATATATTCTTTATTTTTCGGACAACAATGATCCAACGTGTTAGTAAAAGTGGGTATAGAACCCATTGAAATGGGTTATCATGTAACCCTTTCAATGGGTTTCTAGTATAAAACCCTTTCAATGGGTTACATCATGATAAAGGTTCGAAAGGCTTAACTCTTAACCGGGGTAGTACGGTCCCTGGTACAATAGCCTAATGTTGTAGCGGCATCAACATCGCCACATACGAACTACGCGTCACACTGACGTCCCGCAAAGCAAAATCCTGCATCGCGCAATTAGAGTTTACCTCGCGACTAGCAGCATATATCATCATCATCATCATCATCACTACCTCAAGCTTTCGAGCGGCGAGTCACACAGCCAGCCAGCACCCACGGCTTCAACGGGTATCCTGACCACCAGCATGCAGCGGACGCGCATTCCTGGTCATCACCCACAGCCTCATCAGCACACTGCACTTTCGGCCGGTCCACCAGCTAGCCACAACCCGGCGCTGTACTACATCCGACGCACTGGAGCATAACGCAGCGCCACCCCGACTCACTGGGGAATCACCGCAGACAGTTCCGACTCACCGAGAACTATGCGGCACCAGGTTCCGACTCACTGGAACCCTCTACTGGCACTGGCAAGTATCGCAAGATACACGACTCAGCCCACTATCGACCTCCGGTCTCCGGAGGGGAGTGATGTAGCGGCATCAACATCGCCACATACGAACTACGCGTCACACTGACGTCACGCAAAGCAAAATCCTGCATCGCGCAATTAGAGTTTACCGCGCGACTAGCATATATACAACGTCCCGACATCAACCGTCGGGCAGTTGCCCACCAGACACAACACCCGTCTGGTCGGAGGATCCTCCCTTTTCTATGGCGGATGAGTGAACTTTACACCCTGTTCCTCATACCGCCAAAATGTCAACTGCTCATCACCTTTTACAAAATATTGTTTTTCCTGATGCAGGGTGTTCATTGTTGAGGATTTTTCCTGCTAAGAACCAGGAGAACTAGAACTGATGGTGATTTCACCATAATTATGCATTGTGACGAGCATAAATTGCTTATCAACCATAATAAAGTGCCTAATCGAATCGAACCCATGAAATTCTTATTATTAAGTAAGTAGATCCGGTGGCCATCTCTGGTCTTCATCATCAGTTCCACTTCACCAAATGGTGTTTTCCGAGTGCAACTGCATGAGTTACTATAAAAAAATACCCAAATCGCTAAAATTCCAATATCGGTGAACATACGTAAAAAAAAAAACATAAGTACAGACGAACATAAATAACCTCCTCCTTTTTGGAAGTTGGTTAAAAATAAATAAACCTGACTGCCTCGTTGGTCCAGTGGTCGCAAGCGGTTCTGTTCTCGGTTCGTAAATTCCTGATGGAAAAACCATTTTGCCATCAGGCATTTAACAGTAGCAGCCAGCGGAGTCTGGATTTCTGCCCGGTTGGTGGCAATAGTGTCGCCCACTTTTCCACCGGACTGAAACATCTACTAGCGTGATGGAATAAGGTTTTGTTTAAATTGAAATAAACCCTGTCATTCATAATTTCTTTAACATTTCAGTTTTATTATTACATGCTCTGTAACCATTGACCCAAATACACTCATTCACGAGTTTTGGTCATTATTTCTCAGAATGTTGCAAAATGAACATAAACATCTACAACAGTCAAGGTAGGTAGGTACCTACTATCTCAGATTTAAACCCTCATCATCATCATCATTTCAGCCGAAATACGTCCACTGCTGGACCTCCTCTAAAGGGGGGGGGGGGTTGCCATAATCACCACGCTTGGCAGGCGGGTTGGCGATCGCAGTATGGTGTTAAAATGCATAGAGAACGCTGCTGCCCATTTTCTCGGGTCTCATAGGACATACTTTTACTAGAAAATAAGATAAATGCTATAGAATCGTCATTTAAAATCTGCATCATACTACACCTCTCGAAGAAACTGGAAATAAAATAACCCCGAATCATAAAAGCCCGTAAAATAAAGTACCGTCCAGAACGTCAGCCCATTTCAACCTTTTTTTGTTAATCTTGAATCAAGTGAGAAAAACAAAGATGTTAAGAATGTTCGCTACACGTACAACACATTGGTGATTATTGAAGATCCAATATAGAGAAACACCGCTGTGTAATGAACCAGATGCCAGCATATTGTCGGGCACACAAAGAACAACTGTCTCAGACCTTATAGATGTGTGAAGTGTACTGAAGCCCACAAAGCGTCAGGCTGCCTGAAGAAAGGCCGCACCACACCAGCTAAATATGATTTGTTGCTGTTGGGAAGTCTAGGAAGTCACCCTGCCAGCTACAGGGGATGCCAGGTCTACGTAGAAATCGCCCAAAGGAAAATGAAGAACAGGCCAAGCATAAGTTAATCCGCGCAAAATTAATGGAGATGAAAACATGAAAAAAGAGAGAGCTAGAAATGTTAAGAAAGCTACACAGTCTTGACATCGTTCTAACATCAAAGACACACTCATCACGAAGTTCCATAATAGTTCCAGGTTTAGTAGTCTAGTTTTAATATATAATTATGTCAACAAAGTCAAAGTCAAATCATTTATTTCAAATAGATTGTGCATATTTGAAATAAATAATTTGACTTTGTTGACATAATTGCACCTTTTGAACGTCAAAATTTACAAATAAAATAGAATTGATTCTAGCCGCCCCTTCCAAAAGGTAGCTTCGTATGGAGAAGAATGGGCAAGAAACTCCACCGTTACTCTTTTAAAATGTTTTACAATATTTTGTATAGGTAGGGGAGACTGAGGACACTTGATCCCTCGGGAGACTTGTTCACCAGGCCCTAATTAAAAAACTACAAGTAAAAAAAAAAAAAAAAAAAAAAAATTCGGTACATGCTACATTGATCTTTACTGACATTGTCAGTGTCCCGATATCATTTTGAAAGATTAAAATCGACCAGTTCTGAGCAGTGACGTTTTTTTGTTTTAGACAGATCAACATCCTTTTTTGTGAGTATTTTAATCGTTATTTTGAAGTATTTACCTAAATAAATTATGAATTACAAATTAATCTGCATAAACTAGTTTATTCAAGTGTGTATATAGAGGTTTTTCTTTCATTAGAATTTTGTTTCTCCTTTAAAAAAACATTTTTTGTTAAATAACGGTCAAGGGGACCCTTGATCATGGCGAACTCGGGTAGACTTGATCACGGGATCAATTGTCCCATACTTCATGTAGGTACGTAGGTTTAAGGTTTTGTTTGTCTTAGATTTGTTCTAAAATGCCGAGTACTAACAAAAGGAATGAACGGGTAAAAAAAGCCACCAACCAGTAGACAAAATAAAGCTGAAAGCAGCAGTCAAAGCTGTCCTAGAATAGAAGGTAAACCCATAATAGCTACCTACCACCAAATCTTTCGATGTGCCTCTTATGACATTGAAAAGGTACACAAGAAAATGACAGCGTATAAACCAACTATCGTAATTTTTTTACGGACGAAGATGAGGCTGAGTTAGCCAAATATTTGGAAAAGGCAAACAAACTGCACCATGCATTATCCTCGCAATGCGTACGAAAACTAGCATATGAATCCACTGTTTAAAATAATAATCCTAATACTGATGCCTACGAAAATGGACTATCAATACCACATATGACTGGTTCTACGGTTTCATGCGCCGAAATGGAAATTTATCATTACCGGTACCTGAAGCAAGTAGCCTCAGCAGGTCTACAAGTTTCAACCATCACAACAATGTGATATTATAGGTTGGAAAAACGAATAGTACCTACTTAATAAGATATTTTGTACTAAATAGACTTTTTATTCAATTGTATTATGCAGTAAAGTACACTTGTTCCCCCATGATCATGTCTACCCGATACTATGATCAAGTGTCCCAGAACAAGGGACACTTGATCATTTTGTATTGTTCTGGGAAAACGAGGAAAAAACAGGTAAATACAGATATATTTGATAATTGAATGATACAAAAAGATAGAAGCATAAGTTTCCTAGGTAGTAATGCCAAAATATCCTGCAATACACTAATATTTTATGAGCTACGACCAAAAAACCAAAATGTGGATTAAGTGTCCCCAGTCTCCCCTACATAATATTATAATAAAAATAATTTTCCTACTGGATTAAGAAAAGTCCCTTATCTATGGTGATCTGGAAAATAAGCATAGTAAAACTAGCTATAGTAGACCTAGCGAGCACAAACTTTATTGCAACAATTAAATTTATCATATTTTTTGTTTTTAAAAACATGGTAAAGAAAAAATATTTATTTATTTAATTTACAAGGCTTAAAACCAATTACATAAATCAAAGTACATACAAACTTATCGCATACACTAATAACACCAAAAAAAAATTGGCACATACCTAACCATTAAATTGGCAAATCGGCGAACAGATCGCAGTCCGGGTTGGCTTCCACGAGCTTATTTAGTGCGGTCAACACGCGCGGTACGGGGAGACGGAGCACGGGCTGCTGTCCGACACGAAGGCACGCCTGGCAGTCGATGTTTTCTGCCACGGAGATAATTATTCGGTGTATAGAGTCGAATCAGCTCATTATGGATGTCAGGCGCATCCGTCATACCCTTCCACACTTTGAGCATAACGCCTACCTGGCCACATGCCCTTCTGGTCTCCAGCATACTCGTATGATATCCCAGACATCCTAAGAGGAACTTGGTAGGATAGAGGTAGGGATAGTACCCGAGAGTTCTTCTGTAAAGAGATCGCAGGAATGCTATTTGCACTATTTCTAGAAGAAGACACCCAAGGTGGTGACGGTGACACCCAAGTCCTTAATGTTGGTAGACCTAGTTATTTTAGTACCATTTATTTTATATTCAAAATTAATTGGGTGTCGTATTCGACCAAAGGTCATTACATAACATGATTCTAGGCCAGTAGAAAAAATAACTACCGGGTTTTAATTGGCAGAGGTAACGCTGCAGCCTAGTTTTGTGATGAAAGGGTGGTCCCAGGCACGGGGGTGCTCCAATGATCCCTACCTAATAGTTTAAAGGTCGATTCCAGCAGTAGTAATCTAAGAGTGAGCAATTTACTGCATTGTGAGGAGTTATTCTGCTCATCAGGTTGAAGATCCTCATCAGATCTTCACTAAATTTCTATGAAACCAACTTAAAGTTACTACCTTTCAAACCAAAAAAGAACCACCGACAAATCGGATCGGAAGGTGGAGATAGCCCCTGTTTTTGTCCCTTTTTGGAGGAAGCACCCCCCCTCGGATCTCCATTCGAAAATCCCCGATGGCAAAAAAATATATAGAGTCGTAAAACCATTAACCAAGTTTCGTGTAGATCGACGAAACTGACAGAGGAAAGAAAATTTTGCGACTTGAAGCAGAGACGCTTCGCTCGCTCGGTCAACTAACTAATGCTCTTAAGTCTCGGCGTCAATAGTATTAGGATCCACATTGTCATGTCCTTGTACGTAACACAACATAACATGTTACATCACATAAGCTTGCCCTGCGCATCACAATGAAGTTGAGTTGCGCGCGCAGTGTTGTGCAACAACAGCGAACAACTTTCGTTACAAGGTCAGCTCTGCGTAAATGATTTATTTTCTGTAAGTAGGTTTGTACAAACACTTTTACACGTCAATCAACGATTCATAACCCTTTAGATCCTGTACTTTAATTCGTTTGCACAAATGCACACGTTTTACCCCCCTTTTTTTTTTTTTTTTGGGTGGGAAATTATCAAATAACTTCTCCCGCTCTGGACGGAGCGGGAGGGCGTGTCAGACTTTTACTGACTAAAACCCACCCGTATTCCTTCATTTGCCTGTGTGCCAGGGCCACGATATCCCTTTCGGACAAACTTGCAACCCTGGCAGGCATTGCCCCTAACGGACCCCGTCAGTTGGTGCTGCGCGAGCGTGCGAACCTTGCCCCTCCCTCACGCGTTCCGCCTCCTCCTTCGCAAGCATTACTGCTTCGCAGAAGGAGGTGACGGCCTCCCATGCACTCTCGCTCCGAACCATGGCCTGAACCAGGGCCGGACGCGAGAGATCGCCGCCGCCGATCGCCTCCGTGAGGACACAGCGGTGCTCCATCCAAGCCGAGCAGACCTCCACCGTATGCTCCACCGTGTCCTCCGGGCGATCCACACAGTGGTGACACCCGGGCGTTTCCTCCCGCTTTATCCTGAACAGGAACCTCCCGAACACGTTTTACCTCCTAAAGTTACAAATACATGTACCTACCCATTGAATGAAGTGTACTTACATATTTCGTTACAAATAACTATGCGCATGTTTTAAGACGATTATTATATGTTCACTCAATGTGCCAAATTAATGTAAAAAAAAGTTCTTTATTAAGGCTTCTACATACCGGGGCGACTTGTCGCGCGACGCGACGCGACACAAAGGCACTGCTCGTCCCGCGACACGCGGGGCCTTTGTGCCGTGTCGCGCTGGTATGTAGAAGCCTTTATCTTCAATTTGTACCAAAACACTTATATATACACTATGCAGCGTTACAACTCACTCACAACTAAGAGAATTGAGTGTTTTCGATGAACTCTGGCACCTTAACTTGTGTTTAGGGTGCCAGCGTCCTCGCCTATAATTTGAACGTATACCAGTAGTTGTAGGACGAGCGCAGTAGGTACTTATATTATTATTAAGATAACTACTTACTTACTAGAAAATTCATATTATGATGTTGCCTATTAAAGTATCTATGTGTGGGTATGCGTATGTATTGAGAGAGAGAGATAAAATATGGTAAAAACTTGTGTGTATGTAAGTCTGTGTAAATAAAAGCAAGAAGGACACTGTAATGTGTACGCTCCGAAACAAGTTATGGTATTCACCTTTCGTTACAATAATATGTACATAAACAAACGAACATTCTAATTTTAAATTTCAGACATTCTGCCAAAACCAATGGAAACTCTTTGGAGGGTATAATCATTGGGTATAATACATTCTTTTGTTCTATGATTGAAGACACTTCAAAATGTCAAAATATAATTTCTACGTAATATATAATAGTTCCTCATAACCGACATCCTTTCGAAAATATATGTATATCATTTATTAATTATTTACGATAACAAAATGTATCGTAGGTATTGATGAGCACACCAAACACCGTATTATCTCATTACGGGAAAGTGGCGTTTCTATTTCAGACTAACTGAAGAATTAGTTAGGGGTTACGGGAAGATTTTATACTTTGATAGATCTTTTCGTTTTTTCTCAATATCTATTAGGGAATTGATGAACCAAAAATCCGTATAAAAAAGTAAATGTATGCATAAATATAAAGTTCATGTTTGTATTTTTTTTGCAGCGAAGAACCATATTATACTTGTGGTGGAAACGTTGGTGCGATGAAGGATCATTGAGATGATTGTCATGCATGCATGCATGTATCTAGCGGCCGCCATAAGAAAACTACTGAAGCCAGTATTGGATATCTAGGTTCTACACTTCAATAAAACGAGTTATAGGCTTTTTATAATGAATAGATTATTATTATTAGCCAATTAAATCACTAGGAAGGTTATACGTCCGTCTTACAAAAAAAGAAAGTCAAGCAAGTGACATAGATGGTGGTAGGCTTCCGTATTTCTTTAAAAAAAAGTACATACGATGTTTCGATTATTAATAGTACATACGATATATCGATTACGACATAATCGATTAAACATTGATTTTTGTAAATAAGTAAATCAAATAAATCATCACGCCCCCTTGAAAACGTGATGGTTACTCGTTTTGTAAGTGTTCCCACGTAACCAGCCAAATTGAATGTTAGTTCTTATACTATTAGTAGACGGCTAAGCGTGGGGCTACGTCACAAGATCCCCGCCAGGAAGCCACTATTGATCGATCGGCACAAAGCTTTAAGATTGCAATTTGACAATAATTACTTAAATTATGAATTAACAAAGTTATACCTATTTGTCGATGAAAAGACATTCACGACTTTATTGAAGATGGACGCGTTTCCCTCTATCGAATGGATAACACTCGTGAGGAAAAAAATGTGTTGCGTAACTGACGGAGTGACCGATTATGTTTACGTTTTTAGGGATGGGTCTCCGCTTCTGGCCTCGAATTGATTGAAAATTTCAACTCGGTTGAATGCTAATAATTATATTGAAATCTTAAGGGATGTTCTAATCCCTACATTTAAAAACGTATTTGGAGATGAAAAAAATGTTTTACTTCAAGACTTGACATGATAAGGTTGAGTCCCAAGTCTCCTGACCTTAATATTATTGAGAACGTGTGGGGTAATATGGTCCAAAATTAGGAGCCATCTCAAGTAAGAACGATTGACAACCTAACACAACATGTCCACGAATAATTGTGGGATAATTATCGTGGGTCGAACTTTTGTGAGAATGCAGCACTTTCCATGCGAACTCGTTTGCAAGACGTAATCAATGCCGTAGTATTATATTATCTGTGTCAATGCTAATGGAGGGTATAGGTACAAAATATTGAACAAGTTTTATATTTTTTGTCAGAATGTTAAGTAGATCTACTATTGTTTAAAGTAAAAGAAGATTATAGAAAAGTTATGTTATTAATAGCAAGATGACAATTTAAGTTTAAATAAATGAGTTTTATGATTCGATTGTTTCTTTTCACGAGTAGATTGTAAAATAATTGAAATATGTGGTGAAAATAATTTGTAGTCAATTTCGATAAACAAATGATATGCCAATAACGTCATTCACGCACGAAATGAAGGAGAAAACAAGTAGGTAATTTAGTGTCCTCCTTGCTGTATACATACATTTGGTACATTTAATTGAAACATAAATCTGTCATACATCGTGTCTACAAGTATTTGTAACAAACAATGACAACATCATCAAAGGATATATTGTTCTTATATTTTATCTCTTTGTAGTCGAATATTTATGTGGCTACCCGACGAGGTTTCTCCTCATAAAATGAAAGTTTCGAGATGTAGATTACCTACGAGAAGTTTATGTTTCCTGCAATTGGTTGTGTTTTTATACTTTTTACCAATAAAATGATTGTTATATACTTACGTACAGGTAGGTATTATAACGTTCCAGTTCCAGTGTCATATTACCAATGTTCAAGGTTTTGAACAAGGTATTTTTCTGTGTTATTTTAAAATTGTTTCATATAAATGCCGAACATAATATATCTACTATCATAATATATATTAAGACTCAGGAAATACAAAGGTTAAGTATTGCGAGGCCATTGTTCAGCAGCGAAAGTAGACGCGAGAATTATTGGTTCCACTCTCTGCCTTAGCCCTTGGCGTTTCTTAGGGTTCCGTGGTCAACAAGAAACCCTTATAGTTTCGCCATGCCATGCGCATGTTTGGTTTGCCATGCATGCTAGTCTGCTGTCTTTGTCAGTATGTCTGTCCCCGGCTTAGCTCAGAGATTTAGTACTAGAAAGCTGTAATTTGTAAACTCAAACTCAAACCGTCTTATTACAAAACAAGATTTATATTTTGACATGGCTTAAACCATGGAGCCAGTTTGTGTAATAAGAACGTAACTGTGATTGAAATACCGTTCTTTATACAAAACTGAAAACTTAGTTCGGTATTAAGTTGTCAGATTTGTATTAGGAACTTTACCATAGACGGAATATAGTTCGAAATTCAATAATGGCTTCATGGTTTAAACCTGGGTTTGAAGATAAACCTTGTTTTGTAATAAGACGGAATGCATTTATTTCAATTAAACCAATTACAGGCACTTTTGAATTGCCAAAGAGTCGGTCAGTTTGTCAATAAGTTGAAGCTATTTGCCCATTCCAAAACGTAGATCTCTATGGAGAAGAGAACAGGCAAGAAACTCCAAGGACACTCTTTTAAATCAAGATATTATTACGAAATAATAAAAAATCAATAATAATAATAATATTTTTTTTTATATGTGAAAGCAATGTAAAAAAATAAATTACCTACTTAAAAACAATTCAAAATACCTACATAAAAGATTAAAAGATTTCAAATATTATGCCCCTGGCACTTAAGAGATGACCAATTGACCAGTCTCAACTGACGGCGCCCGTCCACGAACATGTTTTTTTTTTTTGTGTATGGCATCTCGTAGGTGGCCTTGAGAGGCCGTGGCTACTTAACCGAGCTTTCCTGTGGCTGCCTTAAGTGTGCGCTTAAAGCCTCCAGCCAGGGCGTAAAATATATATTATAACGCGAGCAGTGCGATGCGCGGACGTGTTTCCACTGTGCACGGCACGAATTTTATTCGCGTGTTGCGTGGCCATAGCCGCTGCCCGTAAACACTATCCCCCTTATTCCAAAACAAGGTTTATCTTCAGACCCAGGTTTAAAACATGGAGCCATTATTGAATTTCGAACTTTATTCCGACTATGGTAAAGTTCCTAAACACAAAATTGACAACTTAGTACCGAACTAAGTTTTCAGTTTTGTTTATAGAACGTTATTTCAATCACTGTTACGTTCTTATTACAAAAACTGGTTGCATGGTTTAAGCCATGTCAAAATATAAACCTTGTTTTGTAATAAGGCAGTATGAGTTCCAAACAACTCATAGTCAATGAATTGCTGGCATTCCTGGTCCATGCTATTGACTACATGGACGAGGTGAGCATCCTGCAGATATGCCGGTCCAACTTCAAGGAGGACGATATCAGCAGCGGAAAACTGTTGCTGTTCCAGTCTCTTGGAAAACTAGACCACCTCTCGTCGCAAAGATGGAACCAAGAAGAGTCTTCAGGATATCCTCGATATGTTGAAGAAGACTGACCCGGACGACTTGCCAGATTTCGTGGTGAAGGAGCTAGGTAAACTGCCCCCCGTCACCTTCGATCACGTCGACGTAACGCGGCTGCTAAAGGACATCACACTTCCCTGAAAGCGGAGATGACCAAGATGCAGTCCAGAATGGAGGTATCAGAAAAAAACAATGCTGAACTACGTGCAGAAATGGTATTATTGCGCGACGTTGGTTTGGTAATTGGGTCACCTAAGGCCTCAAAGGTGAACACACGTCGAGGGGCGCAAAATGCAACCGTCGGCAGTTTTGGATCGGCGAACACAAGTGCGTCACCAGCTGCGGATAATGCTGAGCAAGCGCCGCCGCCGTCGCCCGCGCCACAACACCGGCTGCGGAAACGTCACGCGTTGGTATTGGTACGTCGACCCCTAAACGTGCCTACGCTGCCATTGTCACTGCCGGCAAATCTGATGCGTTGCAGCCTAAGCGACAAAACATAAAAGGGGATAAAATGAAAATGGGTGCTCAACCTGCCCTGACTGCGGTCCGTAGCTCCATTCCAACAACGAGCCAGGTGGATGAGGAGGGTTTCACTAAAGTGGAAAGGAAGAAGAAGAAGCCCTGTTTTCGTAACCCGTGCGGTACCGCACCGAGTGGACCCAACATGCTGCCGCGCCCTGCTGTGCCTACGACGCAGCTGTACATTTCACGTCTGCACCACTCCACGACGATCGAGGAAGTCGTGCAGTATGTGAAAGTGAAAACCAACTGGATTCTGAGGGTCGAAAGGTTGGAATCGCGAATTTGTGGTACGAATCCCAACCAACCATCTACAGACCTGCTTGAAAGAGGACTTTTGGCTGAAAGGTGTCGTATATCGACGTTTCCGAGGACGGTTACGCGACACCACGCAGTGAAACATGTCGCTGACAACGTGTGTTTGGTTATAGTTTAATTTGGTTAATGTTACTATAGTAAAAATATGTATGTTTAGGTTAAGGTATTTATCTATGGGCCTGCGTAGCCTGAAATAAATGGATTATTATTATATTATAACTAAGCGACTGCCTGCGCACTAATGGCACCCCCTGTGGGGTACGGACCTCGGCTTAGGGCGTCGTTGGGGGATCACAAATTGGGGACGGAGTGGATCAAAGTTTAGATCATGATTATTATCAGGGCTTACTATTAATGCTACGGCGAACTCAGCCTCGGCTGGCGATTCGACTGTGCAAGGGACGGGGGGGGGGGGGCAGTTTAGTCGGGAACTTCGCGTGGTAATCGGTCTGTTCGCGAGCATGACGTTGACATGGGTATATTTATATTAATCACGCTTTTGGGTACCTCATAAGTAAAGTGGGGATGATATTTTTTTTTCTCGTCTATCCTATGTTGTGGGGTATCGTTGGATAAGTCGTTCAAACATATTTCAGGGTTGTCAAAACCATTTACGCAACTCTGCGCCATTTAATACTTAAGGAATGCAATAAAGAATTATTGAGAATTGAAATGAGAATTTTTGGCCCCATCTGCCATCTGTTCTGCGAGCAAAGTGCCCTGCCCACTGCCACTTAAGTTTGACAATTCTTCGAGCTATGTCGGTTACCTTGGTTCGCCTGCGGATCTCTTTATTTTTGATTCGATCACGTTGGGAAACTCCAAGCATAGCCCTCTCCATTGCCCTTGCAGAACAAAATGAAATAAATTAAACAAAATGAGATAGGTCGCATGTATTGTGATCAGAGCCGGAACTTTCGCCTAAGTGGCCCCGGGGCAGGACAAAAAATGGGGCCTCGTTCATCAAAAAGATTCAATGCTTGGAAGGGAACAAAAATACTTTTTAATAGGCATATCCCCCTGCGTCGAGGGGTGAGACAAGGGGACGTCATTTCCCCGAAAATTTTCTCTAACGCATTGAATATAAGACGCTAAACTGGGAAGGACGTGGCATCAATATCAACGGCGAGTACACACTTGAAATTTGCATATGACATCGTCATACTGCCTTTGCCATACTGGCTTTGCCCCGGTTGCGCCAGTAGTTCCGGCCCTGATTGCGATCTCGCTTTGTGTACTTACTTTGTAGTAATTTGAGCCGCATATACTATTTACTTTTATCAACAATTCTCATTCACTAAAATTTTGCAAAACATACTCGTAAAAGTGAATATATTTAGAATATTTCTTTCCAGGGCACGTCTTTCCTACCATTATTGCGCCCCCCCCGGTCTATTGTTTGATACGGTCTCTGTGGTCCCATGAAACATGAGGCTCCAGGGGGTAGTGTGAATCTTTGGGTTCATTCGAGTGATCGAGTCTGGTTAAACCACGCTTGGGTCGGTGCATTTCATTCATTCATACTCAGGACCCGTCCCAGACTGAGAGTTCAAGACTATATCCTCAACCAAGATATTTCTGATATTGTGCAAGTGGTACAAAGTCAGTAGCTAATAGTGTTTCTTCTTGTAGTACTTAATCAAGTTTGTGATCAGTTAGTTATTTTCAGATAGTATAGGAAGAGGTTAAGGGAAATTAGTAAGTAACAACTTCAGTTTTTCTACTCAAAACAATTGTTTACCTGGGACATATTTCAAAGAAATAATGACATCAATATTACAAGAAATCAATATGATTCTAATACCAACATTACTGTATTTGTAGGTAATAGTACCTACCCAGGTCAAAAAGAAGATCTCACTGACAGTGTTACTGAGATTTTAAGATAATTAGAGGGAAGATACACAATGCGGATATATTGCGAAGGGTGGAACTAGTCGTGCCAGACACTATGTGGATCGTCGTCTTCAGCCGCGGTTGCTACCGGGATCGCACGCACGAACTAACTCGCTGCGTGAGGCGCCGCTGACGAGCGCGCTCCGCATTCTCAACCTCATTGCTGATGACGTCGGTATATTCTGTTGCTCTTTGGGTGAATTTGAAAGAATAGGCTCTACCTCTAGAATTTGTTATGGTCTATGCAGTGGAAATATTTAATTATTAAGTGTACTACAATATCGCATTGGGTCTAGCCTGTAAAGGATATTAGTATTTTTGGAGTGAATGAATAAATAAATAATTTACTTACGTAAGTATTCCTGCCAAGTTTCATGATTATTAACTCAAGTAATAAGATTTTTCATACAAACAAATCCCCC
The DNA here is from genome assembly GCA_948098905.1 of Tiliacea aurago. Taxonomy (NCBI): domain Eukaryota; kingdom Metazoa; phylum Arthropoda; class Insecta; order Lepidoptera; family Noctuidae; genus Tiliacea; species Tiliacea aurago. The sequence goes on from OX402578.1 coordinate 29,609,178, forward strand.
CTTTTCACCCCCTTAAAGGTTGAATTTCCAAAAACCCATCCTTACCGGAATGCCTACGTCATAATAACTATCTGTGTGTCAGCCCAATCCGTTCAGTGGTTTGAGCTATGGGTTTATAGACCAGTCAGTCACGCTTTCCTTTTATATGTATGTATAGATTATAGATTTATAAACATTTTATAGCAGTATATAATTGGTTTGGTCAGGTTTATTTTATATTTAACCATCCCAATACTTTATTTGTCCACAAAGGGCTAGTCTCGATTGTATGATCTGCAACAAAAAAAACTGAAAGATAAGTCTCAATGAAGTCACCTAAATTTCTACAGGATTATGTTCAAATTCAAATAATATGTAATAATATGTTGTTGATTGCTCTACGTAGGACCAAAATAAAACAACCCAAATAAACAAAACATTAATATAACAGTTCGTACATACCTACTTATTTAGATAATTTATATATCGTAACTCAAAATGTTCTTACAACGAAATTACTTGCACACAAGATTCGTTATCTAGTGTTGCCACCATAAATCTTTACAAAGTGACAGCACAGTATAAAGTGTTGCCTGTTATAAAATTTATAAAAAAACAAATAACTTAGGTTTTCTATTAGTATAAACTATTTACATTTAATTTCACTAATAATATCAATAACCTACTCAATTTTACAATGTCTCATTAATTAATTTTTCACATTCGTTTCTTCATTGTAATAGTAAATACAAAACTTTTTATGCTATAGTAATCTCAACACTTAAAACTTTAGTAATTTACTTGTATTATGCACATATTTGGTAAATGGTAGGTACAAACCTTACCACAGCCTAAATTATGATTTTGTAGTTCACAAACTGTCTCTATTGATAATGACGACCTAGGAGTTTAGAAATTAGTCACGAGTCTAGTCGTATCTAAGAAGTATAATTAATCATATAAATCTGATCTGGATTAAGTACTAGAGATTTTGGAAATCGGTTGAACTACAAGATTTGAAGTCTCCTTGTAATTTCAGACATGCCGCATTCCTAGGAAATAGAAAAAGGAACTGTCTAAAGTAATGCCTCATAACTTTGACACCATAAATAAATATCCATCAATCCATCCACTTCTGTCTCTCACAACAGTTGGTACTGTCGGCTGTTGGCCATCCCTCTTCTCTTGAACACCGCAGGTCTGATGTGCCTAGTGCGCAGCTTCTTAGGGTCTATCGTGGCATACGATGGTGGAAGACCATTGGAATTTAGAGGAGGAGGTTCCTCCTCATACATCATCGGGGCAGTTGGAGGTGTCATGTATCTTTGGTCCCTCTGAGAGTACTGGCCGCCGGCTATGATGGATATTCGTTGCTGCTGGTTCGCGTTTGGATGATTTACTATGTGTTGGTTAGGATGACTAGCTGGTACAGCATAGTTGGAAGGAGCATGGAACAAAGCCGACTGACTTGAAGACTGTACAGGATAAGCTATGGGTGCTATGTGATGAATCGTCACAGGTTTACTTTTGAGCTTACTGTTAGCAGGAGGTTTCAGGTGCCTTGTATGTTTCGCGTTACTCGTGATTAAGATGTGAGTCGGAAGGGGGCGGTTTCTTGTTGATGTTGAATCATTTTCAAATATAATGGCATGACTGGGATGACCGGGATGGCCCATTACCATAGTAGGATAATTGGACGGTGAAGATGGTTCACTTAAACCAGGGATGTAGTAACTTGAAGCCGTAACGGGTTGGTTTGTGTATAAATGATTGTGTGGTATAGAATTGTTATAGACTGGTATTCCAACAGTGTTTCGAGCATCTGTGGGTTGATAACTGTTTGCTGGTAAGGTGTAATTTGCTTCGAGATGGGTTTTTATAGCAGACCCTGGTAGTGGAAAATCATAATTTTTAGCTTCAATCTTCTCATCTTTGTGACAGCCGTGTCCAGGTTGTAGATCATTATTATTTGCTGCAGTCTTGATTTGCAAAGAATATTTATTATCAGATGGGTTAACTGCCTCTTGTATAGACATATTTTTGCCACTTAAACCCCAGTTTACTGTAGAATCAATATCAGATATTATGTTTTTTTTAAAACGATCATTTGTAGCCTTGTTAGCGTTAATTTGTATAAGAGCATGTTCTTTTGTATCACTAGCGTGTTGCTTGTTCTCTACGTGTGGTAAGTCAGCACGTTGCGCCGGCTCCCCGTCGGTCAGAAGTAGACGGTGAGGTTCATGTGCTCGGCCACGGCGGGGTTGGTCGCGTCCGTCACCTCCTCCCCTCTGTCCTGGAAATATACTTCTGTTATACACACTTTATGATAGTTCCTAGTTTAAGAGAGGATTAGTAAGTACATACAAGTAAGTAAAAACGAGAAGTATATTTATGTAGTTGTGTTTGATGAGATCCATCAGATGTGATTCTCAGAAAATATAAAAAAAGATGACTGCTTGTATGTGAATAGCGTTAATCTATTCGAAGTATTAGATAATTTAATGTTAAGTAGAGCGCACCTTATGATGTCCATCTGGCGCGGCGTCGTCCCAACTGAGCTTCTTGACTCTCGCGGGTATGGTGGCGGAGGGCCACGCCACGCCCGAGCGGCCCGCCGAGCGCGCGCCCAGGTGGTCGCTCATGAGCGACACGCCGCCTGGGGGCCCGGGGGCCGGGCCCGCGCCGGGGGCCGGGCACGCGCCGGGTGACCGGCCCGGGCTGGCGGCGCTGGGCGGGAGGGGCGCCACCTTGCTACGCGGGAAGCGGTGCGACTGGCGACCTGATGATGCACCTGCTGAACAATTTCAGCAAGTTACTAAAAGTAATTTTGTGCTAACTGGACATTCAGGCGTATAACTCAGTTAAGCACAACCAGCGTATGTACCTATTTCGCAAATGTACGCCACATTTCTGTCCCCATCCTTGTTTGTTTAATTACTACAATGATTTCCAGAAAATTACTTTCTAAGTAGCAATTTATTGTCCTTTCTTATCCCTAACCCCACTTCTAATATTACCTATGGATACCAAAGACATCTATCTTATTATAAGTCAATGAAACTCTTTAATAACATATATCTATTAATCATTTTAAAGACATAAGTTAATAATGAGTTTTACAACTCATTCTCACACCTAAGAAGAGGAAAACTTAGTAAGTACCTAAGTATACCTGCTAGTTGTGAACTTGTGACGCAGTAATAAGCGAACTAAAACTTAGTAAGTACCTAAGTACCTGCTAGTTGTGACGCAGTAATAAGCGAACTAAAACTTAGTAAGTACCTAAGTACCTGCTAGTTGTGACGCAGTAATAAGCGAACTAAAACTTAGTAAGTACCTAAGTACCTGCTAGTTGTGACGCAGTAATAAGTGAAGTAAAACTTAGTAAGTACCTAAGTACCTGCTGATTGTGACGCAGTAATAAGTGAACTAAAACTTAGTAAGTACCTAAGTACCTGCTGATTGTGACGCAGTAATAAGTGAACTAAAACTTAGTAAGTACCTAAGTACCTGCTAGTTGTGACGCAGTAATAAGTGAACTAAAACTCATAAAAAATTATACTTAAACCTAGTCGGTAGGTACCTATAAGGTATATGACTTTGATTACAATTAATTATTACAAAACACAAAGTAATATAACTTACTATGATGTTGTCCTCCATGCGCAGAATCCTGCTGCAGATCTAAGCTAGACGTAGAGTTAGCCAGAATAGTGCTGGCGCCAGCACTGACGCTCAGCAGTGAACCCGACGAGCCCGCAGGGCGCAACACGCCCAGGCCGGCGCCGGCTAGCTGCCCGCCGGCGGGCAGTAAGCCGGCCCCGGGGGCGCCGGCTGGCAGGAGGCCGGCCCCGGGGGCGCCGGCCGGCACCAGGCCGGCCCCGGGGGCGCGCGGCTGCGCTCCGGGGGCCGCCGGGGGCTTCTCGTGCGTTACATAGCCGGTGCCTGCTCCGCCCGCGCTGCGCTTCGTCCGACGACGACTGCAGGGAAATAATTATGAAGGAAAATACCTGTCAAGTGCGTGTTAGTCACAATATTTTTAATTATGGGATCAACGCTTAGGTGTACTGTACAGTGTATTAATATTTTTTTTCATCGTCACCCCTAATTATTTTGTTCGTAGTTTCACTATACCGATAATTATTTAGCGGTACACAAAATGCTTCTTCTTTCTAATTTTCATCAAATAAAATCAAACGTTTATTTGCTAAAAATACATTGTTGATACAAAGTTGAGATTTTATAATATTAGATACTGTATTCTACCTGCAAGCGTGCACATTTTTATTATGTTTACTTACATCGATTTAACTAGTACTAAACTTAGTCTTCGTGTGAAATGGCTGTGTTACATTATATCCGGACAGACTGAAAGACGGACAAGGAAATTATAACAGTTCCATTTTTGGCATTTGTGGAAGATGCATGCCGTGCCCAACTTTAATTATAAAAAAATGGTTCAAGTAAAAACTATCTGAGTGTGTCCAGAGTGTGTCATAAGAGCCAGTCGGCGAATTGGTCATGATGCGGGGGTACAGGGTTACATTTAAATATCGCCACTCGCGGAGGCTTTTTAGTGCACTACTAAAATGGAAGACAAATGCGGTGATATTTTTTTTTTGCTTTTTTCTCACACTCTGTAGATGTATCCGAGCAGCGCGCACACGAGCAGCGCCAGCGCCGCCAGCACCGCCGCGAACAGCGCCAGCACGGCGCCCGCGCCCCCCGCGCCCCCCGCGCCCCCCGCGCCGCCCGCGCCCCCCGCGCCCTCCGGCCTATCGGCTGACTGCAGGAGCCGCTCATTCAGGTGTACCGTCACTGGCACTGACGTCTGTAAATACGGAACAAATAGTTTCATAAGACGTTAAATTCGCAACTTCTGAACTTGAAATCGATAATAGGTTGTTTTACTAGGAATAGTGTATGTACCTGTCTGGGCGGCGCGCCGGAATCCACAGCAGTAGCGACGACGTGCAGCACGGACGAGTTAAGCGAGCGCAGCGCCCCACCGCGCAGGAACATGTCGCCCGTCGAGTTTATATACAGCATGCTGCAACACATCCACGGACTTTAGCATCATTCTGATACTGTAGGACCGCCTGATAATCTATGTATACAGTATGATGTTTTTATCACCGTCCACATTTTTCGCAGACTCCATTTTCGAAAAAAAATATGGTAGGTAAAATTTTTACAATAAAATATTTTTCCCCAAAGTAGGTATCAATTCTATGTCGTTACTACGTCAAACGTTGAATACTATCGTAGATTGTCACGTATACTTTGATGAATGAGAGAAAGGGGCGCCATGCGGGTGCTCCGGGATGTTTATCTGCGGGTGCACCGGGATGTTTATCCGCAGGTGGTTGTACTTTTTTAAGACATCGTTGTGATATATATATTCTAAATCCCTAATGTAAGTACGCCGATGACATCAAATCTTTAAGGCCTGTGCGAAAAAAAAAAACAACAACAACAATTGATAAAAACTGAGTGCACACGTGATCTTGGCATACTGCTTGATTGCAAATTGCATTTAGACACCCATATCGACAGCATAATTAACAAAGCCGATCCCATACAACCATACAGCCGAAAGATGTATGGTTTTGTTAAGCGGTCTTGTAAAGACTTCAAAAAGCCTTCTACTTTTCTCTTCTTTTAAAAAACACTAGTCCGTTCTCAGTTAGCAAGCAATAGAAATGGTTCAGAAAAAAATTCTTCGTGCCACGCATCACAGGTGCTTCCACACAAGGATTCCCGATGCAGATTTGCTAAAGCATTATAAGATATTGAGCTTGGATTCGAGACGTTTACTGATCATGGTTGTGATGCTGTACCTACGGTTTATGCAATGACAAATTTAATTGTACTGAGCTCTCACATAGACTGTGTTACGTACCTAGAACTGTTATTCGGCGGGAGGTGCGCGGACCTCGACTATTCTACACTGCACGATGTAAAACGAAGGCTAGGCCCCCCTCCCCCCCCCTCTCCGTCGACTTTTAGAACCTACTTTCAATTCATTGATTTTGATATTTTCGCGCTGTCTACTTTTTGTAAATGCTGTAATGTATACCTGCTTTTTGTCCCAAATAAATAACATAATATCTCAATTTACACTGTCCTCCCATACCTGTAGGCGGTTGACCCTGGAAGGTCAACCGCCCACATTCCACGGGCCGAACGGCCAGTCTAACGTGGATCTGACGTTGTCAAATAGAGGCCTAACGGTGTCACAGTGGACAGTGCACGAGGGAGTGAGCGTGAGCGAACACCAGCTCATTACGTTCGAGGTTGGTATGGGCACCGTAGGGTCAGCGGGTCGGACTGAGGCGCAGGCCGTCCGCGTCAGGACGGTATCCTTCCGGGAGAAGGGAGTGGATTACGAGCGGTTTCGCAGTGTGGTCCAGTAGGATGGGTAGGTTTCAGACCTGGAAGCCGGCACAAGTAAGCCGGTACGAGTGGTGGACGTCAGAGTTGGACCAGCAATGACGAAAGGTTTATGGCGCGCGGCGAGCCTGGCAACACGCATGCAAAAACAAGGATGTCAGAGAAGGGGACAGGCTGAAATCGCTGCATGCGGCGCGGGCGGCATACAAGGCCGCTATGCGGGAAACTGAACTGGCCTACTTTCGTGGCATTGCGGAGTCTGGGAACGATGACCCATGTGGGCTAGCATACAGAGCCAAGTTGGGCAGAGTGCGCCCCCCCGCTAATGTCATGCAAGGGGTCAGTCTACTGGAGGGGTACACTACAACTCTGGAACCTCCTGCTAGATGACATCCTGAAGGTACCGTGACGGAATGCTCAATCGTCGCTAGAGGCGGTGTCCGCTTGGGGGACTCGGAACCGACACCAGTTCTCGGCTGCGAAATCGCAGCGTCTTCTTGGGGCGTCAAGTACTGAGCCCTAAAGGTCCTGTTTTAGGGACCTATGTGGCGATTCTGGCGTATGCTGCGGCCGTATGGTGTCGGAGTTTCGACAAATATGCAGTGCGGAGTGCGTTGCTCCGCACGCAACGTCCAGCACTAATTCTACTGACCAAGGCGTACAGGTCAGTCAGCACCGCAGCGCTGCCAGTGCTGGCGGGGGTACTGCCGGCTGACCTGGAGGCCAGTCGTGCGGGACTAGTCGCGCAGGAGTGTTCCGGGTCGGCTGGAAAAGAGCGCAAGGTGGCCATGGGGATAGTGAGCTCTGAGATCGTTGCTTGGTAGCGGGAGCAATGGCAATTGACCGGTGACGGTAGATAACTGCACTCCTTCTTTTCGGAAGCAGCCGATCCCTTGGCGTGGGGCTGGGTGGAGCCGGACTATGTCACGTCACAGATCCTAACAGGACACGGGAGTTTCAGAAGCAGCCTACACGCGATGTCGCTATGCGACACCGCTAAATGCTATTGTGAGCTGGCGGATGAAAGTCTGGATCATGTCCTGTGGGACTGCACTCTGTACGTAGGTGATAGGGATCTTATATTGGGGGACTGGGAGAGAGAGGAGGCAGGTCCGGTATAGTACCAGGAGCTGGCAGCCAGCGCAGAGGGTTTCCGTAGGCTGTGCGCATTTTCTCACAAATGGCACAGCAAACGGAAGCAGCTCGAATCTGAGGACGGCTAGGCTTGCGGTTATTTTTATTACATTTTGTGGTTTGATTTCTATTTTATTTTGGGTTAGTTTTTATGTTTGAATTATTGGGATTGGACAGTAGAGTAAATTAATATAAGTTTCAAATATTACCTACATACCTATTAACACTGTAATTTGAAAGCATCGTAAAAGCCAATTACTATTAAAACATTAACCGTGGAGTTTCTTGCCTGCTCTTCTCCATAAGAAACGACTAATTGGAAATGTGCACCTAGCTTCTGACGTTACATATGTGCCCATGTAGGTATATGTGAAATAAAATATTTTGATTTAAATATTTTAGTACTGAATATACGTAATATACGTATTTTTATATTTACACCAAATATCTTGTCATTTCAATTATTAAAATTCTTCCTGTATAATTTGGTTGCAGTGGACTCACTCAGCGCCAGAGCCCCTCAACGTGAGCGTGACGGTGTCGCGCTTGTCTCCGTCGAACACGTCAAGCCTGCCGACGGGCAGCAGCTCAGCATCGTCGGGAGGGTCCTCGTCCACACGGAACTCGTATTGCGGATAGCGAAACCGCGGCTCCCACTCGTTCACGTTCAGCACCGTAATGTTTATTGATGCCGTGTCGTTCTGTAATCAAATGGGAATCATTTCAGGACAGGCAAAAACACAGATGGAGCCGTCAGGTCTGTGGTGAAATATTTTACAGCATGTCTTTATCACAAAAAAAGTGCATAAAAGTCTTTATTGACTTAGCTAAAGCATTTGACACCGTGTCGATCTCTATTCTTGTTGATAAGTTGGAAAGATACGGCATACGGGGAATGGTTCTTAAGATTTTTACTGATTTTCTCTCGGGTCGTCATCATATACCCTAGCTCGGACGCAATTGTAACCTGTGAAGTTCCACAGGGCAGTATTCTCGGTCCTTGTCTCTTTATATATAAACGACCTGTGTCAAATGTCACTCCATAAAGGTAAAATTTTTACATATGCCCAAGTGACTAATGTCACTAATTTTGTATTTAAAAGTACTCTAAAACAATACACATCCAAATTAAATTAAAATTCAGTATACTTTAAAAAAAATTGTATTTTAATGTAAAATTTGGGTCTTTTTTTAGTAAAACAATAAAAAGTCGAATAAAAAAAAATCAACAGGGCATGAGAGGTGTTAAGTTAAAGGGTCTGAAAGGCTAGCAGATGACCCCTTCAGTCGACCATTTCAATTTGGCACAAGATGCACCAAACAACCTGTATAATGAACATGCTGTGTGTGGTGATCATGCGTTCAAAATCTGAGTGTGATCAAAACAGTGAATGATACAGTTCTTATGAGTGAATGGGAAAAAAAACTGGCCAAGTGCGAGTCGGACTCGCGCACGAAGGGTTCCGTACCATTATCTATAAAAATGGCAAAAAAACACGTTTTTTGTATGGGAGGTTTAATTTAATTATTTATTTTTAAAGTAAATACACAACTAAATATACTGTGATCAATATTTCAAGCGTCTACCTGTTGCCATTATCAATATAGAGCAAAAACGAGCAAAGAAATCACGTTTGTTGTATGGGAGCCCCTTAAATATATATTTTATACTGTTTTTTAGTATTTGTTGTTATAGCGGCAACAGAAATACATCATCTGTGAAAATTTCAACTGTCTAACTATCACGGTTCATGAGATACAGCCTGGTGACAGACGGACAGACAGACAGACGGCGGAGCCTTAGTGTTAGGGTTCCCGTTTTACCCTTTGGTTACGGAACCCTAAAAAACCATGTTGCACCGACCCCAAGTGACATGCTCAAGGGCAGATGATGATGTAATGAAGATGATGATAGAACATTGCACAACAGTACATAGGTAGGTAATCGATGAAGGCAAGCTCATTAAAAAATCTTTTTCAGTTAGTACCTACTAAATAGAGTATCTTACCGAGACGCCGTCGGTGACCATGACCTGGTAGTGGTACTGGTCGCTGGTCTCGTAGTCCAGCGGCCGGCGCAGAACCACTTCCCCGGCGCTGTTGATGGCGAACTTGTCCAGGAACGAGCGGTCTGACACGTAGAACTGAAGGTTGTTCTGGAAACCATATAATGAAGGAGTTTAGAAAGTGTATAAGAAAAGTATTTTACATGTTTGGGTTTTTTGTATGTAGGTCCTGTATTACATTATTTTGGCAAAGGACACGTGAGTGACTACCACAGGTGTGCAGCGTGAGCAGCGCGGCGGCCTCGCTCACGGCGGCCTCGCTCACGGCGGCCTCGCTCACGGCGGCCTCGCTCACGGCGGCCTCGCTCACGGCGGCCTCGCTCACGGCGGCGGCGTACTGTTACGTGTTGCTACATACGTGTTGCATGTGCACGGGCGGCGGCGCGGTGTGCAGCGTGAGAAGCGCGGCGCCGGGCGCGGCGGCCTCGCTCACGGCGGCGGCGTACTGTCGGCGCCGGAAGCGCACGCCGCCCGGCGCGGCGCCGCGGCTGACGCTCAGCGTGGCCAGCGCGTACCGGTCGGAGTTGTCCACCTGAGTCGCCTGTAACCAACGGACAAACACGGGTCAAGCAAGACACACGTGTATACGGATGGTTCAAGATCATGATAAGAAATGGGACGCATCCGGTAAATATTATACGCGGGCAAATTCAAAGGAAACCTAAAACGGATTATTAGACACAATCATCATCACCCGCCTTTTCCTAACTATGTTCGGGTCTGCTTCCAGTGTAACCGGATGCAGCTGAATACCAGTATTTTACGTGGAGCGACTGCCTATCTGACCTCCACAACTTAGTTACTGGGTAACACGATACCCCTTGGTAAGACTGTTTGACAGACTTTTCGGCATCTGACGGCTGGTAAAAACTGTCAAAGATGTACAAATAACAGCCGGGACCAATGGCTTAACGTACTTTCCGAGGCACGGCCCTCCAGCTTTACATACCAAGACACCCGTCTTGGTATATAAAGATGGTCACTGATCCACGAACCAACCGCGGCAAGCGTAACTTAACCTGTTCGATCGATTATTACTACCGGTCGGTAATGTAAATTGTTTAATGAATAAATAAAATGAAATGAAATGATACTTAGCCACAAGCCCCTGCATTATTAGACAATATCATCTCATATCTTAGCCAATGACAGTTGGACGTAATTCTAATGCGATTTTTTTGTTAACATTCGAAAACATTACGAATTCCCAACAAACGGTCTATCAACACTATACATGCAGTAGATCGATTATCAGTAGTTTACCTTTATAACGATAGTGACGGGCTGACTGAGCTCATCAATGAGTTGCTTGGTAGCAGCAACCTGTCCGGTGTCCTTGTCCACCACCAGCAGGCGGCCGTTGTCGCCGGACGTGGAATACGTGAGCGGCGCATTGATGCCCACGTCTTGGTCCGCAGCGGAGATCGGACCCGGTGATGTGGCCAGGATTGCACCCTGGAATACAAGGAAAATGTTTACTTTCACATGAAATACCGTAAAGAGTTGGAATGTCTCGTCCACCATACCTGGCCTTCCGAGTGCTGTTGAAATCAGTGCTCTGAGTGGAATACCTCGAGTTTTTTTTTATGAGCTTCAGCAGTAAACATTTCCGTATGTATTCTTCTTCTTCTTACCGTATCGATAGCAAAATCAGATAATAAGTTTAGCCCAAAATTCAGCCACGTGACTTCCGTTCGCTGACGCAGTCATAAGATCCTCAAGGGTACAGTGACAGGGCAACACCTCAGGTGTGATGTTATTTTATATGCGATCACCAATATGTGTTGTGGTTTAGAGTAGTGTGGCTTAAAAAACTATTCCCTAATAGTCATTAGGTTTTATTTTATAGATTTTTGTATGTCGTTGTTACCTCTTTGGCATCATCAGGCAGCGTGGCAGTATAATGGTCGTGCGTGAACTTGGGGTTCTGATCATCAGCGTCAAGCACTTGAACTTGCAGCACCGTATCATTGTGCAGAGGCGGTGTCCCCGCGTCTTGTGCTCGCAAGGTCACGGTGAAGTTGCTCAGCGTCTCGTAGTCAAGAGGTTTCTTCACCACCAACATGCTGTCCAAGTCGTTCGGGAAGCCGAGGTACTCCTGCGAGGTAAAACAGTGGGCTTAGTATGGAAGGTGTAGACTCTATACGAGGTCTGAACTTCTTAGAATTTTGATATTCATGTTTTTCAGTGTCGACGTTAAACGACTTTCGTATTTTCGCGGGAGACTCAAGGGTTTTTAAAATTCAACTGTAACTCAAGGAGTGACTGTCCACATTTGCAAGTTTAGTGTTGGTATGGGAGAGGCCTATGTCTAATAGTGGACTGCTAAAGGCTGAGCTGATTGATGCAGTGGTCTCACGTGATGGGGTCCCGGCAGCACGGAGTAGTGTATGGTGGCGTGTGGGCCGGGCTGGTCGGCGTCAGAGGCGCGTGCGCCCACGGCTACACGCGTGCCCACCGCAGTGAGCTCCGACAGGCGCACGCGGTAGGGCGCGCCCAGCCACGTCGGCGCGTTGTCGTTCACGTCCCACACGCGCACGGAGACCGGGATTATGAAGCTCTGCAACACAATACACCGGCTGTTAGTATTGCAATGAAAGACACGTGACAAAACTGTAACAAATTCTGTCTGAAATCCGGTGGGTCTACTAAACCATCCACCATTGGCTTTTAAAGATCAGAAAGGAACCACAAACATCATTTATTTTGGGGCTTTGAAGTAGTTCATCTTACTATAGTAAGTAGTTCATCTTACTATAGTAAGATGAACTACTTTAGTTCAGCTCATAAATTACAAAATCATACCCATTCACAAAGTAGGTTTCTATAACAGAGCAATTTAACGTTACTAACCGGGTCAGTGGTGCGTCTCCGATCGCAGCGCACGTTGACATACACGTTGGAAGGTCCCCGCTTCTCCTCGCGGTCCAACGAGCGCAGCAGGGTTAAGTTCTTAGTACCGGGCGCAATGCCCACGGCTGCGCCCTTCTCCTGCAGCCGCAAGGTGACGTCACCGAGTTCCTCAGAAGGGTCGCCATTTACGCTTAAAGTACCTATAACGTTACAACAAATTCTAGAGGATATAACATGGACTTTCTGATGCTAATAAATCAAATCGTAGTAATATGAATCAAGTTGAGGCATTTGCTGCAATGCGATAGTCTTTGATAAATGGTTTAGCAATTTATTATAAGTATTACCTAGTTACGTAAATGAATTTTATTATTTCATCCTTTCTATAGCAATCTATTTTATAGCCACAAATAATAATTTCGTTACAAAGAAATAGAAATCAGCAAGAACTATATGAATTTAATATTCGGCCCAATTATTTGGTGTTCTGTTGCAGCCACAGTTGCAGCGATCGACATTTAGTGTGATGTCGATGTCGTAATTACTTTAGACGTTAAGTGTTCAGTTGGATGTAAGTACTTACCAATAACACTTCCGACGGACGTATCCTCGCTGATGAAGAAGCTCTCGACAGCGCCGCCGTTCATCAGGTAGCAGCGACTGTCCTGGATGGCTGCAACACAAGCGATTGTCTGTCATAAGAGCATAATAACGTAACATAATAATAATAATTTCATCATAACGCCTAGTGGACGTAACTGAACAGTACCCCGTCGTAAATATGGCACATCGAGTTTCAGAGAAAGTTCGGATTTGTAGAACGTCGTCTCTTTTACTCATACTTGTGTGACAGTCTCTTTCTAAAGGTCGATGTGTCATTTACGCTCGTGTACGTACTGGTTTACCTCCGAGCATCCCTGTGTGCGCTGCACAAACAGAAAGTAAATCATGTTCGTTAGTGATACTAAAACATCGGAACTCGTCAGGATAATATCGAAACGACAAATCGAGATACGGGAGACTCATTAAACTATGCTAAACCAACTAAGTACCACAAGTAATGAAGATCTGAATAAACTGATAGTGACTAAACACTTTTATTTCCTGAAATACCATTTCAATCAAAGGAAAATCCATTTGTTCTTATTTAATAATGGCCCAAATGTGGGTCAGTACAGTAAGGTGTTTGTCAATTAAGTATTGTACTCGATACATCGATATCGTAATGGTTTCAGGCTTTTCAGGTCGCGGCATTACCACGTCCACTTATCTATCCAGGACACGGGGTGGGGCCGGGGGTGGTAGGTCATTTCCTCCTTGTAAAGGAACGTTTACCTACTTTTAGTATACTGACTTAAATAAATGGATATGCAAATGGAAATTGGAAAAAAAAAATCCTTTGGAAACGGACTTCCGGAATCATATGTTATTAAAAATTCTGAAGCCTCCATCATTTGGGCTTCTTGTAGATTTGCGTCGAAGTGGTTGTTTCTTTTTAGCAATTGTCTTTTGAACGCGACCCCTAGCAGGTCCGTTTATGAATACAAATGAAAACCACTCATCAATGCATGAACCTCATGAGCCTGCAGTAAGTATTGGTCAACATAAACACTTGATGAACTCAGTGTGCAGCTAAGCATATGATTGATATAAGTACTTACGTTCATATATAATTACTTCCAAACGCTCGCAAAGGATATTTCAGGATAGTTTGGTAACTTCCTTTCATATGTGTCGTGTAATTACAGCATTCAACATGTTCATTAGACAGGTGTAGACGGAAAAAGCGCGGATGGCACAAAAAGTAGGAATTATAGAGGCGGCGGCGGCGCGGCGGCGGCGCGCGGTGGAGCTTGACTTGTGGTGTATGCGCTGCGATGTGATGTGAGTCATTGTGCAGACCAAGACGATGCGCGGCCGACTGCAGGTCAGTTCAGGTCACGATCATACATTCATATACTAGACTGCCTGCACTCATTGTATTATTTACAACGTTTCACGTTAAATTAGTTGTCTGACAGCGCAGCTGACTTTTTGTCAAGAGTTGCAGAGTTTGTCTTGAGACTTCTATATGTTAAAGTTCTACAAACAATGTAAAACTATAATCACGTTGGAATGACGATTACTTTCCACTTTCGCCAGCCATTATCATCATCACAGCTATTTCCTGCGCGACCTATCACGAGCGCAACCTGTGACCGCACGCACCCAAAGTGACTATAAACCACATCTTACCTCATCTCGAAAACATTAACTATTACATTTTAGGTAACAATAAAATAATATAAGTGGAGGTGTTCGCAGTTTCATCACAAATAATGACGCTCAGTGAAAGTGACTTGAAAGCGTCTGGCGGACCAACAAGCGATTTTAAATTTTAATTAAACTTTACGTCAGCAAATCAAAAGGGTGATACACTTTGATAATTGATTGTCTTGTAGAGTCACAAACATCAGGTTCTGGTTCAAACTACGTCCGTCAACGCTACGACCAACAAAAACAGAAATTCAATCTTCGCCATAAACAATAATAGTTAAAGCTAAATAATGGTGCGCAAAGAAAAGCTACATTTAATGGGTAACATACACGAGTACACGGTCAAGGAAACTTATTTTTATGTTTTTCTTCTAAGTTCTAACTACAGTCTACAGTCACGCAACTCTAAGCCGCAAGGGTCGGCGCCCTGTAGGGGTTGTTTTGTACTTGTTGCACATTCAATTAAATTCCTATCGTAACATTCTTTTTCTGCCTCAGCTCCATCAGGCTCTATTGAGGCTGTTCGCGTATATGATTATAATAGGTAAGCCTAGGTTTTTAGCCTTTTTACTAGTGACATCTTCTAGCGAATTCTTTTAGCCAAAGCTCGCCAAGTTCTATGACGGTGTAAGCTCAGCACTGAGCGTTGAGGCGTTGGCTTATAGAAATACCTGCCAAGAAGTGAAGCGGTTATGATCAGTTACCGCATCTTACGCCTTTTTTTCGTAAATCGTAAAGGTTTCATTGCTAAACCAGCAGAAAAATTATAAGAAAATACTTTGGACTTTTGCAAGGCCGCACAAGGTCGAACGATGACTTTGTGTGTGATGTCTCGGCGACAAGTTTCGAGATTCCTCTGGATGCGGGAAACATCACAGGACTGGTCGTTGTCACGATGCTTGGAGGCGACACATGTCCAGCATTGGACGTCTTTCGGCTGAATGATGATGATGATGATGATGAACCAGTGCAACTATCGTCAACAGCTTGAGTGCTCTCAAAATACTTTGCTCCCACAAATCTACAAGACATGCACAAACTAGTGACTGCAGAACAACTACATGTGTGGAACTGTTTAGTGCGCACTGTTGGTCCGTTGTGCTCACTCACCGCGGGACTTGATCGACAGCGCTATGGCGGCCACGGTGGCGGGCGGCGCAGGCGCCGGCTCGCCCTCGCCCGCGCGCCACGATAGCCGCCCTGCACCACACACCAGTATAATAAATGATCCTTGGGAGCGTTTACACCTTACGGCATTTCATACAAACTTTCAAGTCCTTGTTTTTAGAAATGATTGAACGGATGAATTTTCTTAACTAACTTTTTAGACCTTTGTACCCTGCTTATGCGTATGAAGTTTCATTAAAATCTGTTCAGTCATTTCGAAAAACAAGAGCTTAAAAGTTTGTATGAAATGCTGTAAGGTGTAAACGCTCTTAAATGATTGCAGGAGACAGTTCTTTCATTGTTTAACATCAGTAATTTTAATATACACCAACCAATATTCAAGCTTTTGAAGAATTATGTTGATCTTTCCCAGACTCCTGTTGACCTTTTACATTAACAGCGTACACAAATTGTACCGAAATATTTGTAAACATCATTACTCTCTAGCGGCCAATTACCGTAAACTCCCGCGGGCACGCTGCCGCCGTCCAAACGAAATAGTGAAACAAAACAATCTTTGATAAAGTTAGTACTTAAACTTAATGAAACGTTTTCATGGCAGGTGCGCAGGGTCAAGTAGGGCACCGGAAGGCGTCCGCGCTATAAATCCCCCTCGCCACTTCCGGTGGCTTCGAGCAATATGGCGGCCATGGCTCGGATTCGTAGTCAGCGAATGTGGGTCGGACAGTACTCAGTCCTGTCGGACCCCCGGGACGGACCTGCGGCCTCCCTTCATCACCGACACTTTCGGTTTCATTGTAGCGGGCTACTGGATGTAAACAAACTGTATGCAGCCCTGCGTCCTTGCTTGCTTGGACCATACAATCGTCCGCTTATGTTATGTATCGTGGATATCAAATGAATATTATATGATAATATTATATAATATTATCTGACATTGTAATGTTTACAGTTTATGTTCATTACCATTCTGCTAGATGTTCATTATACCTATGTATGTTGATCACACCACGCATCGCATTAGTTACGTTCTATTTAAAGTATACAGGAAGATATTACGTAACTATTATTCACACGGATGATTGATGGCAATCATACCGTTCCATAAATTAGACTTTCGAAACTTAATTTCCTTTTAATCTTGACTAAGCTAGGGTTAAAGTCCTTGTAATTTATAAAGAAAGTGTGCTTTTGCACGTTTAATTACCACTCCACATGTAGGTTTTAATTTACTATGGCATCCCCTTATAAAAATGATAGCTTGGGGTTTCAAATATTAATACTGCACTTGCCGTAATTGCACGTGAGCCGACCATTAGCGTGCAATCTTAATGCTCGAGTACGTAAACTCAAACATGCTTGTTACACAATTATCACACAATTTGGTTGATTGGTTTTGAGCTGAAAAACATACTTTATAGTAGTACTACTTCAGCAGTTACAAGAATTGTCAAGTAGATTCACGTCCTAACAGGCAACGCAATTACACTCTAATACGCCAAGTCTAGACTAGAAGCATGACATTATGCACAAGAGTTCCTTAAATGTATAACGAAAGTCTACCCCTATCTTCCCGTGAGTGTCGTAAACGGCGACTAACTTACTAGAGAATGGGCAGCAGCATTCTCTATGCATTTTCACCAAATTTAACACCATACTGCGATCGCCAACCCGCCTGCCAAGCGTGGCGATTATGGCAACTCCCCCTTCTTTTGGGGGAGGCCTATGTCCAGCAGTGAACGTCTTTTGGCTGAAATGATGATGATGATGATAACAAAGTGACCAAAAAGGGAGAATTCATCCCCTAAAGGGTTTAATAGGAATGAAACTTTGAATAACACGTGATAATGCAATAAAGAATTGAATTGTATGGAAGATCGTCATTGTTGCCAATGGGAACTCCCACCGCGCACGGCTTGTACAACTATCTCCTCATGGAAGTTATCAGAAGAAGTTCAGTTTTTTTGTTGGTTTACATAATATATTTGCATCGAATCAATGATTTTGAGATTTTCTCGAGCGGATAAATACATAGACATCAAATAAAAAGACCAGTTGTTTCTCCGAGACCCTGGAGCGGGAAAGTCGGTTAGTTTCCAATAATTTCAAGGACAATTTATTCAATAAACGACGGTTACGTGCGCCCGGGGAAAGGCGAACGCGATCTCATCGAGATCACTATCACTCGAATTACGAGTTGACGATAGTTTCCGATCTGATTCGTCATCTCCGTCATTACTGCATTACGCGCCTTATTATCAGTTAATGGACACTTAAACGATTTATCTTTACTTTCATCTCAAATATACGCCATTTTCATTGTCAGCTCGTGATTATGTATTGACTTGTTGTATCCGTTATTGTAGGAAAGCGTAAGAGACGTGAGTGGATATTTGTATACATTCTTATTTTATGAAATCTGCTACTAAGAAATGTTTGTTAAAAAGGGGCTTAATAATTTCTGTAATATTTTCTTCTGCTGAGCAAAAAGCGTTTTATTAACTGTTTCTGTTAGTGAATGTCTTCATCATCCCGTATTTAATTTTGTTAAAGTTTATTACGCAGAAGGTCTGAAGAGTGTTGAAAAAATGTCGTTACATCTTGGTAGATGTGTGCGTGGCAAGTGGCGGTGCACGGCGCGGAAGCACGCATGGCGGCGCGCGACCCCTCCGCGCCCCCCCTCGCGCGCCCCCCCGCGCGCGCCCCCCCTCGCGCGCCCCCCCTCGCGCGCCCCCCCTCGCGCGCCAGCTCGCAGGCCCAGTCCACAAGTGAACTGTGAGTTGTGACATGCCACCGAACTGACCACCTATCACATCATCCATTACAGAAGTTACTTAAAGAAAACAGTTTTCCAAGGTTCGTTTCAAATGAGAGCATTTTCCAATAAAGAATTTTGCTTTCATTCTAATATTTATGTGAGTAGTTACCCTAGTTTGAAGTAAAATTATTTTTAGGTTTAGGGTTCCGTACCTCAACAGGAAAAAACGGAACCCTAAAGGCTTCTACATACCAGCGCGACTTGTCGCGCGACGCGACACGGCACAACGGCCCCGCGTGTCGCGGGACGAGCGGTGCCTTTGTGTCGCTTCGCGTCGCGCGACAAGTCGCCCAGGTATGTAGAAGCCTTAAGGCGCTGAGCAGACGGCGGACAATTTGGAATCGTATGGAAATCCCGGCAGTCTTAATTTGTCTTACGTGTGCGTTAGTGCATAGATTTCCTTACGCTCTATCGTTCGCGGTCAAATTGACCGGCCCGGCCCGGGCCCGCCCCGCCGTGTGTTTCGTGCCTTATAGGATCATTCGAGTGTCTGTATGTCTGTCCGTCTGTCACCGCCGATTTGCTCATAATCTACATACTGCACCGATTAAGTTGAAATTTGGTACGCATACTTATATTAATTTCTGTGACCCAAACACGAACGCTGTACCGTAAATAAATTATTTTTTTCATATTTATACAGGGTGTTTGGCAGAACGTTGAACATACGAAAATAGTGGATAGGTGGGGTCATCTGCTACTTACTCAGCACTAATTTAGTTGGCCCTGGCCCACTGGATATTATTTTAATTTGTTTTTGCTTTCGTCTTGTTTCACCACTTTCTTAACTTTAAAGTGTAACTTTTATTAAAAATTGGTAAAACAGGCAATATTATTGTTTTTTTTTTAATCTTTCAGCAGATTCTTATAAAATGATTGCTTTATTCAGATGTTGGCTAGAAAAAAAGTTATGAGTTCTCAAACTTACAGAAAGATGTAAAAATACTTAAATCTTAATTTCAACTTACATTAAAAAAAAATGACCCCCCACCTATCCACCATTTTCTTATGTTCAACGTTCTGCCAAACACCCTGTATAAGGGTCACTTGTGGGAGACAAATTAGAAAAGTTTAAAAAAAATAGTTTTACAAACTGTACTATGTGACCGTGTGTGAGAGGGGGTCTCATTATATATTTCTTTTGTAATTTTAAAATAAACAGTTTTAAAGTTATTTAAAACTGCGGTAAAACAAGCGTTGTATTCGGGCTATGTTTAAGATCAAAACTACCGACAGCTGTCAACCACTGTTTATAAAATACCATATACTGACACTTCCGTCACTATACATCTTGGAAATAGCTTTATTTGTTAGAAGCAATCCTCACTGGTTTCCTCTTTTGTCAGACAATGTCACTAGAAATAGACGAACTAAATATAAGAACTTCTTACAGCCTCACTCTGCGAAAACAGCACTCCTCCATAAAAGCGTGTTTTGTATGGCACCATTAATATAATTAATATATAATAAGATTCCAGAGGTTATTAAAAAAAAAAAAAACATACAGCCGAACATATAACCTCCTCCTTTTTGGAAGTCGGTTAATAAACCAGCTAAACTTATTCAAAAGAGAACTTAAGAAGTTATACTTACTGAAAAATTTTACTATTAGGTATGTTAAAGAGTTTTTAAATGATAGTTTTTAATCTATTTGTGTTATGTTTTAATGTTGTTATTATTATTATTATTTTCTATTTCTTAAATGTGTTATATTTCAAGTGGCTATAATTAATTTTGTACGCCAATGGTGGCAAATATGTTGAACATTTTTTACTTTTACATCCACATTCGCATAATTTATACGTATGATGTTACTCATGTTTACAAATAAATATCTCTCTATCTTTATCTTTATGAAAATTAATGAAAAGGACATGGATAAAGTCTGGCCTGGCACAGACACAGAAAGAATTATATTAAAAAAAAATAACCGATAATAATTATTTGAGGTCCCACCACAGTTTTCGTTACTTGTCAAAACTATGCAGGAAATTTTTCAATTTAAAAGTTTATTATTATTGATTCAAGTATTCGGGGAGACATAATATATGTTGCCAGTATTGGAAATAATGATGTTAATACCTGCCTACCCTACCTGCCTACCGTACCTGCCTACCCTACCTGCCTACCCTACCTGCCTACCGTACCTGCCTACCCTACCTGCCTACCCTACCTGCCTACCCTACCTGCCTACCCTACCTGCCTACCCTACCTGCCTACCAGGTAGGTAGGGCAGCATTTTTTTTTATCTATACTAATATTATAAAGAGGTAAAATTTGTTTGTAAGTTTGTTTGTTTGTATGTAGAGGGTAATCTCCGGAACGAATGATCCAATTCTAAAAAAATTTTCACTGGTAGAAAGCTATTTCATTCCAGAGCGCTAAACTATATTTATATCAAGCATACTAGGCACAGTCTTGCAAGTCGGAAAGAAATAATACCTCATAAAACAGAATTCACGCAAATTTTACCGGATAGTCTGTTCTAATCACACTTACCTATACTTATAATATGGGATACAGTCGTTATATTTGAATGAAAGGTATGAATTCATTTTTTGAACAAAAATATAGAGAGCTATGAAACGCTAATATAGCTTCATAATTAATACATTTTGTTTTATTTGTGTTCATTTCTGGGCCAAA
The DNA here is from genome assembly GCA_948098905.1 of Tiliacea aurago. Classification (NCBI taxonomy): domain Eukaryota; kingdom Metazoa; phylum Arthropoda; class Insecta; order Lepidoptera; family Noctuidae; genus Tiliacea; species Tiliacea aurago. Next base: position 29,630,451 of record OX402578.1, read on the forward strand.
CTTGTATGGGACCGTTATCCATCTCCTAACCATTCCCCCTTATCTCCTAAATTAATGATACGATTTTTTTTTTATATAAGTACAAAATAGTTCATTACTTTTGGATTACAGGAAAACCTATGAGAAGTCTACGGTGTTAAAATAAGTTGGTAAATCTCTCAATATTGTGCGCACAAACTTACATTTCCACTTGGATTGTATGCTTTTCAACTACAGTGTTAAGTTTGTTCGTGGGATAAATACATCCCAACTACGGAACTCTTCATTGTGCGTGGTCCGACATGCACTTGGCTGGTTTTTAGTTCTCTCTTTACTTAAAGTGACTTCAATCAGAAAGACTCTATTTTTTTAGTATCTATACTTAGTCGGTCTTATTCCTGTGCAGCCAGTGATGCAACTTTGGAGGGGTTTGTGTTTTCAACTGATTTAATTGTAAAAAAATCAGAATTGCATCGTTGTCACGACATTCCGTGAAATGATTTACTGTAATTTACCGTGTTACAATAAAATAAAATTTTCCCCGCTGTCTATTTGTAATCTGTGAGAACTCATAACCGCGATAGTTAACTGCCCACAACAGACCTTATTACAAAAGATTCTCCGCTCTATATTTGAGTAATGAAATGTCAATTAACTGCAAATATCCGTTACATTTACACCATGAATATGGATCTTCTTCGCGAAAAGCCATGCGCCGGTGCACCGCGATTATTACGTAACGGTATAAATAACAATTCAAATTAAATTCAGAACAGATTGACAAATTAAATTTGATTCGACATTAATTTTGCCGTCGAGCAAAATCAATTTAAGTTTCGACTTTCTATGTTGGGTAAGAGAAAGATGTAAATACTTCAAGCTCTGTTTTATTACCTACTGTACAGAAACATGTAATGAGAAACATCGTAGAAACATCGCAGGTATCATACAGGGGTAAAGCAAATTAGCTAGCGAAGCTCCTCACACGTGATGTTCTGATCCTACGTTTTACAACTTTACATAAATTTGAAGGATTTCCTCTGCCAAGTGGTGGATAAGTTAAGTAAGTATTCCTATAGCCTCGAACAGCTTCATGAGTTGTAGTCATTAATTTAAAGACTAGAAACAAAAGGAAGAGTCCGTTTTGTTGGCCGCGGGTTATTAACGACGATTAGGAGAACAATGAATTTCCGACAGCTTAGCGTTATTATCTTGATTCACCAATATATTATTTCAAGTTCATGTTTCTAGGTATGTATGGCTGTTCAACGTATATTCTACAATGTAGAATATACGTTGAACAGTCATACATACCTTTTTTGTTGTTCTTTCAATAACAAATACATGTAGAATCTACATGTATTTGTTATTGAAAGAACAACAAAAAATAATATCTCTGTTATTGAAAGTGCCTACTTGCTTTATCAACTGGCGAGTTTATCCCATCGTGTACTAACTGGACCTGACAGCTCCTCCACCTCCTACATATTCATTTATATGTGTAGGTGCTGCAGGCAACTTATGAAAGTATTATGTACTCCTTAGGCAACAATCCTTTCAAAATGTAAATAGAGTCCCTATTCTAGTGTTGTCGACATGAGGAATGGTTATGCCCTGAGCCAAGAAAGATACGCGGAAAATAAGTTGCTACTTTTTAACCGACTTCCACAAAGGAAAAGGTTATTTGCTCTCGAGGTGGTCCCATTGTCATCAAGTCAGAATCTGATTAGGGTATCCCATGAAAATCGAGGAAAATCCTCAAATTTTATAGGCACACCTATAGCAATTTGGATTTTTTTTATAGTAACTCGTGCATTTGCTCCCGGAAAGCACTATTTGGTGAAGTGGAGGAACTTATGATGAAGACCACAGATGGCCACCGGAACTACTTAATAATAAGTATTTCACGGGTTGCGATTCGATTAGGTACTTTAATATGGTTGTTAAGCAATTTATGCTCGTCTTAATGAATATGATGAAGTGGAGCTGATGGCTCTTACCAGAAAAACTCCTCAACAATTAACGTCCCTGCATCGGGAAAAGCAATATTTTGTAAAAGATGATGCAGTGACATTAAGTTATTGTAACTTATATAAATTACAAACCGATCCACTAAAAACGTTAAAATTAAAAAATATATTTAAAAAAAAATAACAACCGACTTCCAAAAACAACACTTCAAAGTGAAAAAAAACTTTAATTTCGGAAGTCGGTGGCAAAAAGCTAAAATTCTGATCCAAAGACACCGATTTCGGAAATTAAAGTTATTTTTCACTCTGTACCTAGTGTTTTTTTGGAAGTCGGTTATTTTTATTTGGATTTTTTTACCAACGTAATATATGAGCCAGTGGATACATTCTATGCAATTAGCTGCACGTCTCGTGCCTGCATCACGCCGCACGAGAATGAACGTAAGTTTCAAAAACATTATTGTGTAGACCACAACACGTTGCGCTAATTTTTTTACCTAGATATCCATATTTCATACCTTTCTAGCGTGCGGCTTGAAAATATGTTACACGATTTAAATCTTAACTGTTATATTTCATTTTTAAGTGTTCGTATGAACTTTTCGTGAACTTAAATTGAACCCTAGGACGTAATAGACCTTGCAGGCCCTTATATTACGAGTAGATGCTCAAGAAAGTACCTAGAACACACGGCTTAGATCGATTACAATTTCATAATTTAATCGACGATATTAGATTGCAAGAACACTTAGTAGATATCGTGTCAAGTTTCAATTTTATCTACATATACAAAGTAGAGGCTTGCAAAATGATATTAGAAAATCGACAGCTGATACTATAATTGAAATGTCCGTGGAACAAACGATTAATTATACGTTTGTAATGTTTTACCAAATTCCGGGCATAAAATGAGTTGCGATATTTCCCGTGGCCGGTGCTTGTCTGTCACCGTTACCTCACCGGCTCGGAGTATGAAACAGGAGGAAGTTGCGACCCAGACTGTAAACAATGGACCACCGAGACTGATCGGACGAACGCCTATAGCCGCTAGCTGCGTTGTTGCAATGTTGTGACTTGAGACGGCTAGACGTTGACTATGTGTTCAATAATACTGTACAGACTAGTCTTCAACAATATTTTGCCCTGTTCAGAAGAAGATCACTGTATGAAAATGCTGAAGGCTGAAGACTGGCAAATAAAGCCCTGTGTAAATCGCTAGCGGACCAAAGCGATACTGCATATGAATGCCTTAATGAGATATATAATTATAAATGCTACATTATTATGGCGTATAATGAGTGGAGGCGTTGGCATACTTCACCGAGGGAACAATTAAGTTAAACCCTTTAATTTACGGAAACGAAGTGTTTGCTATCCGGTGTTGGCTCACAGCGAGCGGGACTCGGTTGTCGCGTTACAGCACAATTAAGCAGTTTCTGTAACTGTCACGTTTATGATTGGCGCAACAACAGCTGCTAATTGCCCCGATAAATCACAGCTGTTGATTGCGGCACACTATCTCAACTGGATCAGTTTCGTGTCGCGTGTGTCGTGTTTAAGGTTCACGCTTTTCTCCTCGACAAGCCCAATTATACTCTTGGCGTTACTAGTGGGCAGTTAGATAGAACCATTTAAGTCACGTATAGTAGTTTTCTTTAATTTCTTTATACATCATGCACAATTGGCAAAAGGGCAATTACCGTTGCCCTGAAAAGCTCAAAGTAGCGCGTTGACCGAGAAGATGAGCGGAGATCTGTTGTCATGACATGATAAGGGCATGTGATGTGATGCAGAAGAAATGTATGCATGTTGTGAGGAAAGTTTGTGAATGAATGTGGAAGAAGTAAATAAGGAAAGGCCAAAGAAACGATGGATAGATTGTGTGTATAGTGTGTACGATGATAGATTGTGTGTATGATGATAGATTGTATGTACGATGATGGCTATAAAGAGGGTAAATACAGAGGTGACGGCAAAAAAAAACCGGTCAAGAGCGAGTCGGACTCGCGCACCAAGGGTTCCGTACGAATATATGATGTTGATGATTTCTGAAAAACTGTGCTATTTAGAGACATCGTTTTATTTTTCCTGTAATCTTTACATAAGCTTCTATCATATAGAATAATTTCAGATTTTTATCTCTGCAAACTTCGGAGATAAGGGGGGGGAAGGAACGGTATTTTTTTTTTCATTTTTCATCAAAAGTCGGAAACTATGCTGCCTAAAAAAAATGTTTGAGAATGTGCAAACAGCGTTCTTTTATATGATACCCCACATGCCCTAGTAGCCCCACTTCTAATTTTTAAGAACCCCTTTCAGTCCCTTTTGCAAATTAAATTTCATTCTTGCTTGCAAAATAGTTGGGCAAACGTCATCTAAAACTATTCTAAATTTTTTTTAAATTTTAGCATTAGTAGTTCTTGAGATATCCAGGTGTGACAGACAGACAGACAGACTTAGTCTCACCATAAGCGTTCCTTTTTACCATTTTGGTTCGGAACCCTAAAAAGAGCTGCACCGACGACAAATAAATTGGAATAAAAGGATAGTGATGGTTTTTGTAATTTTAACATAATCTTCAAAGAATATAAGTAGATTAAATACCTACTTCCTTAAATAAAACTATTTAATTTAGTGCAAGTCAGTGCAGAGCAGCACATATTAATTAACAAGATAGTGCACCGGGAGCACTTCGCCAGCGGTCAGCGACCTGACATCGTCGCCAGTTCGCCAGAAAATAGCCACAATAAGCACGCGACATTATACACCACGCTATCGAGGAAACCAATCACTTGCACACTGATAACTCAATCAGTATCTACATGAATAAAGTGCTAGCTAATAGTTGAACAGATTGATGTAAGAAGAATACGAAACGACTCCGGTCGAGGACTAGAGGGTCTTAATCCATGCCAGGTCGTCTTATACTATAAGTACAAGTATGCTAACAGTTCATTTCGGGACATTTGTTTGTGAGGGAATCACCCAGAAGCAATTATGTTGGTAGCTGCAGTCGCAGACAATATGAGTGAAAAACTAAAATGAAGTACTTAAATGGTAAACAAAATATCTGACAAGAAAATCACTGCTACGAAATTTACTACGTGGAAATGTGTCAAGAATGGCCCCATGGCCGTAGTGGCCGGGCCGGGGGCGTAAGCGGGGAGGGGTCGGTCAGCGAACCACCCCTCGCTCGCCGAATGAAACAACTATTTACCCTTCACTTGTTTGATCTGGCCTCGTTTGTACTGCGATTTCCTTTGTTTGACACAACTAACGTATATTCGTTTAAACTAAAACTTGCATTTGTTGGAATTGTTCCAGAATTTAATATAAGGTAGCATTTCTTACACTGTAAGAAGATTTATAAACTGGGGAAATGTCAGTTACGATTTATTTATAAATTTATAAAATACACTTTCCTGAAAAGCTTTTTTGAGGAAAGCTTTTTCGGATGGTGAAATGCGAAATGCAACGATTGGAACGAAGGTAGTAAGTGCCGCTATCTACGAGAATCTCTTGACCTCAACTAATCGAAGAATTTTTCATTCCTTAGAGGTCGCAGGTACTCGCACTCTGTAAGTGCCTGCGACCTCCTACAAATTAAAAATTCTAAGTCAAATATAACTACAATGTTTTTTACTGTAATCTAAGGACTTCGCTTTCATAAAGATGAAACTTGCATTGCAGTCAGACACTGAATCCACGAGTTAAACTAGAATGTGATTGCGAAAGTATTCAGCGAGGTTTCAAACAGCTAGAGTTTCCTAAGGCAGGATAATGGAGCGGCGCGCGGCGGCGAGTGTAAGTACGTAAAGAATAGATGCAGTACGAACTTACCGTGGGATGTTGTGAAATAACAACGAGAATAACACTGGCCTTAAAATCTTAGCCTCTTAGGTTTGGGTGGGCAATGGCAATATAATATCTATTGGAGAACCTCGAAAGGAAATATTAGCCTCGCCGAAAAGACCGATATAGAGTTAACGATTTGAGAAGTATCACATTCCCTGACCTATGATAACATAATACCCATCCAGTTCGATACATGAGCTTTGATTAATCATGTAGAAGAGAAGAACATGTATTTGGCAGGCACAAAAAAGTAATTTCAGACTTTCCGCCCAATTACAAAAGCATTGAAATGAAATCGGCGCCAATAGTAACGGCTAATGCAATAACAGCACGCAAGCGGTCCGAGTTAGCGTACAATGGAGTTATCTAAAATGTGCGACCTGGCTCTCCTGTCCATTCATCAACTTTGTGCTGCGCTTGCGAAACAACGCGGACGGCTCGTATTAGTCGCACGCGCCGATACTGTTTTTATGGCTATCAGCGTGCCAATTGTATGATCATTTGAATAATTAAATTACTGTTCGACATTTAGAGAACAATAATGTACATTTTTTCAAAATTGTTGCAAATGGTCAATTGTGAAAAACAATAGCGCACCTGTGGAATGGCTCTTATTGTGCGTGGTACTTATCGCTCTAGTGTTTATGGACAGTAGTCTATAGTCAGGTGCATATCTACCGGTAGTCGTCTTTAACAGTTAACCATCAATCTCTTGCAAATAGGAAGCTTAGAGCTGCAGGAAGTCCGAGAAAATAATTTCACGCAGCTGTGAACCAGAATGTCATTTTGTTTTTCAATTCAAAACTTACCGGTGATTATTATATTAATGTTATTTATAGAAATGTTATCAAGTATCCCGGTTTTTGTTAAAATGTGAGTTAAGCCTTGTAATTCACTCACTCGGTGTCACTGGGACAAAATGCTCCGCAATACAGACGTCTAAAACGACAAAAAAGGTCTTGAGGTAAGTCAAGATGTCCCGTAACGTCGCGCGTCGCGATATCTGTGTCCTATATACAGACACGTGTCTCGAGACGTATTTCCCAAGTAAAGTAAGAATACGGCGTAAAATGATGCACAAACCTTGTGCATCGATGTCTGGCGCCAGCACGAGCAGCGCGAGACACAGCTTGAGCGCGCTCATGCTGCCGCTATCGCTTCGGACGCATGCCCGCGGCGCGCGCGCCACACCCTCGCACCACGGTTACTGCAACAACAGGTACACGTTACTATCTGTGGAGCTGCGAGGAGCCTTTTATCATCATCATCCACTGCAGCCTTAATGCAGCTACAGCTGCGCCCTTTGAATCAAATCAAATCAAAATACTTTGAAATATTTTATTTCACACGGGCACTTATGAAACATCAGAAGCTAGGTGCACGGTTCCAATTGGTCGATTCCTATGGAAAGAGCTGGCAAGAAACTCCACGGTTACTCTTTTAAAAATATTTGGCTTTTACAATGTTTTCAAATTACAGTGTTAATGGCTAGGTATGGGAGGACAGTGTAGGCCTGCAACAGGTACCAGGTACTGACTGCTGATATCGTTTTTGGTGTAAAACCGGACAGATGATGGATAATAATATGAAGATATACCTTTATAGGTAGGCCTACAGCGGACAGAGGAAGTCCAGAATTTTAATTCATGCTAATAAAACGAGAGAAGCAAAACGATAAGGAACAGTTAACAAAGTAATTTTGATATAAATCTACCTGGCGACGATTGAGACAATGCTCAATTACTGACAAGTGACAAGATCAAATAGGTAATTTGTGGTGACTTTCGCGTTAATGTCCGAGCTTACGCGTGACAATACGCAGCCTTTCTATAGAAATTTACAATCTGAGCTACCAACAAACGAATCGAACAACTTTATTTTGCTATGGAACCAAGCACCATATTTTATATGTACTTCTCGTTTTCAAATAAAACCTTCCTGCCCACCTGCGATGCTTCGCTACCAGCCGTCCCGTGGTCAATTACTGCCTATTCATTTACCTACCATAGACAAAGAAAAGATGGATTCCATATTTTCTTAGGTGTCCCTCTCCTATCTACATTTTTTCAGTTCAATAACATCTTCAGAGTCTTGTCACTATGCATTTCATCCTTCTTTAAAAAAAGAATGTCACTGGCGGCTCTTCCAAACTTCCTCTGACAGTGTTCATCCTATTTCGTTAGTGTTTTTGCCTACAATGAAGGCTTCATTATAGGCAAAACATCTGGCACTTACCTATTTATAATAAAATATTTATGTAAACAGTTCGCAAGCCGAACCTCTCGGGGCTGAATTTAGAAAGCGGAAAAAACATCAGCATCAGCGCAGCCATCGCGGGCTCATTTCGCTTTCTTCAACCGTTGCCACATTTACATGTGCGCATTGTTTTGGACCGCTCTTATATACGGTTACGTATTACTAAAATCAAGTGTAGCATTCCTTTCGAGCGCAGCTGAACAAATAATGAACATGATAATGTAGAAACAATAGAGTTAACAAAACTAACTCTCTTTGATTACGACCGATCTTTTAACTGTTATTCCGATGAATTAGGTGAAAGCCAGTGGAACATAAATTAGATTTTTATGATTGATTAGGACTTGGTCTGGACCATAAAATATTGGTATGATTTGGTAATCATCTTATAGACGGTGTATCAAGTAGAACTAATTTAGATTAGATACATCCGTAGGAAGAACTTAGATCAAAAGAAAAAGTTATTGGCAAACATCAAAACGGCGATGTAATATCGGATTGTCTCCAGTGTAATGTTGGAGAGCTGCTGAGACACGATAGCGGCGTATTATCGGAGAGGCATATATTATGACATTATTCAATCTGTCGCCGGCGCATGCGCAGCCATGGGAACTGGGAGCACGGGGTCATTGTCTGTTATGCTATCGTTACGGGATCTGCTCGAGCTGTGTCACTGGGCCACATGATAAGTAAGTGTAGCAGTTAGCAGTATTTACTGCTGCTCCTTCGTATTTTGTCTCATAGGTAGCTCTATCCCTAGTTCCATTTCTAGGCCTCCTATTAAACTTAAATTAAATTAAGACTTCTTGATAAGCTGGTTACTGATTACAGTGCTCCTAGTCTCCATGCTCAAAGCGGTTATCCATCGCATTCCAAAGTCTCTGCACTCAATAATTGCGGATCCTTCAAAACCTCTATTCTATGAATGCCACGTGAAATCACAATCAGGATTCAGGACGTCCTCAATTCACTCCGTCAAAGATCGGTAGTTAGACTACCGATCTTTGTGTGGGACTATTATAATTACCAAGTGATGTATGTCAAGGGTTCCGGGATCAAATTACGCGTAAATTCGAGCAAAAACGAAGGATAATAAAACCTGTTGGCACACATGAGTGCGCATGCCAGCCGTTCGGCGATCGGTTGCCGAGGGGCGTCACGGACTTATACCTTCATCAAGCGAATACCTTGAGTAGCAGAGGCACATTGATTGAACACAAGTTTTTTATTGTCTATAATCATATTTCATATTTTGACAAAATAGCAGAGGAAAATTATCGGACAACTAGCACTTCGCCCGCGACTCGTTCGCGTGGACTTCGTATCTTCGCCTACAAAATTCAACACTCTCCCGTTAACTTATACTTATAGTTTCCGAAAACTAATATTGTAGGTAACGAATAGACTAAGTGTAGGGCTATTCCCACCGCGACATTTTCTTCTTACTCTTAGCCTTAGTTTAGTACTACTTAGTCTGTGCTTTTAGCATTTTCATACCCATCGCGCGTAATTCTAAACGAAAGGTCCGATTCGAATAATTTAAAGAGGAATTTACATGTATGTACATAATCAACCTTGATTATGAAACTATTTCGGTGGTTAAAGGATTAATATCATGATATGAATGTCATCATCTTTCGATTCCACACGTGTTTTGATTGACTAACTTGAATAAAAAACGGTTATTTTGACTTTACTATTTATAGTTAGACATAAAGCCTCGCAGATTTTTTTGTAGGTATTAGGTCATTTATATATAATGATGAGTACTTACTATAAACATGTAGTGCCGTCGCCGCCGCGCGCCGCACGCAACTTGGCGTAGTTGGGAGTAAGTTTACGCATGTGTACAATTAGTGCAACCAAAGAATTATCTCTTTTATTGCTTGTCATTATTCTATGGTTATTGCCAGAATTTTTAAGTATTTTTAAACGTCTCTCTTTAGAAGAAAGTTAAAGAAAGGAGAGAAACATCAACGATTCTTGCCAAGCTACGTGCTACACATTATTTTATATAACAGCAATCATTTTCACAGCGCACGCTAATTTATGACTCCTATAGGGGAATTTTTGATACCTTGGCTATATTATTGTAATTTTCGTAGCGATCTCTAATATTTTTGTAAATAAAATACAGCCTGTTACCCGCTAATAATGTAACTTTCTATAGGAAAGAGAATTTTTTAAATCGGTTTAGTAGTTTTTTTTTTATATCCATTACAAACAAACAAAACAATAAATAGTTTATCTTTATAATAATAGGTTGGGGAAAAAGTTTCTTTGCATTTTTTAGGAAAATTCAAAACATTTTTTAATATAGTTTATTTACATTTAACTAAAGTATGTAGGTACCATTTTGTTCAATTACTTTTTGCCATCTTGTAGGTAGGGACATGATCCCATTGCTATAGAAATTTTGGGACTTCGGATCAAAATACCGCGCGAAAAGTGGTTTTGGCAGTCCTCTCGTGATGTTAACCTGACACTGCCTAAAGAATTCTAAAGAGACTGAAACAGGTGGAAATCTGAAGGTGTAAGGTCAGGACTATACGGCGGATGCATTAACACCTCCCAGCCCAACTCTCTTAATTTTTGCTGAGTGGCTAAAGATGTGTGAGGTGCCACCACACCCCTTCTGTTGATTAATTCCGGCCGCTTTCTCTCAACTTCTTGCTTTAATCTCATCAGTTGTTCGCAGTAGAGTTCAGAATCGATGGTACTGCCTGGTGGTAACAGCTCATAATTAATAATGCCCTTCCATTCCCACCCCACACACAGCATCACCTTGTTGCGAGTTAACTCGGGATTTGCCACAGTCTGTGAAGCCTGACCGGCCTTTGACCACGACCTTTTTCGCACGTTATTGTCGTACGTGATCCACTTTTCATCACCAGTTATCAGCTTCTTCAAAAATGGTTCGGTTTCATTACGTCGTAATAAAGAATCACAAATGAGTACACGGTTCATTAGGTTTCTTTCAGTGAGCTCGTGAGGTACCCAAATATCGAGCTTTTTTGTGTACCCAGTTTTTTTCAAATGTGCCAAAACTTTTTTGTGGTCAATTCCCAGTTCTTCAGCTACGTCGTATATATACATTTTTACTGATATGTAGAATTTGTGAAGTTAGGGTCGGTAGAGTTAGGCCTTGTAGATTCAGAAGCTTGGCTCAACATGAGATCTGATATCTTTTTCACAGGGCAAACCTTATGTGGTCGTCTTGGCAACATTTTACATGAAATGTTTTTGGTGGGATTTCAGTTCTTTTTGTAAGTTGCTAGGCAGTCTTTTCGTGTTTATTTTTTTCTTCTTTTTTGGGGTGTATTTCTTGCACATGTGCCAGTGCCAGTTTTCATAGCCCATTCTCTGTCTTTGCCTTTTTTCTTTGATGGTTTACTGATTACCATAAGCGATAAATCATGGCGATATTTCGCTCTTAAGCGATTATATTCAACTATAGCTGACTGTTGTGCTTTAATACTAGCAAAGTCTATATATTTCGGCTTTCTAGCACTTCAGTAAGTACCCTAACATTTTGAAGTCTCATACAAACTTCCACCCCCCCCATTTTAGGGGATGAGTGGCGAAAGTTATAAGTTTATGATTTTTTTGTTGGTTGTATACTAAACTTAGATTACATACCAAATTTCAGCTTTCTAGCACTTCAGGAAGTAGCCAAACATTTTGATGATCATCAGTGTGTCAGTGTATCAGTGAGTGTGTCAGTGACGAAATCGGTGTATTTTAGATATCAATAAAATCTAAAGTATTAAAGCTATTCAATTGAGACTTTGTATTTTTAATTAGTCTATTATTGACATCATATCCTGAGAATATGAACTATCTGGTACATCGGAAACCAACTCTATGAGGGTTCAAAAAAACGACGAAACACTTCGAGAAAAGGTAGGTAGTGCCATATCTGGGGGAGCACTACCGTGCCCCCAGATATTTTTTCCGCTACCACAAACTATATACATTTGGCATTTTTTTTGTTTTAGACAAGCCGACTTTTATCATTTGCCTCTTGCGCCTTAACATAAACTTAAGATCTGGCAACACTTTCAGGTTTGAGGCTAAACTAATGTGATGAAATCCTTCTTTCTTCCTAAGGAAGGATTGCATCACATGACTCTCGGAATCCAGAAAAATTCCGAAACGAACGGAATTCTTGTTAAATATGGCCCAGTGTTTCCCCACTGTAAGTATTTTTAGAGAAAATTAATTTCATTTTACGACGTGGTGTATGACATTAACCTAGGCATGTCAGTTCACGTAACAGTGTTTCCGCGCCAGCTGCCAGACTGCGGCACGCGGCATCGATGCGCAACGCGGTCGCCACAGCTTACGGATGATTCTAGTTACTACCCTAAGAACCTACAGTAAGAACGGCGGCACAGTACTACTATCATCTATTCTGTGACGGCACTCTTCTATAGTAAGGCTATGTTTTCAGTCTGTATGTATCAGAGGCGAATCTGGAGCTTTGAACGCAAATACGTACAGTACCTCTCACTCCCACTCTGTTTTTATTGGACATGTAAGAGTGAATGTAAACAATAGCGTCCCTAACGAAACACGATATTTTTGGATGAGGTGTTGCATACAATGCACATCATGTGGTCAGACGAGCAAGTGCAGTGCAACAACTTGGGCTGGTATGAAATCCGACAGTCAGTGTCGAACTTCATACAAGCCCAAGTTATTTGTTCTCGTGAGGATACTACAGCTATAGTTCGTTAGTTTATTTCATCTCTAAAATGATCCCAAATAGCGGTAAATCCAGACAGTAAAATGAACACCGTCTAGTCTGATGTAAATGACTATTCGCCATGATAAATAATTCAGTGTAACAGATCACGACGTGTTTAGAGATGGCATGTACGGCGCGTGCTGGAACTGGGCCTGCCCGCTGCTCGGCGCCGGCGCAGCGTCACGGTGCCGCAACTTGTTACTACACCACCCACTACAACCAGACAGTGAAAATGCTATTTGATACGCGATACGAGCCTCAGGCGCTGTATACCTAACAGTACCAATTAACTGTATGCTAACTTAAGGTAGGTAAGTGAGGTACTGAGCGTGAGCAGTACACTCTAATTAACTGTATGCTAACTTAAGGTAGGTAAGTGAGGTACTGAGCGTGAGCAGTACACTCTAATTAACTTATCTTCGTTACTACAGTTCTTCGGACCTATACATGTGTACACTCTGTCGACATAGCTTGTATGGAATAAAAAATAATTCAAAAAACCGGCCAAGTGCGTGTCGGACCACGCACAATGAAGTGGAGATTAATTTATCCAAGAACAAACTTAATATTGTAGTTGGAAAACATGTTCTCTCATACATTCCAACTGTAAGCTGCAACTCTCAATACTGTGCGTACAAACTTACAATTTCCATTGTAAGTTTGTACGCACAATATTGAGAGATTTACCATGTTATTTAAGATTATTATAGACTTCTTATAAGTTTTCCTGGAATCTATTTATAAGTAAAGACCTATTTCTGTATTTTTTCAAAATGGGCTCATTCGTTTCGGAGATAAGGGTGGAAGGAATGGTAAATTTTCGTATGTTGCCATAGATTATTTTTAATGTAAATATTTTAAAATTATAAAAAATATATATTATATAGGTATCTAAAGTCCGTGTTTGAGTCACAGAAGTTCATGTGTGTACCAAATTTCAACTTAATCGGTCCAGTAGATTCGTAGCAAATAGGCTGTGACAGACGGACAGACAGACAGACACACGAGTGATCCTATAAGAGTTCCGTTTTTTCCTTTTGAGGTACGGAACCCTAAAAAATGAAATAAATGATTGAATATTGTAGACTTGGAATATTATACCTATGTGGTGTTACGATGAAGTTAATCGGCGGCAGCCCAGGAATATAATAAGTACAGACCTGTCAACGGTTGCAAGGTGCAAGCATACTGCATAGCGATATATTGCGGAAACGGATGCGCTGCGCCCGCGCTCCCCATGTTGCCACTCGACCGTATCCCTCCTGTGGATGCCGTAGCGGACGAACCCTTGCAAGTTGGAACACATTCCTCTGTTGCCTTTATCTCATTGTTAAATCTAATCCACTTACACTTGCAGACACATTCAGCTAGTTCCGTTACGGGCCGCAGTGTTGCGTCTTCACACAATAGCTCTTGTTTGTAATACACCCATTCTGCTGTCACGTCGTAAATATACTTACAGGCATATAATTTAATTGAATCTCAGCATAACACATTCGTGAAATTAAACAGACTTCAAAAATGTTTTTGGCAGTACCAAGGGAATATAAAATTTAACAATGTTAATAAATTGTATTCACTTACTCGCTCCTTAAAACCTGAAAAATATTCCGAACTTAAATTTCCGAAATTTTTCAATATTCGATGAGTCACTTTTTTAATTTCACTTAATAAGGTATCGATTCTCAGCATACATCATACACTATCACAGAGTTCCGTTTTCAAAATAGATTGTACACATCGAGAACGCAAGAGGTTGCGTTACGCGTGAGTTCGCAGGTCGTTGGCGTGTCTGCGCGGGTAACACCGTGAGCCTGTCGGTAGGTAGACTGGTGGACTGAGGCACACGCTGCAGCCCGCGGCCCGGCGGCCAGCGAGGGCGGACGACGTGGGGGTGGGACCCGCCACGGCCCGATGCCCTCGCGGAGTTGCTGTGTCCGTGCCTTTTCTAAATCGAGCACCGTGCATTTTATGTTAAATGCGTAAAAATGCTGTTTTGAAGCTGATACACTGGCCATCATTTCGGTATAAACGAATTTGAATGAAAAAGAGAAGAAAATTAGAGTTTGGTCGTTCATAAAGAAGCAACAAGCTTTGATTAGAGCATCTCTAGGTCAATTACGAGTAGTTACTTATTTGTTTTGTTTTGCTTAAAAAGAGTATCAGAATTATTTTTCCTTATGTTTTTATCCATTCTGTGATGAAACAGCATTGAGGCAAGCTTGTCCATTACACTGACCACAAGCTAAAGTGTATTGCAACCCCGATTTTCTGCACCCACAGCGTACTGTACACCACATCCATTCTTAGTCAGCGCCGTTGTGATCGGTTACAAACAGTCGGATCTAGTACTGCACTATAAAGGCTCCAAAGGTCTATAATAATGTCCGCAAATTCAAAAGTAAATTATATTTATTTCTCTATATAGATATGATATGACGTATTACTCTTTATAAGATTTTTTGAATGATGAAATAACATGACATTACCAGCCCTTTAATATAACATAATTTACTATTGACATGCATGAAAAATAAATTATATTTTTATTAATACATTTAATTTAGTAAGTAAGTAATTATTTATTTGTTAGAAAAATATAATGTTCATAATATTCTGCTGTTTCCAGCGTACAAATATTTCAAAGAATTAAAATTAGAAGTATTAGAACAATATGTCGAAATTAAACCATACAATAGCAAGGTCAAGGAAAACGTTAACTACTGTCAAATACAATGTCAGTGGTTATTAAATTATTAAATACAATATCAAGAATTATTAAATACACTGTAGAAAATTATCATAAAATACAATGTCATAGAAATGAAATTCCATTCAATTAATAAGAACACATAGACGAGTCGTCGTCTAATTTAAATTTTGGTTCAAATTTTTCATTTAGAAACTCATTTGTTGAGTAGTAACACTAAGGCAATAGGAAGTTAAATAATTTAGTTTTAAATGCCATGAAGTTAAGACTTTTAAAAACATTAGGTCAACTCAGCCTATAGCAGTCCACTGCTGGACATAGGCCTCTCTCAGGCTGCGCCACAACACCCTGTCCTCCGCCTTCCGCATCCAGTCTGTCCCAGCCACCTTTTTAAGGTCGTCGGTCCATCTAGCTGGGGGACGTCCCACGCTACGCTTGCCGATACGCGGTCTCCACTCCAGGACTAGTCTGCTCCACCAGCCATCGGTCCTTCGACAAACATGGCCAGCCCACTGCCACTTCAGCTTGCTTACTCTGCAGGCTATGTCGGTAACTCCGGTTCTCTTCCGGATAACTTCATTTCTGATCTTATCCTTCAGAGAAACTCCGAGCATAGCCTGCTCCATAGCACGCTGAGTGACCTTGAATTTGTGGACCAGCCCGACTGTCAGTGTCTACGTTTCGGCACCGTATGTCATAACGGGCAGGAGGCACTGGTTGAAGAGCTTAGTCTTCAAACACTGCGGGATTGGTGACGAGAAGACTTGACGAAGTTTTCCAAACGCTGCCCAACCCAACCGGATCCTTCTGTCGGCTTTTTTCTCAAAGTTGTGCCTACCAAGCTGGAAAACTTGCCCTAGGTAGACGTACTCCTTCACTACTTCGAGAAGCGACCCTTCGATGTGGATTGGACTCGGCAAGACGTGCGAATTGTACATGACTTTCGTCTTGTCCAAATTCATGCCGAGGCCAACCCGCCGAGAGGCTCCCTTTAGGCTGTGCAGCATCCAGTCTAACTGTTCCAGCGTCTCTGCCATTATGACGATGTCATCGGCAAAACGAAGGTGTGAGATGTACTCGCCGTTTACGTTGATACCCTGTCCAGTCCAGTCCAGCGTCTTAAATACGTCCTCCAACGCATTGGTGAACAGTTTCAGGGATATCACATCCCCCTGTCTCACCCCCCTGAGTAGTTGGATGGGGCTGGTTTCCTTATCCAGGATCTGGACAGTCATCGTTGCAGCGTCATACAAACACCTCAACACTTCGATGTAGCGCCAGTCAATTCGACATCGTTGCAGAGAGGCCAGAACTGCCCATATTTCGATGGAGTCGAAGGCTTTCTCGTAGTCCACAAATGCCATACACAGCGGCTGATTGTACTCTTCGGTCTTCTGCATAATCTGCCGAACAGTATGGATGTGGTCTACGGTACTGAAGCCTTTTCGAAAACCGGCTTGTTCTGGTGGCTGGAACTCGTCAAGTCTCCTAGCGAGACGGTTCGTGACGACCCTCGAGAACAGCTTGTATACGTGGCTCTGAAGTGAGATGGGTCTATAGTTCTTCAGCAAGGTTTTGTCGCCTTTTTTGAAGAACAGAACCACCGCACCTCTACTTCACGCTTCGTACGTTGTACCCTCTTGGATGACGGAGTTGAAGAGACTCGCTAGCTCTCTCAGGACTGGAGCCCCACCCGCTTTAAGGAGCTCTGTCGTTATTCCGTCATCACCAGGTGCCTTGTTGTTCTTTAGCTGCTCGAGAGCCGTCCTAATCTCGCAGTGGTCGACATCCGGGATGTCGTCCGTGTAGTGGTGCGTTAATTCGGCTCGATGGTCATCTTCACTATGCCCCGCTGGTTTCGCCGTCCGCGATGAGTACAAGTGTCAGTAAAAATCCTCGACTTCCTCGAGTATCTCGGACTTTCAACCTAATTGCCATACAGTAAACATTATTTAATTCTTCGTTGGGCTACACATGATTTGTGGATATTTCAACTTTTTCTTATTACAACATCATTATGTACTTGAAATAACACCCCCTCCCTTCCCGCCCTTGAGTTTTCTCCTAACACAAGCAATTCATTGCTTATAAGGTGATCTCCAATAAAATGTAACTATATGTCCTTTGTAATTGAAATAAACACTTTTTTTTTTTAATAATGCCATGTTTATATGTAGAAAGATACAGACTTCGAATATTAAAGATGGGAGTCGTAATATTTTCAGTTTTTTTAAAAGTGGGACACTGCTTTGTAATGTTTGGGCGTTAGGTATTGAGCGAATACATTTTTTTGGGCTCGGAATGCCAACACAGTTGCCCCATATTATGATACCGTAGCGGAGAATTGATGCTACGTAAGCATGATAAGCATAAAGTGCTGCATTGATGCCAGCTACGCGAGTTACCCTGTATAAAACAAATACAAATCTTTGCAGTTTAGTGCATAATTTGTCAATGTGCACTTTCCAGTTCCAATATTTATCTAATGTTATCCCCAAAAAAGTAGTACTTTCAACCTCTTTTATAGCGTTATTTGCTTATCTTATATTTTATAATTGCTGACGTTTGCTATTGTAAGCTTGGAACTGTATAAGTTTGGTTTT
Source organism: Tiliacea aurago (assembly GCA_948098905.1). Classification (NCBI taxonomy): domain Eukaryota; kingdom Metazoa; phylum Arthropoda; class Insecta; order Lepidoptera; family Noctuidae; genus Tiliacea; species Tiliacea aurago. The sequence goes on from OX402578.1 coordinate 29,648,574, forward strand.
ACTAATATTGACATGTAAATTGTTGTCTTTTAGCCAATCTATTATTTTGTTTAACATGTCATTAAATCTCTTTTTCGTATTTGGCGATATTGTTATCGGTGAGTTCAATACTAATAAGGGTTGTATCGTCGAATGCATGAATGTGGGGTTAATCCGTTGGGCAAACCATTGATAAATGTATAATTGTAATATAATTGTAAACACAAAAAGGCCCTGCCCTGGGGAGGAGTTTTGAAGATAGGCGGATCTATATATTTTCTTTTCTGATAATGTATGCCTAGATATCTACGCATTGTTGGCGATTATTTAGATACGTTTCTATCCACTGTAACGCGTATCCCCTAATACTATAACGATTCAGTTTGTAGAGAAGCAGTTTAAGATCTACGAAGTCAAACGCTTTTGACATATCGAGAAAAATCGATGATATTGGTCTTTTCCCTTTCAGACTAGAGGTAATCATTTTCACAAGAGAAAAATATGCAAGAGTTGTTGATTTATTTTACTGTTCCTCTTTTAAAATTGAATCACGCTCTGCAAGTTTCTACTGATCCTAGAGTAGATGCACGAGTTTATGTTAATGGTTCTTTGCGGGGTCCAGAAGGGAAGGAATACTACCTCCTTCCTGGAGAATATGAGGTAAAGGGTGGGCGTAACGCGCTAATGATTCACAACTGCTACGCTGACACTCAGTTGCAGAAACGATCTTTAAATTTTAAAGACTACATTAAACACTAATGTAGCATTAAATCATTGTACGAAACCATTTTTTATTTTATTATAATGCTCCATTAAATTTAACTAATGAAATGTCAAACCTAATGAAACCTGCCATTTTAAACACTTTTACGTTGCACGTAACTTCATTAGCGCCCATTAGCAGGTGGTGAACTTTAAGTTGACATTTCAGATTTTTTAATTTGAATGGGCCGAAAAGCATCCATTAAGAGCAACATTAGTGTTTTCTACGGTACTTCAATGCATTTCTGTGATTGAAAGATGTCTATATAGCCAGTCTTTCGTCATTATCTGATTCTTATTTAGTAGATTTACCTCGCCGTCGAATCCCAGACCGAGTGAATTTATTTTTAAAACATGATGGAGAAGAGTTTCGTGTAAGGTATAGAATTTCCAAGGAGGCAGTTCTTCAAATTTGTAACCTACTTGATTTAGAACCAGTGACACAAAGAAATAAATCCATTAATGGCCTGACACAGCTTTTAATATGTTTGAGATTTTTCGCCACTGGATCTTTCCAGCAAGTATTGGGTGATTTAATAAACATAAATAAGTCAATAGTTTGTCGGAAACAGGTTGGGTTGGGTTGTTTGTCAGTTTGTTTTTACAAAAAGTTTCCCGTGAACTAGCAAAATTAAGCCACCTCTATGGATGCGCTAAGGTAGACCGCGAAATTCAAATTTTATTACGTTTTTTGCAATTCGCAGGTCAGTAACACGTTGTATGTTGATCTAATTATGATTCGCGGCCATAAGCAATATGGCTTTACAGAATTGTAATCATTCTAATCAGCATTACAACTCCCTAAGTTCAAAAAATCCTACTGAATGATTATTTCAGAAATAATAATTCAGTAAGATTTTTTGAAGAGACTTAGTTGTATTGCCGATTCTAGCCATATTGGTTATGGCCGCAAATCATAATTAGATCAACATAAAACCTGTTACTGGCCTGAAAATTGCAAAAAACGTTGGTAAATTTGAATTTCCCGGGCTAGCTTAGCGCATCTCCATCCCAATGCCAGACCGGACGGAACTACGTAGAGGTGCAGGAGGTTTTTATGAAATTGATGGATTTCCACGTGTGGCAGGACCTCTAGACTGCACACAAGTTAAAATTATTAGATGAAACCAGATTATTTAAACTAGATTAAACCACAGAGTACACTGAATACACATAAATCAACTACATTTACTTTATTTTATGCTAAAATTGTGGTGTACTTGTACGTACGGATAATAACAGAACGCAAATGTTTACTCTTTTCGTTCAATATGGTTTGGTCCTGGCAATATTGTTTAAAGTCTTCTTTAACTAAAGTGGCATTAAAAATGTCTAATGATATCTAAAATTTGTTTGTGCAACTTCATTAATAATTAGCGATAATGCTGCTTTATGTAATGAAGTGTTAATGGTGAGCTTTCTGCAACTGAGTGTAAGGGTCTTTTCTCAAGTGTGATTGAACTGGTTAGTTCAATCACACTTGAGAAAGGACCCTTTTGACACGAGTACAATATAAGTATGTTGACAATTTGGAAAATATCTTAAACTCGTGCAATGTCACAATCTGTGAATCCCAAAACAATGACTTTTTGAACTTTAACGATGCTCTAAGTGAAGAAGATCAATTAAATTTAAAACTATTTACAAATAAAAAAAAACAATAAGGTCTACATAATAGTCGGGGATGAAATAAAATGGCTGGTACCGAAAGGTACCGTTCGCTGGCAGATTTTAAAAATGAATCACGATGACGTCGTTAATGTTATAACTGACAGTCGTTGCGATAGACAGACATCGCGGAACTGTTGTACAAGAAAAAAGGTGCATTTTGTGATTAAAGTGCTGTGGAGATATTACTGGATTTTATTTCTGCAACACCTCTGAGGCTCTACTATGCTAAATCCTTTACGAAATCCGGCTTGTTCGGGAGGCTGGAAGTCGTCCAAACTGCGCGCGAGACGGTTCGTAATGACTCTTGAAAACAGCTTGTAGACATGGCTCAGAAGTGAGATGGGCTTATAATTCTTAAGGAGGGTATTGTCAGCCTTGATAAAGAAAAGGATCACCACACCTCTGTTCCATGCCTGTGGCGTTTTGCCCTCGAGTATGACGGAATCAAGCAGCTCCTGGAGGACGTTGATATTTACTTATAAAGAATTTATTCTAAAATCGGGGTGTAACTCAACTCAACTCAAAGCATTTATTTCAAATAAACCTATTACAGGCACTTTTGAATTGTCAAGGGGTCGGTCAGTCAGCATGAAGCTAGTTGCCCATTCCAAAGCGTAGTAGGTTCCTATGGGGAAGAACGGGCAAGAAACTCCACGGACACTCTTTTGTAATCTGTACTGTAACTCATGCGCCCGTACCAGGATTCAGTGTGCCGCAAGGTCTCGAGTGAAACCTGTGTCGTTTGTCACCGCGTCCGCTAGCGCACTTGCTCGCTCACGTCACATTATCAGTAGACAATAATATATTAGTTTATTGTGTTTGTTATTGACTTTTGTTTAGGTTATAGTTTTTTTTTTGTTAGTATTATTATTCTTATTATTACCTCGAAAACCATGGAAATGACACACATGTCGAAAAGAAATAAAAAGATAAAAAAAATAAGTTGGGCCATCTTGAATTTTGATTGACCTCATAATCGTTATCAGTGCACTGCACATTGCACTCTCAATGGTTACGGATTGGTTTACGACCAATAACTTAGTACTCAATGCCAAGAAAACGAAATGCATAAAGTTCGCCTTACCGAATGTTAGAAATTTAGGTCCCAACATCGTCTTAGTTAAAGAGGTGCTTAAAATTGTAGACTCGGTAGTGTTTCTGGGTGTAACAGTAGATGCCAAACTTCAGTGGGGACCACATATATCAAACCTAGCGGGAAGGCTCAGTTCGGCCGCATATGCCGTCAGAAAAGTAAGACAATACACTGACGTGGATACAGCCCGTTTAGTCTATTTTAGTTATTTTTATAGCGTTATGTCCTGCTGTATTCTGCTGTGGGGTAAAGCCGCTGATATTCAAAATATATTTGTACTTCAAAAACGAGCTGTTCGAGCAATTTACCAGCTGGGTGCCAGAGTTTCTCTTAGAGATTTTTTTAAAGATATTGGTATTCTCACGGTGGCATCACAATTCATCTTCGCCAACATCTTATATGTTAGGCAAAATTTACATTTCTACACTAAAAACAGTGATCTCCACAATGTTAATACCAGAAATAAGGACAAATTACGTGCTCCATTTCACCGGCTTCAAAAGGTTCTTAACTCATTTGTTGGACTTGGTATAACTTTTTATAACAAGCTACCCTCTTCCTTGCTAGATTTACCTTTTAATGCGTTTAAAGTTAAAGTTAAATCCAATCTTTGTTCAAAGGCATACTATTCTATCAACGACTACTTAAACGATAAGAACAGTTGGTCGCTGTGATTAACTCAAGACAACGTTCATGTACTTTCTCCAGATAGATTCTCTACTGACAGGTTATATGAGTTCCTATAATTGTTTATTTTATTTGACTGTCTAAGTCAATTTATTTTAATTTATTAGTGACAAAATCTACTCATTACAATGTTCTTTTATGAGTTGTATTGCAATAACTGGTTAGCTAGCGACCTCAACAAATTGATCACTTTATTCTTGCCTGAGCAACCGGCAGCAAGTTCGTCATGCTCCCTTAGATGTCACTGCTTGCGGTAGCGTCGGCGGTCGGGTTGCATCCGTCCCTCAAATATGGCGAAGGGGGTGATGGCTGATCTTTGCGTTATGCTCGTGAACGGGTGCTGCTTGTGGTGACTGGTCGTCTTACTGACCATGGTTTTGTTATTGTTATTAATAATTAACTGTTTTTATTTTACTTCGATTGTGCTAGTTTATCAGGGTGTGTAACGGTTGATATAATAACAAAAAATCTAACGTTCACTTGACCTAATTTCAGTTAATATACTTTTGTTTAATATAACGATCAGTTGAGATAATGAATTGTTGATATAATTTCATTTTATCTAATTTCTTATGATATAATAAACATTTCCTATAATGCACATTTGATATAATATTCATGTAGTATATTATTCAGTTACTATAATATTCATAATCTCTAATAAATTTTAATATAATTTAGAAAATCTGATACGATTTTAAACGCCTGCTAGTATGGTGCTAGCAAAAATGCATCGCATAAGCATACCGCTACAACAGCATAACGTTGTTTGATATAACCTTTATGTAATCGAAAATCATTAGGCCTATCGTTTAAAATATATAATATTGCGATTAATTTGATTGAGCGTGCTGCGGGAGCTGCGTGACAGAAACGAATCGCTGCAAAACCGACTCCACTTAGTCTTGTCTGCCCTACCCCTAGAGTGTTATTCAAAATCGCGTAGGTGCGTAGGGGCGAGGCGGCCCGCGAGCTGAGGAGCAGGTGGTTTCAACGCTTGCCGCCGCGGCTGAGGCTGGCCGGCTGGGCCGCCCAGCAAGCCGAAGCCACGGTGGTGAGCGTGAAACACATCTGTGACGATAAGCTTGCATGGGACCGCTGTAGCCCTGCAGCACCGGAGCCGTGACAGAAAACATGCCTGCTGCATGTTGCAGGCTTGCTGCATGCTTGCTTGCTGCATGCTTGCTTGCTACATGCTTGCTTGCATGCTGCATGCTTGCTTGCATGTTTTATTATATTAGACTAATTAGAGTTCTAGTTAGGTTAGAACTGTGACCATTAAACATGAAAATTAGGTCAAAAGAACATTAGGTCAAATGAATGTTATATAAAAAGAATATTATACATATTGAAAATTATATAAAATGAACGTTATACTAAATGTTTTATATTAAATGAAAATTATATCATATAAAACATTAGGTCATATGAAATTAGGTTATATGATTTTATAGCATATGAAAATTATATTATATGAACGTTATTTCAAGTGAAATTAGAGCATTTGTTATTATATCATACATTACACACCCAGTTTATCATTTGTGACTTCGAGTTATAGCTGTAGCTTTATTTATGCGGGCACGACCATTATGCCTGGAGGCTTTTATTTAGATACGTTTTGTTTACGTTATTTCTGCTTGAGTATAGTTTTCGACGATTATTATATATATATATATACAACGTGTTTTTTTGATATCCCATAACTCTATCATGATTGAGGCTATATCAAAGAATCAACTGGCATATGAGTTATGTTCCAATCCTTCGTAATTTTTTTTTTTTCATTTTTCATACAAAATAATTCGGCAAAGTCACGATTATTAATGTAAAACACCCTTACGTGAAATATGACAACGTCGACAAGGTAGCTTTCCCTTCACTAGCTGCCGCCGGGAAGCCCCGATACCAACATACCTATATATTTTATTTTACTATTTATTTTACTACACTACTGCAAAGTTTGGCAACCTCGCAAAAGTAAAGATTCGTCATACTGGTGACAATTTTTGACCTAATTTAATTATGATTGATGATATCTCCGAAACGATGCATTTTTGGACCACCTATTCTAGGAGTTTTAGTATTATTTTTACCTACAGAATATAACCCTAGAGTTATGGGATATCAAAAAAAACAGGTTGTATATATTTGTATACTGGTGTGTGCTAGCTAACATAAGGCAAATTTTGTGTTGCGTAATGCAAATTATTTTATATTTTATTGTATAGATTCAAGTTTTATATGTGAACAGCTGTGCTGCTGGGGAGTTTGTTGCGCCACTTCTTCTTCCCAGCTAAAGCACTAGTAAGTGGTGAAGGGTGGGCGTTTTTGGGGGACTGTCTCATGTAATTTTTGAGGTTCGAAAAGTGCTGATTCTCAGCCTAGTTTGAATAAATGACTTTTGATTTTGATTTTGATTTTCAATGTTGAAATAATCATTAAGATATTTACGATAGAAAAATACAGTGGTACCTTGGTAGCGCAAACGCAGTAGGTACAGGGTAAGGATTTGTATAGTGCTGGGATAACGTGAGTGAATGATTGATAAAACAAATGTTTTTTTCAGTCAGTAAGTTCAGTAACTATATTTTATTTGTGTATGTTTTTGGACAAGTCAGCATCCTAATTGCGTAGGTAACACACAATAATCACAATATAAATAATTTTGAAGGATATTGCTAAGCCATTGCTGCGTTCGAAAAAAAATTCTGCTCAACAACGTAATTATCGCAATGAGCGGTTGAGTCTACAAGAACCCGGGCACAGGAGAGAAACGCAGTGCACATCGTTCAACGGGGTCTACTCTCTAAATCCATCAACGAAGATACGGCCACGTCCGAAAGTAATTGACCCATCAAAAGTCAGTGACAAATAAATTTTTTTAACGATTAAATACACACCGGGATTAGGGAACACTATCAAATCATTTTTCATTATTAATTCGGGCCCTGAACTAATCTTATGTCCGTAAGTAATACGGAGTAGGAAACGCCCAAAACTTCAGCCGAAACTACTTTCGTGATTAGGGAGTAGACGCCAAGGATCGACGAGCACTGCAAGGAATATCACAGAATCCATTGATTGTTTCTCTATAAATTTATCACTAGTGATTTTAGTCTGTAAAATCCTGACGCAAATGAACAACAACAAAACGGAATTAGTGCGCTTGCACTGCTGGATAATTGGAATTCAATCATTTTTTAAAGTTATTTTAAAGTCACATTTATCAACAGTTACGCTTGGCATGTATTTTCTTGGCACCCTTATATTTTTAATACAGAGTACTAATACACATAATTATACATTCTACCATTACCAGTGGCTGCTAAACATTTAACCAATTGCTATCAATACTGTAGGTGTATCTATACAGTGTGAGTCTTCATAATGTGCACATATCGAAATGAGGGAAACTTAGCTTAATTTTATCGACGGAAAAAATAGTTTAAAAAAATCTAAAAATTTAATTTAATTTTTATAGCATTTTTTAAATTTTGTTCGCTGCTGTGACCCCTGTGTAAACAAATCGGTATAACTTTTAAACTAAACAATCTGTCACGATGAAACAAACTCAGTAATGACTGGAAATAATAGGGCGTCTTCGTAAAATAAAAACTAACGAAAAACTCGCCCTCAATTGAGTATTAGGGTGATTTTATAACAAACATCTGATATTTTTTCATAAATTTTTATAATAATTGTAAAATTTCTCAGTAAAAGTCCTGATTACCTACCCTTTTTTATTACTTTAAATTATTTTCCATCGTATCAGCTTTCCAAAAGTAAAAATACCATGTTTATAACTCAATCACAACGTTTCCTATCAACTGTTAAAGAAAGGCCTTGCACTCGACTACGTACTTTACTTTAGCAGGTAGAGACCCTTTTTTGTAAAAAAAAAATTGTTTAATATTTTTTTTATATTTTTTCCGTCGATAAAATTAAGCTTAGTTTCACTCTTTTCGATATGTGCACATTATGAAGACTCACACTGTATAAAGAGACTATCAGTAAAAAAATAAGTACCTCAACTTATGCTCTGTCCAAACTGGCAGCAGTAATTAGTGTAGATGCTTTGCTTACCGCATACTACGGCTTGGTGGAGTCCATTTTAAGATACGGTGTTATCTTTTGGGGTAATTCGACTGACCGGGAACTTACATTCAAAACTCAAAAGCGTTGCATTAGGTCGATGTTCAAACTTGAAACCACTGAGAGTTGTAAGCCTTATTTTCAATAATACAAAATCTTGACATTACCTTCGCTTTATATATTAGAAAATACAATGTTCTTATGATCCAACCCTCATCTCTTTCCTCGCATGGCGGATCGATTTCCTCGTAATAGACGTGACAATAGTCAAATTTGCCTACATCAATATAGAACGGCACTTATGCGGAAAAGTGACTTTTGCATGGCTCCAAAAATTTATAATAAACTACCTAAAAGCTGGAGGCCTAAAATGGGCGCTTTGGCAGAATCATAATATGATCTGCGTACAATTCATACATCCCGCAATTCATCTGTTTGACAGCTGGAATTTGACATTAGACTTCACTATAGCAATTCCTAGTTTGTGGACCATTTTACGAAAATCCATACAAAACTGTAAAACAGATGAATTGCGGGATATGATAATTATTGTACGTATGATTCTGCCAAAGCGTCCATTTTAGGCCCTCTGGAAGCAGTTAAGTGGCGTAGCGTTCAAAAAGAAAGTCAAAAAATGTCTAGCAGTTATAGCTTATTATGATTTAAATGAGTTTTTAAATGAGAGATTTTGATTATGTCTTGCTAATTTATTATTTTTAATGATCTCTTTAAAATACCATGACATTTTCTTAAATTAGATTTCAAATTACATTTTACTTAATTTTATTAATAATTGCATGCCATTGTTTAAGGCAAACGAGATGATCTGGGGGCCTAAAATGGACGCTTTGGCAGAATCATAATATGATCTACGTACAATTCTTAACCCGCAATTAATCTGTTTGACAGTTTTGTATGGAGTTTCGTAAAATGGTCCACAAATTATGAATTACTTTAGTGAAGTCTAATGTCAAATAGCAGCTGTTAAACAGATGAATTGCGGGAGGTATGAATTGTACGCAGATCATAATATGATTCTGCCAAAGCGTCCATTTTAGGCCCCCTGTTTTATTCCTACTTTTCACATCTCTTGCATGCTGACAATTTGTGTTGTATGTATTGTACTCATGTTTGTGCAAATAAATGATTATCTTATCTTATCTTATCTCTTAACTTAACCGTACGAAACTGCAGACTTTACTTAAGAACATCCTCACGAGAACTGCGAGAACATATAATAAGAGTTATGACGTTAAACTTATAATAGGTACTCACAGAAACATGGCTAGTGGCGGAAATTAATAACAATGAATTCATTGACCACCGTTACATTGTGTACGTATGTGTGATCGCGATCGGGCTAGCACAAAACAACTAGACGGTGGCGGTGTGCAGCCATCTATCGGCCAGTAGCAACATCGCTCGCAAATCAATGTTGCACTCCAACTATATTTGTATAGTTTACTTGGTGTTTGTAAAATTAGTTATCACCGAGACCAACCGATGGCGCTTTTTATTTGAGTCCAAAAGATAGATCACGGGGTGTTGAGAATCTCCGCCGATTACATAAATATCATAAAAGAAGGGTCAAATTTGAACATTTTATTAATGTAACCAAGAGTAATTGTGTTGTGACCAGGGGGCCTATTACGAACTTTAAAAAAACCAGGCAAGTTCCAGGCAATTCATTTCACTGGCTGGTTAGATTTCATATTATGACATTGCATGGCTGTATCAAAAAATTATGTATGGAAAATGGTGACATCTATAGGACGTGTTTAGAACTAATCTGATAATAGTTCTCAAAATGGTAATAGATGGAGCTAGTTTTGCGACAAAAACAGCTTTACTATGGCATGCTGCGAAATGGTAGAATTTTCCATATTTTTTTTTACCATTTTTGTGTGAAATCTTTCGCTAGATATATAAATTTATTTTTAATTTGACTGAATTAAAGTAGAAGTTATTAAAAATAATATTTTCATTTTTAATACTACTTAATTGTAAAATAAGAAATTAATGGTTTCGAGAATGGTAGAAACTTTCATAATTTATGTGGTAATCATGTCATAATAAATTGTCAGTTGTCAAACTCAAAAACTTTCAAAATAAAAATTTTTGAAAGTACTTCGTAAGTTCGTATAAAATTTGTAGCTTCTTTGGATAAAAAGATTCTTTATTTATTCTAAAAGAACATAAACCGCCTTCTTACAAAACAAGATTGATATTTTGACATGGCATATACCATGCAGCCAGTTTTTGTAATAAGAACGTAACAGTGATTGAAATACCGTTCTTTATACAAAACTGAAAACTTAGTTCGGTACTAAGTTGTCAGTTTTGTGTTTACGAACTTTACCATAGTCGGAATAAAGTTCGAAATTCAATAATGGATCCATGTTTTAAACCTGGGTCTGAAGATAAACCTTGTTTTGTAATAAGGGGGTAAATTTTCACTTAATTAACGAATAAACACATGAGTAAGGGATTCTTTTTTAACGATTGTGCTAGTATTTGGACTCTGTGATCACCTGCCTTTTTACTTGCCCCTTGATTTTGTACCTGGACTGTGATACCTGCCTTTTGTGATCGACCTTACTTTTGTACCTGGATGGACTCTCATGCGGAAAGGTTCTGGGTTCTATAAGTGGAGATTAGTCCTCTAGTGCAATTCATAAAGGTATACATGGAAATATATGTCTTTGTGGTAGACATGTTGAACAGATAGGTATACAAAACTCGTGGTAATCGGCTTAATACGCTTTTAACGTGCACGTCTTTCTATATTATTCTCACATGAATGATGTAACCAATACTTTGTAACAATATTTTGATTTAAAAAAGTGTCCGTGGAGTTTCTTGCCCGTTCTTCTCCATATGAACCTACTACGCTTTGGAATGGGCAACCAGCTTCATCCATCTCCCTGACTGACCGACCCCTTGACAATTCAAAAGTGCATGTAATTGGTTTATTTGAAATGAATGCAATTAACGCTTAGCTATAAAATCTAATGAATAGATTTACTGCCATCTAGTACGTAAAAATTAAACTAACTAGCGCCATCTACAAGTTACGTTTTGAACTAATTAATTTTATAATCGTAGAGTTACGTATCTATTCCTATAAAAATGTGTATATCCTATGATTGTGACCCTCATCAAGCACGAGGGTTCGCATGACCTTGTCACTTTTCAGCGAATACCAGCTCGCAAGGCGAGCGACCCACCCCCAGACCCTCACCAAGCCCGAGGGTATAACAGGCGGCGTACTAGTGGCAATCTTAAAAACTCTCCGACATATTGAAATTGACTTAAACACTTCCGCTACTGTCACTCCGTTGCACAACCACATCGAGCAAATTACTGTCGAAATACCTGGTGCCGCTGGTGGTCAAAATCTAAAGCGTCATATCGTAGCTGCTGCATACATACCGCCCAAGACTTCCTCACTGGTATATAATAATAATATAACGTTTATTTCAGAACCATGCTCCATATATTATGTTAGTAACAGTGTAAACTTATAAAACTAGTGTTAGAACAATTTCTAAGCTGCATGAGGCACGCCGATCCTGGGGAATGCCTACTTGACTGCATGCAGTCGTACCCACCGCCCCAAGATCGGAGAGTCCCACCTATCAGCCAACGTATATTCTATGACGCTCTGAGTGATCCTAGCGTGGAATTATTATATTAGTCGTAGATTATAATCTTCCGGAAGCAACATGGCACATGCCATCTACCTTAAATAATCCAACAAGTTCCCCTTTGAGTTCTGGCTCAACTGTGTCTTGTGATCATTTAAACAACTTTATGTCACTTCTAAACGCCTCTCAGTATAACAGCACACAAAATTTTAGATCTGTCAATATCCAACTTCCCCTGTAATGTGCATCAAGAGCCCTCTCCTCTGCTACCTGCTGACGTATACCACACGCCATTTGTTTGTGACATACATATTAATGTAAAATATCTGGACAGGCAATCGCTGCAGAAATACAATTTTTACAAGGCGAAATATAAAAGAATAAATAATATGATACGGAAAACTGATTGGCCCGAACTTCTTACACATGAAAAATCTGACGAAGCTCTACTCTATCTATGTTCTATGACAAGCTAGATGAGATCATTAAGCTACACCACAGATTAAGTAATAGTACTACGTAGCTACACACTCCTCTGACTTGTTCTAAATCTTCCACTTTTCCAGTCTGGTTCTGACGTCCTTTGATCAGTACATTTAAAAAGAAACAGAAAGCCTGGATCAAGTGAAAAAAGTATAAAAATAAGTCCGATTATGAAACATTCACATCACATAGAGGAAAATGTGCGGTGTTTTTCTACGTACATTATCTCGGTAGAAGATAGCCTACACACAAAATAATGTTAAACACGTAGCAAACCGAAAAGACAAACCATGCATCCCAGCAAAAGTCCACTACAAAGACACCCGTCATCCAGTGAACCAGAAGTAATCTGTGATGTGTTTTCAGATTTTTTCCTCCTGCCTGCCCCACCATTCTTGTCTCAATGGCAACTACCTGCAGCAACTCTCTCAGCTAATGACCTAATTTCCAACTTACACTTTGATGAACATAAGATCCTAAAAGAACTTAAATCCCTGGATCCTTCCAAAGGTCCAGGGCCTGCATATTTTCTACGGTACACTCATGCATACATCAGCAAACCGTTATGTATAATTTATAATAAATGCGTTACTGCGGGAGTGTTTCCAAAAGAGTGTAAAAGGTGCAAACATCACACCAGGGAGCCTAAAATGGACGCTTTGGCAGAATCATGCGTGCAATTCATACAGCCCGCAATTCATCTGTTTGACAGCTGCTATTTAACATTAGACTTCACTATATTAATTCTTAATTTGTGGACCATTTTACGAAACTCCATACACAACTATCAAACAGATGAATTGCGGGATATGAATTGAACGCAGATCATAATATGATTCTGCGAAAGCGTCCATTAACGGTAACATGGAGGGCACAAAGGGTAACGTGGAGAACTATTGTCCAATATATTCTATTTTCTCTACCTTGTCAAAGGTTTTTGAAAGACTCGTCCATAATGATATATTGGATATATTTCATTATGGACGAGTCTTTCAAAAACCTGTTGCACAATTCCATTATACAGCAACAACACGGCTTCGTTAAACAGCGATCGACTACCACAAAACTTCTGTCGTTTACCAACTTTTCTTTGATAGGCTCGATAACGGCCTGCAAGTAGATGTAGTTTACACAGATTTTTGCAAAGCATTTGACAAGGTGGACCATGAAATGTTGCTGGATAAAATTGCCTTCAACGGAATTCGAGGCAACTTGCTGCGGTGGTTTGCATCATACATCTCAAACCGCTCCCAAAAGGTGGTCATCAACGGATACAGATCAAATACTATTGAAGTTACATCCGGTGTTCCTCAAGGGTCTATCCTTGGGCCGTTATTATTTAACATATTTGTTAATGACAAAGGTTATTGTTTTCACAACACAAAGTTCCTTTTGTATGCAGATGATCTGAAGGTCTACAAATCCATCAAATCCGTTAACGATTGCATTCTATTACAGCAAGACTTGGACAGACTAACAGAATACTGTCATAGGAACAAACTAAAGCTAAGTATCCCTAAATGTAATTATCTTCTTTCACCAAAATCAAGCACATTGTTATCTTCGCGTATACCCTTTGTCACGTGCCTCTCACTAAATTAAACTCAATTCGCGACCTCGGCGTTATACTCTATTCCAAACTATGCCTAGATTTACATATTAACAAAATTGTAAGTAAAGCTTACCAATTGTATGGCTTTATCATGCGATCTACCCTTGTGATCAAGAGAACCTCGTCAATCGCTGACTGAATACATTAGTGGCACAAGTCGAATTTCTGGCAATTTGAGTTAGTAATGAATTCTTGTTCTAAATTAGGTACTTTATTTTATGCATTAAAGACCCAACTCGATAGTTCATAAACTACCCGGTTGGAGGCGTAAGTGTCATTAGTGAATAAACGATATCGTTGTGTCTCTTTCATGCAACATCGGCTCATCGTTAGTCGGCCGCATGTGCTCGCGGCTGTCGCACGCTTAATGTTGTGCAATAGTGACACTTTGGAGTTGTGCCAGTTTTGCACAAACATCGTGAAGTTTTTTTAGTTGTGCCGCCGGTGTAATTTTGATAACAATGATGCCAAACAAAAATATGTGTGCTGTACCACGGTAAGTAGTTATTTATTTTGTTGTAAATAAAAATAATCACCATTACTAATACAACATAATGTAATGTAACGTGAAAATCACTTGTTTGCGTAAAACAAAATTTTAATTACGTAGGTACAGGTCGAAAACAATCCAGCTAGAAATATTATACGTAGCTGATTGTTATTATTTTACAAAAACGAATAATGCTAATTGACATTGTGTAATATAACGCAAATTCCATTATACCGCATAGAATCGAGTGTGAATTAATATACAATAACTGGTTTTTTTTTCAGATCTAAAGAAGCCCCTGGTGAACACGATACAACAGCTTCATCAGTAAGTGACCCTGGTGTAAAAAAATTGTGTGATGCTAGAAACACAATTGAAAACAAATGTTTCTCCGGACTTGATTTAATATTTAATGAAGGATCTCTTTCGCAGAAATTGTGTCTCGAATGTAGCTCAGATTTTATGTGACTCACCATTGACTGCATCAGATTTCGAGTTTTCCCAAAGTCAACCTGAAAGCTTGGATAAACAATCAAATAGTGTAATTTCTTTGGAAAACGATAAACCAACGTTCGCAAGCGTACCAGAGGGAGAAATATTGTGCGAAGGTTCGGCATCTTTAGATACAGATAAATTTTTATTACCATACAATGGATGAGGAAGACACGCCAAACGGTCCAAATAACATTTTCTATAGTCCTGGTAGTCCTTCAATATTGCCACCAACGTCTGAATTTAGAACGGAACCAATAGAAGACGATGTGACCGATTGTGAAAGTACTAATAAACAGGAAATGCCCCTGAATCTATCTCCATTATATAGCCCTTCGCGATATGATATGCTTGATTTACCCACCAATGTGTCTTCAAAGCACCATAACACCGATGCCAATATAATACCAACTTCTGCGATACTAACAGATGTGTTTTTAAGTTCGGAGTCAGAGATTGACGACTCTGATGCCGATCCTGATTATGGAAATCTTGATAGGTTCGAATCCAGAATCTCCGAGTCTGATGAAAGTTTATCAAGTCTATCTGAAAGTGTGCAGGAAGAAAACATTAAGCCTAAAACTCGCAAAAGAAAAGCAAATCCTGCACTGTGGAAAAGAAATTAGGTATTTGAAAGACCTTAACAGACAAAGATAATCCATTGCAAATTCTATAGAACTGATTCAACCTAAATACAGATATCCTGTTCTACGTGAAAATCGGACAGCTCGGAAACTAAACCATACTTTTTTTATGTACAAAGCCCAAGAGAAAGTAAGTGTTTGCAAAACGTTTTTTACTTCTACTCTAGGTATAACAAACCGATGAATAAGAACTGTACTTGAAAAGACAGAGAAAGGCTTCACTACAGAAGATCGAAGAGGCAAACATGAAAAACACGCTACGATACCTGAAGAAGTAAAAGACGGTGTTCGTAAGCATATTTCTAGTATTCCGACAGTTGAAAGTCACCACACGCGTGCAGATAGTTCTAAAAATTACATAGAAGGAGGACGAACACTGATGGACCTATACAGAGATTACAAGCAAGATTGTCAAAAAGAAAATTGTGATTTCGTTACTTTCTCAATCTATAGACAAATATTTAATTATGAATTTAATATAGAATTTTTTAAGCCAAAAAAAGATTTATGCCAATTTTGTGAATCATACAAAAATAAAGATTATGGTGAAAGATTAGACATAGAAATCGAGTCTATTTATTTATATTTAATAAACAAGTAACAAGACTCAAAAAAAGTGTTAGTATGAGACACCACGAAGAGAAAAATATAGCTAGAACTGAGAAAGAAGAAGATAAAACAAAAAATTCTAAGAATTACAGAGTTGCATGCTTCAATCTTCAGGCCGCTTTACCAACCCCGAAAGGTGAGGTTTCGACTTTTTATTATAAAAGCAAATTGTCCACATACAATTTTACCATTTGTGACTTGAATAAGAAAGGATTGGGCACAGTTAATTGCTACGTTTGGCATGAAGGTGAAGGGCACAAAGGATCTAATGAGATTGGGTCTTGCTTACTGCATTACTTAGAAATGTGTGCTTCAAGACAGGATATTGCAGGTTGCTCTAATGATGTCGACGAAGTGGAAGTGGTACTGTATTCCGATAACTGTGGTGGTCAAGGAAAGAACAATTTATAATTGCTGCTTATCTTTATGCTGTGTCAAATTTTAACATAAAAGGAATAACACATACATTTTTGGTTGTTGGCCATCAAAACGAAGGCGATGTGAGCCATTCATTAATCGAAAAAAATATCAAGAAAGCGTTGAAATCTAACCCAATATAAATCTCCCATCGCAATATACTACTTTAATTTCAACAGCACGGAAATCTGGAGAATCATTTAAGGTGCATGAATTAGATCATAGCTTCTTTTTTGACCTGAAAGATCTCATAGATACCACTGCAACCAATTTTAATGTTAATACATGTGGGGAGAAGTTTAATTTTAACGACATTTGTGTATTACGAGTGGAAAAAGAAAATCCTGGTGTCTTCTCTTATAAGACTTCATACAAAGATGACAAATACAAAACGGTCAACATCAGATCCAGCAGAACTAGAAAACAACTAAGACTTATACAAGATGCGCAACTGAAGAAAGCTTACCCTGATAAGATACCCATTTCCTAAAGAAAATTCCAAGATTTGATGTCATTAGTTAATTCTAATACTATTCCACGTTGTTACGCAGATTTTTTTCAGAACTTGAAACATGATTGATTTGGTTAAACATTTTAGGTAGTATTTTGTGTACTTCCACAAAATTCCTACATGTTTTACTCTTTTAGAGAACTTACTTTCTTGTCTACTCTTTGATTAGGTACCTATTTTTGAGATTGTTAATTAATATGTGAACTGATATCCCTAATTTCCTACTGGAATCATAAGGCTGATTTTTTGTGATTTGAGAGTTTATTGAACTGAAACCCAAGAAGTTTTTGATAAGTTTATGTTGGTTAATTTTTGTTATACTTATTGCTAAAGTGGATTTTATATTTTGTTTTGTAATTGTGGTGCTTTTTATTATGGGCAAACATAGAGTACAATAACTAAATTTCGTTTGTTGATTTGTTTAAAACTGATTTTCAACACGTCAGACTGAAAAGTATGATAATTAATAAAGTTACTAAACATTTATGGTACTTTTATTTATGATTTAAAAATTCCATTGATGAGCACTTCTAGTTTTATATTCTACATAGCTAGTTTTTCGTGAAAATGTATTCTTATTTTCTTTACTTTTATAACATAATTTCTGGCATTAATCAAAAAAGTGAAAACAAAACAATGCAATACTGGCACAACTCGGAGTCGCCATCTTCTGAACCTCATATTAATCAAAATAACAAAAAATATTTCAAAATTATTACTGCCAGCAACTGAAGCTATAACGTAGATGTTTATAAACCAAACATGAACTGTATATTCCATAACGTACAGTCAGTAAGAGCTAATTTGTGCGCGCGCAGTAGTCTTTGAATATTAAAATGTGCGTTTTCTCAAATTGTTGAATTTTGTCTTGTGCCACTATCGAATTCAGTCAGCAAACCGTTAAGTATGTATAATTTATAATAAATGCGTTACTGCGGGAGTGTTTCCAAAAGAGTGGAAACGTGCAAACATCACACCAGGGAGCCTAAAATGGACGCTTTGGCAGAATCATGCGTGCAATTCATACAGCCCGCAATTCATCTGTTTGACAGCTGCTATTTAACATTAGACTTCACTATATTAATTCTTAATTTGTGGACCATTTTACGAAACTCCATACACACCTGTCAAACAGATGAATTGCGGGATATGAATTGAACGCAGATCATAATATGATTCTGCGAAAGCGTCCATTAACGGTAACGTGGAGGGTACAAAGGGTAACGTGGAGAACCATCGTCCAATATATTCTATTTTCTCTACCTTGTCAAAGGTTTTTGAAAGACTCGTCCATAATGAAATATTGGATATATTTCATTATGGACGAGTCTTTCAAAAACCTGTTGCACAATTCCATTATACAGCAACAACACGGCTTCGTTAAACAGCGATCGACTACCACAAAACTTCTGTCGTTTACCAACTTTTCTTTGATAGGCTCGATAACGGCCTGCAAGTAGATGTAGTTTACACAGATTTTTGCAAAGCATTTGACAAGGTGGACCATGAAATGTTGCTGGATAAAATTGCCTTCAACGGAATTCGAGGCAATTTGCTGCGGTGGTTTGCATCATACATTCGTTCGGATCTTCTGACCGTTAGAAAGCTTTACGTACTTAATATAATTCTAACTAAGCATAAAACTCTATCGTTCAACCCACAGAAGACAAAAGGCAGAAGGAAAAACACGGTTGCTCCTACTGTGTCCGTAAAGTCTACATTCGCAAAAAGGCAATTCCCTAGGCAATCATCCCATTTATACAATTTTCTTAATAAAGAACTTGTTATATACCCACTAACCTACCGCGAATGTAAAAACGCTTTGTCTAAATGGCTTAAGTTAAAAACCTATGACGAAGTGGAAAATATGGTGCAATCAATGAGACTGTAATATTTATATTACGCTATGTTATTTATGGCGCTAATGGAAGTTAATGTTTTTACATTGATTCCGATCCCAAGACTAGTCGCAGGGTTAGCTACATTATTATATAAAACCTAGATAATAATTAATCTCCACCTGTATGAAGTTTGGATTATGACCCTCACCCCCCCACACTTACTCTCACCCACTACTCACTCTCATACACATACTACATACACATTCACCTCCACACCATCTCCTACACACAGAACAGCGCGTTATTTGTCTTTGTTTTATTTGTCTTTTACTCATATAACAATACTGTGTAAGTACCCATTTTGTTCCTGCATTTTTAATTGTATAAGTTCATTTAATATTATGATCAGGTTTAATAACTTAAATACAATTACATAACCTGGGGAAGGGCGGAGTATCCTAAAACAAGCATACTATTTGCTTAAATGGATTCTCCACATTGTAACTAGAATAAGGTATTTAAGTTGAAGCAATAAACTATTTTTTTTTTTTTTTTTTTTATACATCTCAAACCGCTCCCAAAAGGTGGTCATCAACGGATACAGATCAAATACTATTGAAGTTACATCCGGTGTTCCTCAAGGGTCTATCCTTGGGCCGTTATTATTTAACATATTTGTTAATGACATAGGTTATTGTTTTCACAACACAAAGTTCCTTTTGTATGCAGATGATCTGAAGGTCTACAAATCCATCAAATCCGTTAACGATTGCATTCTATTACAGCAAGACTTGGACAGACTAACAGAATACTGTCATAGGAACAAACTAAAGCTAATCCCTAAATGTAATTATCTTCTTTCACCAAAATCAAGCACATTATTATCTTCGCGTATACCCTTTGTCACGTGCCTCTCACTAAATTAAACTCAATTCGCGACCTCGGCGTTATACTCTATTCCAAACTATGCCTAGATTTACATATTAACAAAATTGTAAGTAAAGCTTACCAATTGTATGGCTTTATCATGCAATCTACCCTTGTGATCAAGAGAACCTCGTCATATCTATGCTTATATAAAGCCCTAGTTCGCTCACATTGGAGTTTGCAGTGTCAGTATGGAACCCCTTCTATAAAAAATATGCTGAAATGGTTGAAAATGTTCAGTACACATTTTTACGTGCCATGCACTATAGATGCCGTAAATTATAATAAACTGGTTCATTACAAAAATCAGTGATTTCCTCTAGGCGTCATCATTCAGACATAATTATGACTATGAACTATGGCAATCGAGCTATACCCGTAACGTTTCTTATCTAAGATATCAAACACATTTTTTTAGCAAGGAGAAATTAGGCAAACTGTGCACCAGAAAATAAAACGAATGAACATTTTGTTCATTCATTCATGCATTCAGAATTAATGCCACTCATTGTTAGTAGTACATCACTAGCACCTTTGTGTTTGTTGTCATAGGACAATATAGACAAGCTGAAATTTTAATGGTTGTTTTCCCGCAGCTATATGATTTGGTTTTGGTAGTACAATCCATTTATAAAAAAATTCAAGTAAAATATTAATAAATGACAGATTTACAATTGTGAAAAACAAAACTCGAAAGCGATCTAGAACCAATAGTGTTATAGAACGGCTGACAGAGCGCGGGACGGCGCGCGGGCGCCTGCGACGCGGCGACGTAGGCGTAGCTAGGTACCTACTCCTATGACATTCGCGGCACCACAACCGTAACATTTTATGTCTTTTACGTTCTCATTCTTTGAGTTATTTTTGTTACTGTTCACTATTTTTTCGCACATAATTATCTTTTGAGTGCAGTAAACACAGAACGACTTTACATTCACTGCCTTTTTCGTTGAGTCACCCGTGTGACTACCGGCGGTGGCAGAGGAGGAGCGGGGAGCAGAACTCGAAGAGGCAGTACGTGCAGGCTCGATAGCGGCAGCATGTGATTCTCCTTCGCGATCCGACGACGACTTTTGCGATAGACGGTCATGTTGTGACTCGTTTAGCGAGTCCTCTAACAGTTTTTAGAATGTTTAAAAATACAAGACGGCATTATTTTGAAATTATCTGTTAGAGCCCGTGACGTACTAACGATGCGACGCTTCGTGCTGTACTGAATCGAGATTGTATTGTATTCGCTTTTAAATATGTATTTGCTTTGTTGGCCGCACTCTCGGTGTTCCGCGCGGTCTATCTGCTTCTTTCTATAATCTGAGGTTGGATCGCTCAGATTCTGCCGAATTTGATTGACTGAGAGTCTTTTCCTTCCTTACCCTTCCTTGCAGACCTTCATATTCCAGTATTCCACGTAGAGTGATTGGTGACTCACCAAAGTCCATAGAAGTGAGTTCATTTTTTTAATACTTTTCTTGGATTTGGTTTCTAAGACTGCCTTTTACTGCGTAGTTAGAAATTAAATATGCTTATTTTCACGTGAATGCCATCTAGCTGTCAATCAGTTATGTCAACGTCAAATTGTCGGAATTGATAACGGGAAAATAAACACAGCTTTGCTTGAAAATGTCATTCGCCTTGTATGCATTTTGTTTTTCTTTTGTAAAAAGTAATAATTGGCTTGATAGTAACAAGTGATGTTGAATAAATTGATCATTGTTCCATGTCACTAATTTTCTTTAGTTTTACTTCATGTGTAGATAGTTTATAATCGACGGGGGTCGAATTTGGACGTGTTAAAGAAATGGCCGAAACGAGTACAATGAACTCCGATAATAAAGTGGAGCAGATCGAGAAGAAGGAAGGCATGGAGGGCATCAAGACGGAGGTGGATGCGCTGGTGAAGCACGAGCAGCTGGAGTGTGTGGCGTGCACGACGCGCAGCCTGGAGTGCGTGGACATCTACTGCACCACCACGCGCGCGTCCGGTGCCAAGCTCAGCACCTTCCTGCACAAGTTCACGCAGATGGACCTGGCCGGCCACACCGCCTGCAAGTTCATGTGCAAGAGCTGCTACGACCTTATTAACGTGCTCGAGCAGGCCGAGATAGAGTACGTCAAGTTGAAGGAGACTTTCGAAGCCATCCTCAGAAAGAATCCCCTGTTTGATTCTCAAACAGTCCAACCCATCCGGTTGTCAGACGTGAAGGCAGAGTTTGATGCTGATGATGATGACGACTATGTGTGTGACAATGTGCATGACGACGACTCCGACGACGAGCCCTTGGCCACGCAGAGCAAACGGAAGAGATACAGAGTTGAGAAGAAAAAGAAAAAAATGACCACAAACAAACGTAAAGTGAGAAGTAAAGCCAACAGTGACAGGTAACTTATTAATGTAATTATTGTGCAAAAGTAATTTATACACCAGGTATCTACTGGAGCCTCCGTCTGTGAAGTAGTAATGAGGCGGAACTCGTGAGGGAGATGCAAGGTTCACGCCCTCGCGCCCCTAGTCGCCGCAGGAGACGTCCTGGGCGTCGGGAGTCGCAAGCCGATTAACGGCCACCGTAGGCGCGGGCTTGCAGATGGTGAGCGATGGGTGGCTCGCCGTCAGGCCCGGGTCGACGTCGCGTTGTGTTCCACGCGCGCCTCAAAGAGATGTCAGCACCAACTTACGGGGTCCGTCAGGACCAATGCCTGCCAGGGTTGCGAGTTTGTCCGAAAGGGATATTGTGGCCCTGGCACACAGGCAATGGAAGGAACACGGGTGGGTTTTAGTCAGTAAAAGTCCGACACGCCCTCCCACTCCGCCCAGATCGGGAAAAGTTATTTGATTTCAACAAGGCTACAACTTTTATTATTTTAATCATATTTTATATAGTTTTTTTTGTTAATGTGAGGACGTTGTAGGCTTAATATACTGTAGATCTGTAGACCATTTTCTATTTTGTTAAGTACCTGGTAATTTTGACGGGCCTACTCTGTCCTCTCATACTTTGAAAATATTGTAAAATTCACTCATCATTTGTGATGGCTATCTCAATAGGAAATAATGACTGATTTGTCACTCATCACGTACATCCAAGTGCCAGTCAAAAAAAAGATACTGTTTCCTTATGGAAAATAACACCTTGAACATATTTAGGGTTCTGTATCTCAAAAAACAAAACCCTTAAACAATCACTTGTGTGTCTGTCCATCTGTCACAGCTGAATTGATCCCAATCTACTGGACCGATTAAGTTGGAATTTTGGTACACATGCATTTCTGTGACCCAAACACGTATTTTCAAACTTAAATAGCAGTGGAAGGGTTAATTGTATACGCTCGTTGTAATAGAAAATAAAAAATGTTGCAGGTGTTATTTCTCATTAGAAAACAGTATTTTTCTTTTCTTGTAACTTACATTTTTGGGGACAAACTGTTCGGCACCCAAATGAATATAATTATTAGCATACATAAATGGTTGTCAAGTAAGTTTATGTGATTGTTTTAGCTGGAAATGTGAGGAGTGCGGAGCAAAAGGTACCACAGGGGGTGCCATAGGCCTGACGGCTCACAAGCTGGCTGTGCACACAATGGACGACCCTTCTGCCCTGCTGCCAGAGGTCAAGATCGAGAACTCTACCGAAGGGTATGTACACTTTTGTATTATTATCTTGTAGATGTGTGGCTAACTGCACATTGGACGTTAGAAGATGCTAGTTCAGCTGGGAGTATTACGAGTCTAATGACTCACTAATGTTGGCAGGTGAGCAACTGATCCTAATCAGTACATTATAATTCACAATCATGTTTGCAAACTTAGTTAAAATTAGTCAGCTGGTACCACACGATATTCATTAGTATTACTAGCTGACCCGTGCCCACCCTGTTGGGCGGTAAACATTTTTACTCTATGAAACTCACAAATAACGTGGCTTTCTATGGGTAAAATAATACCTACCCTACCTGCCTACCCTACCTACCTACCTACCTACCTACCTACCTCCCATACTAACCTCCCCTACCTACCTACCCTACCTACCTACCTACCTACCCTACCTACCTACCCTACCTACCTACCCTACCTACCTACCCTACCTACCTACCCTACCTACCTACCCTACCTACCTACCCTACCTACCTACCCTACCTACCTACCCTACCTACCTACCTACCTACCCTACCTACCTACTCTACCCACCTACCCTACCTACCTACCCTACCTACCTACTCTACCCACCTACCCTACCTACCTACCCTAGCTAAAAAAAAAACTTCACATAAACCATCTACTAAATAGTCCGAACAAAGCCTAAACCTTTTTTTTTATAGGTGAGCCCGTTCTTGAGTTTAAAATTACAACGAAAAGTGGCATTGATTTTTATAGATATAGATGTAGTATCTATTTAAATTTTTCATTGTATATATTGTTTTCAGATCACAAAGTCCCTTATACAACAATGGCTTTGGTAACTGTCTAAAAGTTGAGATAGATAACTATGATGAAGATGATGACAGTTTGGGTGTTGATGAGCTTAGTAATGACATGCAACCTATCAAGAGAAAAATAGGCAGACCATTAAAGAGTAAGATGATACCAGCACAGCCTAGGAAGAAGAAGACCAAAGTGGTGCATCAGTGTGACCAGTGTGATGCTAAATATACTTCTTTATGTGAGTGGTAACTTTTATCTGGATAAATTGATCCTTTCACATGGAATTAGTACTCTCTAAAAATTGTTTCCATTAGGGTTAGTCCATTAAATTAACTGTTACACATATAGGTGTGTCAGAAAGATCTTGAATTAATGGTGTGGTGTTATAACACACTAGTTTTTGCCCGCGGCTTCGCCCGCGTGGGGTCGGAAATTATCCAACGGAAATCTACTACCGGGATTAATTTATTCTATGGTTTAATCCAGGTTTTTAACTATTTGTGTGTTCTGCCGTTTAGTCAACAAGGAACCCTTATAGTTTCACCATGCCCGTCTGTCTGTCTGTCTGTCCCCGACTTAACTCAGACTCTTAGTATCACGCCGACAAAGTGCTAAAATAAAATATATTTTTTTAGGGTACTTACCTTGCACGTAAAGTGGTGATGATTTTTTTATTTTCTCGTCTATCCGATGGTGTGGAGTATCGTTGGAAAGGCCGTTCAAAAATATTGCAGGTCAGCGAAAACCATTTTTCAATTCAGCGTCAACCTTTTGCGTAATATTAAGCTTTAAAGTGCTATTTTCGTTACAGTCAAGTGTTTCCCCCTTGCCAGCTAAATGGTTATTTTTGGATATGTGAAAAAATCCCTGGCAGTAGTATATTATAACAAAATTAAAAGGAAAACTATAACAGCTAATTAGGCTTTACAAGTTAACGAGTAATAGTCGACCAACTTACATTTTCAGTTGGAGAAGTGACCATGACCATGATTTATGGTGGAATATGTTTTTCAACTACAATGTTAAGTTTGTTTTTGGGATAAATTCATCCCAACTACGGAACCCTTCAATGTGTGTAGTCTGACATGCACTTGGCCGGTGTTCTGTCGTTACTACGGATAGCAGATGAAACGGTCATTGACTGCCGCGCCATCGTCAACCATAATTATTTTTACGCGTACCTAATTTTGAATTTGTGCTATTATTGATTGAAGGTGATATCTTTTAAAGTACTTATTCATTTAACGCATACCATGTAAAGCCATATTTTAATCAAAATGTAATGCCCAAATTTAAATAACATATTTTATTGGATAAGGATTCACTTATGACGGGTTAAAATAGCTTCAAAAATAACAATAGGTACATTTTTTATCAAATTCTGAAAGATAGAAATGGTTACTTAGGTCATCCTTAGGAGATATACATAATTATGCCATGGTGGATTTTTTTGTTGAACTTTTAAGATGTACAATCCTGTAGAACATAAATTTTATGTATCTCGACAGACAGACAGACGCGGTGGGGGACTTTTTTATAATATGTAAGGATGGCCGATTGCCGGTCTTTTTGTCATAGCAGTAAGTGTCGTTTTCGTGGTTCAATTGTTACCATTGTTGGTTTATTTAGATGATAGCTATACATGACCGGTCGTGGCAATGTTGCAGCGCGCCTGGAGCAGCACAAGCAGAAGCACGACGGCTCCAAGCCGCCCTACATCTGCGAGGTGTGCGGCGCGCACTACAAGCACAAGCGCGCCTGCGACATACACATCGCGCTACACAAAGGTATTATTGTTACAACCTAACAACCGAGAGGTGCACGACCCAACACTAGGTTGTGGAGATCAGATAGGTCCAACATAGGTGGGAAAAGACTAGGCAGATGATGATGAGCTGTGTTACAAATGTTGGTGCAGAATAAACTTTTTCGTACCACTTGCTCAAAAAAGTGACATTCTATGCCACAAAAAGCGAACACACCACTATAGTCATTTTTAATCTGTTAAGAAAGAAAATTGTACAGAGTTTCATTCATCCTCTAGGGGGAGAATGTGATTTAAATTTGGAATACTTACCGAAATTTATATTGAACTACATCTGTGTTTACACCATTGAGTTTGTATATAAAGCAATAAACATCTTTTTGAAAAAGTAATACGCATTTATTATGCAGTTATGATTATTAAATAAAATTACGAAAACCGACGAGGCCGTATGAGCTTGATGCCTTTGCTTTTCCGACAAAAAAATATTAGTCTAGGAATTTGCCGCGTTTTTGTTTTCTTCAAATACATAAACGTTAAGTTTATTTTAATTTATTTTTATAAATAAGTTAATGTTCTAAAATGCTTATCTCATATTACGAGGGCTGCACTAAAAGTATCGGGAATGGAATATTTCCACTGTTCCTGTCATATTAAAATCTTTTTAATTGAAAACTCCTTGGTTTTAAAAATCGAATACCATTTATTTATTTAAAAAAAGATTCTCGGTCTTGTCACAAGGTTTTGTCAAACTTGTTTAGTCGTTGAGAAAATGGAATTGACTCGAGAAAATTCAAGAGCGATGATTTATTATGACTTTCGAAGTGGTTTAACACAAAAACAGTGTGTTGACCGGATGATTTCTGCATTTGGTGATGAAACCCCATCCAAAACCGCAATTTATCGCTGGTTTGCTGAATTTCAACGTGGACGTGTCAAGCTCAGTGATGATCCCCGTCAAGGTCGTCCAAAAACTGCAGTCACCCGAGAAAACGTTGATGCTGTGCGTAAGCTGATTGAGGAAGATCGACATGTGACATACCGCGAAATTCAGGCAACTTTAGACATTGGCATGAGTCAAATACAAATAATCTTGCATGAACAATTAGGTGTAAAAAAGTTGTTTTCCCGATGGATACCGCATTCGCTCTGTGAAGAGCAAAAAGCGGCTCGCGTTACTTGGTGCGTCAGAACTCTCGAAAGATTCCACGCAGGATCCTCAAATGCTGTATACCACATTGTATCAGGTGACGAATCCTGGATATACGCGTACGAACCCGAAACAAAAAACCAGTCACGAGTTTGGGTGTTCGAAAATGAGTTAAAGCCAACAAAAATTGTTCGTTCACGGAGTGTTGCAAAAAAAATGGTGGCCTCGTTTGTCTCCAAAACCGGCCATGTTACGACTATTCCTCTTGAGGGACAAAGAACGGTTAATGCAGAATGGTATGCTAGCATTTGTTTGCCACAGGTCGTTTCTGAACTCCGTAAAGAGAACTGCAACCGCCGCATCATCCTCCATCACGACAACGCCAGTTCTCACACCGCGCACAGAACAAAAGAGTTTTTAGAGCAAGAAAACATAGAATTATTAGACCATCCGCCGTACAGCCCCGACCTAAGCCCTAATGATTTCTATACTTTCCCTAAAATAAAGAATAAATTGTGTGGACAGAGGTTTTCATCACCTGAAGAAGCTGTGGACGCCTACAAAACGGCCATTTTGGAGACCCCAACTTCCGAATGGAATGGTTGCTTCAATGATTGGTTCCATCGTATGGAAAAATGTGTCAAATTTCGCGGAGAATACTTCGAAAAGCAATAAATACATTTTTAAATAGTAATGTTGTGTCACTTCCTTGATTCCCGAAATTTTCAGTGCCGCCCTCGTGTTATTGTGTTAATTTTTTCGCAAATGGTACGAAAAGTAGAGTATTTTCCTCGGTGATAAAGCTGTCTTAGTCTTGGGTGAACTTAAATCCCTCGCTACACTCAGGACTCGTCTTAAATCCCTCGCTTCCCTCGTGATTTAAGTTTTTAACACCCTCGCTACGCTCGGGAGTAAACCTCGAGTCCTTCGTTACGCTCGCGATTTAAATCGTCATCCGCGACAGAAGACACTGCTTTATCCCCTTGGTTAATAATCTACTATTCTTTTATCTAATGTCAACTAAAATATTAACTATAATTTCAGGTATAAGTGACTGGAAGTGTGAAGAGTGCAATAAGTTATTCCCGTCTAAGAATGCGCTTCAGAGGCATAACAACATACATACGGGCAAGTTGAACTATCAGGTATGTTTCCACCCTCCGTGTATTCTCATTAAACTTTCTGGATCAGAATGCTTTTTTTTTGTTGGTATTTTTTTTATACTTGCATGGACTTTCCTCTGATGTGTACGAAAAGACAAAGCAACATTTTTTTGGGGTCGTTTTAACCCGACAGCGGCGAATTTCCAGAGGAAGGGATTTCGAACCTTGGAGCATCCTGACTGACTAGGTTTTAAGCTGTCATTGTGCTCTTAATACTCGTAAGTTTAGAATTTAGATTTTATTAGTGATTTTACTAAATGAATGCAAGCCTTTATAAGCCATTGATAAAGTTACGTTAATTTTAATAAGGTATTTACTCATTACGGGCCTCCTATCAATAAGCGAATTTGAGGTTTTGGATAATATTCTATAATTTTTTGTTTACACACGTCGCGTCTAGCGGGGCCCTGTGTAGGTCGGGGCCCGACCGTACATTCGGCCGATATTATGGCGGTAGCTAGTTAGCCAGGCCCCGGACAAATGTCAACCACTAACGAGACCTATAGTGAGTCCGTATACTCCGTATACGATTTGGCGAAAATTAAGGATGTGGTACAGACCATCAAACTGAACAACTTCCTCCCATCGTAATCGTGAAAAAAAAACCCGTCGTCCCTTAAATTTAGTCGTGTAGGTATTGCAGCTTTGTATGGAACGACTGATTTTTTTCATGATTATGATGTTGGTCCCCGGGAGGAAGTTGTTCAGCTTGATGGTTTGTACCACATCCTTAATTTTCGCCACATCGTATACGGAGACTGTATAGATAAATAGTTAATTACATAGGGAGACATTTTTATTACAACATGTCAATCTGTCAGTAAAGTCATAGTTAAAATAAATTATTTTTAACCGACTTTAAAAAGGGGGTGGTTCTCAATTCGTATGTATATATTTTTTGTTGTTGAATATACAGCTCGACTGATTTTAAAAGAAACATTGCGCGTGCAGTTCCGTACACGTGACATTTCATTTTCATTTCATTTATTCGTGAACAATTTTCATCGTGTTGAATATACATGCAAATTACATAAAAAATATATAAACCATGAATTATTAATTAGAATTCCAAGAAATTCAAAATATATAGTGCCTAACAGTTTCAAATATAATGTCCAAACATTTTTAAAATACTACTAGACAGTTCAAAAATAATGTCAAACAATTTTAAAAATGATGTCAGGAGATTTTAGATTTTAAATGATGTCAAAAGTTGTAATTTTTCGGCATCAGAGTGGCATCAGTTCCAATGTCATCAAATTGTAAAAATTAGTGTCAGATAAAATTTATAGTTACACTTTATAATGTTAACAGTCAACATAGCATCTACAATTAATTCCAATCTAAAACAATAATATTACGGTTGTCGCTTATCATCTAGGTACTCATCGACGCTGTAATAGCCCTTCCTCAATAAATAATTATGTCTTCAATTTGTTTTTAAATAAGTTTGCGCTATTTATGCTTTTAAATTCTAAGGGAAGCTTGTTGTATAGAAATACTGATTGGTACCTAGGACTGTGATGAACCACGTTTAGTTTCGGTTGTATTGTGTTAGGGAAGTCTTTCCAACGTGTATTTACTCTAACTTGTCGTTGGTCATCAGTTTCATATTTGTGCAAGTTCTTAACAAAACTTTTAACTTTATTTACAATTGAACATT
This sequence comes from Tiliacea aurago, assembly GCA_948098905.1. Classification (NCBI taxonomy): domain Eukaryota; kingdom Metazoa; phylum Arthropoda; class Insecta; order Lepidoptera; family Noctuidae; genus Tiliacea; species Tiliacea aurago. The sequence goes on from OX402578.1 coordinate 29,678,692, forward strand.
ATAATTGAAACCTTAATTAAAATATACATGGTAAAACTAAAATATATATAGTATGTACAAGTTTATAATAAAACAAAATAAAAAACAAAGGGGCGGAAAGCTCATTGGGCATCAACAAATTCGTCCGCATCGCTGTCAATGGGAAAAGTGCCCAAAAGGCTGGCAGCATTGCCACGTTGGATGGCAATGCTGATTCTTTGGGCTAAAAATAGGCCAGCCCTCTGGTCACATGAAGAGTCGACCAACCGCTTGGCGATGTCCTGAAATACACGATGAGCACACGGACCCCAAGGCCCTAGCGTTTCAACCCCAAACGGTAAAAAAAAAAAAAAAAAACTGGTTAGCAGCACCAGTATATAAAGGCATGGCACTGTCAAAATATGAAGTGTAATGAAATGGTCTTTGCACGAATCCGTCTGTTTTAAGCGGGGCATTGTCCTTAAGAGGAAATGCGGGCGGAGAGACGAGATCCGACTGAATAGCCTAAGTAAAAAGTCATAAATCGAGGTTCGGCTCTCACCTATTTCCTCCTCCAATATTGGACCAATTTAAAAGATATTTCTTATACTGAATAAGAAGGATATAATAATATACTGTGTCCCTATGTTTTTCTTTTTTTATTAATAGTTGGCAAATTTGTACAATAGCCCTCTGTTGTCAGCGTCAAGGAAAACATAGGGACATACAAATAGTCGATATTTATTTTACTGTAAAATATCATTGCTTTAGGCCCCTGCCTCGAATTTAGCGGGCAGCGGCGGCGGCGGCGCGGGGGCGGCGCGGGGGCGGCGCGGGGGCGGCGCGGGGGCGGCGCGGGGGCGGCGCGGGGTCGGCGCGGGGGCGGCGCGGGGGCGGCGCGGGGGCGGCGCGGGGGCGGCGCGGGGTCGGCGCGGGGGCGGCGCGGGGGCGGCGCGAGGTCGGCGCGGGGGCGGCGCGGGGTCGGCGCGGGGGCGGCGCGAGGGCGGCGCGGGGGCGGCGCGGGGGCGGCGCGGGGGCGGCAGGATCTTATGCGTAAAATCAAATGGAGCGGGTCTCGAACTGCGGGGGCTCCAGGCGCCGCGCCGCCGCCCGCTGCGCGCTACATTCGAGGCAGGGGCCTTAAGGTCATTAACCAGAAAGAAAACAGGCGAGAGCGTTTCTATGGAGAAAAGACCGCCCGCATTTCCTCTTAAGGCTCTTTTTTGAATTACAAATGCCGAGTGGATATTGTACTTACAGCTTTTGCCCCAAAACTCAATACTGTATCTAAGCCTAGACTCAACCAAGGCAAAGTATACCATCTTAAGCTGGGCCAAGGTCAGTTTTTCCCTCAGGCTTCTAATTGCATAGCATGTTGAGCTAACAGACTTCGTTACAGACGATGTCTAAACCTTCCAGTTTAATAATGCATCAATGTGAACACCTAGGAATTTTACATAGTCAACCACTTCAACTTTGTTGCCACATGACAAAACCTCAAGACTAGCGTTGTTCCGAACGTTTGACTTGAATAGTACACATTTTGTTTTATTTACATTGAGCTTAAGATTGTTTGTACCAAACCAGTGTTCAAAAGCTTTTAATAAGTTATTATTTTTTCATTCTAAATTATTTAAGTTATTTGCAGACACTATTGCATTAGTGTCATCCGCAAAAATAACGAGCCTAGTGTCTGTAAAACGTTCTTTTATGTACTCAATTTAATCATTAAGGAATAGGATGAAGAAAATTGGACCTAAAACAGATCACTGAGGGACACCTCGAAATACTGTAATTAAATTGGAGTTCAATATTTTTTTGTCAATATGTGTTCAATATGCATTCAATATGTGTTTGACAGAAGTAAAACTTTAAAAAAAATTAAGAATAAGGGAGATTTAGTGTGAGAGATAGAGAGAGAGAGTGAGAGAGAGTTATATGTTTCTTCTCTCTCATGTAACGAAATGTGCCTAAACGTAACACGCCCTTGAAATTTCAACCTAAGTTCTAGTCCAATTATGAATCGCCGCCTAAGAAGTATTACTTCAAAAACAGTCGAGAGGTGTCGTGTGACACCCGGATGGAACGAAGTTCCTTTCGCTTGTACACACTTGGCGAATGACAGTCAGCATAAGGGTGCCCGCACACGCTGGCGACTTTCTCAGCTGGCGATTTTCTCAGCGATTATCGCCAGCGACATTTTGAGCGACTCAACGCACACGTGCGATATTTTGTCGCTGGCTGTCGAGGGATGTGCTCGTCATGGATTAACAGATATCGATGTTTAACCAAAAATTGAATTTCTTTCTTCGAAGAATAGTGTTCATCCGAAATCATAAGTTAAAAAGTACTAACGCTTGAATTATTATAACAATTAGAATGACCTACAATTTTAGTATAAATACATAAGTTTTAGTATAATAACATTAAACTGTTTTATAAACTCATCTTAGTATCTACCTAGGTAGGTATGTATTTACCTCTCTATCACTTTCACACCTAAACCGTGTAGGTACTTACAAAAAACTTATTACATGAGTAGGTACTTATCTAAGTAAACAAAACTTTTAATTATAATAATAATAATAAATTTATTGAAACGAAAAAACTCAGTGAAAAGTGAGCTGAGAAAATTGCCAGCGACATTTTGAGCGACTCAACGCACACGTGCGATATTTTATCGCTGGCTGTCGAGGGATGTGCTCGTCATGGATTAACAGAGATCGATGTTTAACCAAAAAATGTACTTATTTCTTTCTTCGAAGAATACTGTTCAACCGAAATCAATAGTTCAAAAAAGTAATCACGCTTGAATTATTATAACAATTAAAATTACCTACCGTTGTAGTAGGTAGCTAATATTTTTAATTTTATAAACTCATCTTAGTATCTACCTAGGTATGTACATCTGTATCCTTTTACACCTAAACCATATAGGTACTTACAAAAAACTTATAACATAAGTAGGTACTTATCTAAGTAAACAAAACTTTTAATTATAATAATAATAAATTTGTTGAAACGAAAAAACTCTGTGTTCGATAACAACTGCATTAGTAATAATACTGTGTCGCAGTCATTAAATTATATTATTTTATTTTATTATATCAATATTCATCGGTGAGCAATGACGCAACGTCATTCCTTAGCAAAGAGTACCCGGGCGATTGTTGCTGAGCCGTGTGCGTTAGCTAGTACATTTCCATACGTTCCATTCTGCTGCGACAATCGCTACGCCCGGAATCCAGCGATTTTATTCATGAGCGACTTTTAGTAGCACGTGGGCGTTACAGCATAGAACTCCATACGTTCCTTTTTCGGCGACTCAAAAATCGCTCAGCGATAAATGTCCGTGTGCGGGCACCCTAAAGTGTCGTGACGGTCAAAGTGTTACTTCACAATCGGCGATCATAGACAATTACCTGCGAGCACGATTGTGTAGAGCGCTTACCCGTCTGTAGTCGCCTATCATCGTTTATGCTCGCCATATGATCGCGATGATCGGTGAGTTTTCGGTTGTTCGGGCACTCATCAAAGGGAATTTCGGCTAGACGGGCTAGTTGCGTAACGTGCCCACACGATCGCCGATCATTCATTCAAATCATTCACCGGAGGACACCGAAGCCGTGAATACGTGCGTGTGTCGTCTCGAGTTAGTTTTAATTCGATAATTTCGATAATAATCGCTATGACCACCCAGGTCAAATAAAGACATATTACGGCACTGAAAATTTCGGGAATCAAGGAAGTGACACAACATTACTATTTAAAAATGTATTTATTGCTTTTCGATGTATTCTCCGCGAAATTTGACACATTTTTCCATACGATGGAACCAATCATTGAAGCAACCATTCCATTCGGAAGTTGGGGTCTCCAAAATGGCCGTTTTGTAGGCGTCCACAGCTTCTTCAGGTGATGAAAACCTCTGTCCACACAATTTATTCTTTATTTTAGGGAAAATATAGAAATCATTAGGGCTTAGGTCGAGGCTGTACGGCGGATGGTCTAATAATTCTATGTTTTCTTGCTCTAAAAACTCTTTTGTTCTGTGCGCGGTGTGAGAACTGGCGTTGTCGTGATGGAGGATGATGCGGCGGTTGCAGTTCTCTTTACGGAGTTCAGAAACGACCTGTGGCAAACAAATGCTAGCATACCATTCTGCATTAACCGTTCTTTGTCCCTCAAGAGGAATAGTCGTAACATGGCCGGTTTTGGAGACAAACGTGGCCACCATTTTTTTTGCAACACTCCGTGAACGAACAATTTTTGTTGGCTTTAACTCATTTTCGAACACCCAAACTCGTGACTGGTTTTTTGTTTCGGGTTCGTACGCGTATATCCAGGATTCGTCACCAGATACAATGTTGTATATAGCATTTGAGGATCCTGCGTGGAATCTTTCGAGAGTTCTGACGCACCAAGTAACGCGCGCCGCTTTTTGCTCTTCACAGAGCGAATGCGGTATCCATCGGGAAAACAACTTTTTTACACCTAATTGTTCATGCAAGATTATTTGTATTTGACTCATGCCAATGTCTAAAGTTGCCTAAATTTCGCGGTATGTCACATGTCGATCTTCCTCAATCAGCTTACGCACAGCATCAACGTTTTCTTGGGTGACTGCAGTTTTTGGACGACCTTGACGGGGATCATCACTGAGCTTGACACGTCCACGTTGAAATTCAGCAAATCAGCGATATATTGCGGTTTTGGATGGGGCTTCATCACCAAATGCAGAAATCATCCGGTCAACACACTGTTTTTGTGTTAAACCACTTCGAAAGTCATAATAAATCATCGCTCTTGAATTTTCTCGAGTCAATTCCATTTTCTCAACGACTAAACAAGTTTGACAAAACCTTGTGACAAGACCGAGAATCTTTTTTTAAATAAATAAATGGTATTCGATTTTTATCACCAAGGAGTTTTCAATTAAAAAGATTTTAATATGACAGGAACAGTGGAAATATTCCATTCCCGATACTTTTAGTGCAGCCCTCGTATTAGATATAATATTTGGGAATATATAATTCGAATACAAATACTACATAAAATCTTAAGTTATTGCAATTACTTCAATCTATTACTATGAAAACAACAAGGCGCCGGGTGATGACGGAATTACGGCCGAGCTCCTGAAGGAAAACCCGTTCTCAAGTTCCTCCAGAGGCTGTTTGATTCCGTCATACTCGAGGGCAAAACGCCACAGGCATGGAACAGATGTGTGGGGATCCTTTTCTTTAAGAAGGGAGACAAATCCTCCCTAAGAATTATAAGCCCATCTCACTTCTGAGCCATGTCTACAAGCTGTTTTCAAAAATCATTACGAACCGTCTCGCGCGCAGGCTTGACGACTTCCAGCCTCCCGACCAATCCGGATTCCGTAAAGTCTTTAGCACAGTAGACGACATACATACGCTGCGGCAGGTAATACAGAAGACCGAAGAGTATAACCTGCCTCTCTGCTTAGCGTATGTGGACTACGAGAAAGCCTTCGATTCGATCGAGACATGGGCTGTACTGCAGTCTTTTCAACGGTACCAGATCGACTATCGGTACATCGAGGTACTGAAGTGTATGTACAAAAACGCCACTATGTCAGTCCGACTCCAAGACCAGACCTCGAAACCTATCCTTCTGCAGCGAGGTGTGAGGCAGGGAGACGTTATCTCTCCGAAACTGTTCACCGCTGCACTGGAGGATGTCTTCAAGGTTCTGGACTGGAAAGGGCTAGGCATCAACATCAATGGCGAGTACATCACTCACCTTCGGTTTGCCGACGATATACTTGTCATGGCTGAGACGTTGGAGGACCTCAGTAGAATGCTCGATGACCTCAGTAGAGCTTCCGAAAGAGTGGGTCTTAAAATAAACATGGACAAGACAAGACCAGGTCATGTCAAATGCCCATGTAACACCCACCTCATGAAGATCGGAGACGCCACTCTCGAAGTTGTGGACGAGTATATTTACCTCGGACAAACTGTCCAGTTAGGTAGGTCCAACTTCGAGAAAGAGGTCAATCGTCGAATCCGACTCGGCCGGGCAGCATTCGGGAAGCTACGCAATATCTTCTCGTCCCACATACCGCAGTGTCTCAAGACAAAAGTCTTTGACCAGTGCATGTTGCCAGTGATGACCTATAGCACTGAAACGTGGTCGCTCATAATGGGCCTTATCAGAAGGCTAAAAGTCGCCCAAAGGGCAATGGAGAGGGCTATGCTTGAAGTTTCTCTACGTGATCGAATCAGAAATAAAGAGATCCGCAGGCGAACCAAGAATTGCCAGCTTAAGTGGCAGTGGGAAGGGCACATTGCTCGCAGAACTGATGGCCGATGGGGACAAAAGGTACTGGAGCGGCGACCGCGTACCGGAAGACGTAGCGTTGGAAGGCCTCCCACAAAGTGGACCGATGACCTTGTGAAGGCCGCAGGTATCCGCTGGATGCGGGAAGCACAGAACCGGTCGAAGTGGCGGTGCTTGGGGGAGGCCTATGTCCAGCAGTGGACGTCTTTCGGCTGAAATGATGGTGATAATGAGGATACGATGAATGCTCAAACACCACCATAATTCTTTTCCTCCATGTTTTTTAAACGACTTGTCGTTTTATCACATTTTCATAATGGTTGTTTAGTGGCATCACGTTCACTCATCCTCTATAGAAAAGGGAGGATCCTCCGATCTGACGGGTGTTGTGTCTGGTGGGCAACTGCCCAACGATTGATGTCGGGATGTTGTATATATGCTAGTCGCGTGGTAAACTCTGCTTGCGCGATGCAGGATTTTGCGTGACGTCAATGTGACGCGTAGTTCGCATGTGGGTCGATGTTGATGCCGCTACATCACTCCCCTCCGGAGATCGGAGGTTGATAGTGGGCTGAGTCATGTATCTTGCGATGCTTGCCAGTGCCAGTAGAGGGTTCCAGTGAGTCGAAACCGGGTTCCGCATAGTTCTCGGTGAGTCGGAACTGTCTGCGGTGATACCCCAGTGCGTCGGATGTAGTACAGCGCCGGGTTGTGGCGGACTGCTGGCGTCGACCAGGAGAGGTATAATGTTCTCTGCTTGTGGACCGGCCGAAAGTGCAGTGTGCTGTGCCAAAGTTGCTGATGAGGCTGTGGTTGATGATCAGGGATGCGCGTCAGCTGCATGCTGGTGGTCAGGATACCCGTTCAAGCCGTGGGTGCTGGCTGGCTGTGTGACTCGCCGCTCGAAAGCTTGAGGAAGTGATGATGATGATGACGTCACGCTGAAGTGGTTGCACGAAGGCTGAGCTGTCGGTCATACCATGTCGATGTCGATCACCAGTTTAGAGGTATGAGGAACAGGGTGTAAAGTTCACTCATCCTCAATAGAAAAGGGAGGATGCTCCGACCAGACGGGTGTTGTGTCTGATGGGCAACTGATTGTGACTGACTCGATATATTGATCAGTTAATATAATAAACGATTGATATAATTTTAAAGCAACTAATTTTTATAAGCATAACATACATTGAATATAAAATCGTTTGATATACCACTCAAAAGACATAAAACCTATTTAGTCTAATATGTGTATGTGTGTGTGTATTTAGTGTAATATATTTTATTTCCTGTAAAAACATGCAAAAAAGCATACACCATACATGCAGCATGCAAGCAAGCATGTAGCACGCAAGCATGCATGCATGCAGCAAGCATGCAACATGCAGCAGGCATGGTTTCTGTCACGGCTCCGGCGCTGCAGGGCTTCGGCGGTCCCACGCGAACTTATCGTCGCAGATGTGTTTCACACTCACACAGAGTGTTGAAACCACCTGCTCCTCAGCTCGCGGGGCGGCTCGCCCCTACGCGCCTACGCGATTTTAAATAACACTCTAGGGGTAGGGCAGACAAGACTACGTGGAGTCGGTTTTGCAGCGATTCTTTTCTGTCACGCCGCTCACGCAAAACGCTCAATCAAATTAATCGCAATATTATATATTTTAAACGATAGGCCTAATGATATTCGATTAAATAAACGTTATAAGTATCCAATAACGTTATACGAAATAAGTTTTAGAGTAGGTATATAAATGTTTTAACTAAAGAAATTATATGAACAGTTGGTATAACTCACGTTTATTATATCTTGTGAACGTTATTGAAATGTAAATATACCAAACAACTTTATATGATATGAGACGCACCCGATTTAGTTTAGTAAGTATAATTATTACATTTTAAGGCAGCAAGATAATACAATCAATGCTACGTACAGTCAGCCCCTTAAAGATGTCTACAACCATTGTTCCATAACATTGTATCCACCGTACAGGCACAAAACATAGTATACAATTTATTTTACCAAACCAATGTTGAAAAATTGTCCCAAAACATCTATATCTATGACCAAAAATAGGTAACCTACATAAATCTCACAAGTATGTACTTATGCAGTAATCATTCAATAATCAGGTACTTACTTAAACAAATCTTAAAGATCTTTCAATTAAAAAGTTCAACTTCGAGATCAGGTGCTAGAAATAAGTTGTTTTTTTTTCTTTCTTGGCAACTGAGCCGGTGTCGACTATTCTGCCAGCGTCACGTTGAGACGGCAGCACAATACGATGTCTCGATGTCGACGTCAATTGCCATTTACCCTACTACCGCGTCAGACTGACATAAATTATTATTGTCATGACAACGATCACATGTTAAGGTAGTCCCTCACCGGGAGCATTTGCGTGTATTGTAACGGTTCAGATTCGAGTATTTCATCAGTGAATACTTCCAGACGAGCCTGGCGAACATTACAGTGCGTACGTGTAATGATACAGTTCATAACATTGCAGCAGTGAGTCCAGAAAACCGAGCTTTACACATAAATCGATGTAACATGTACTACGAATACTCATAGTTCGAGCCGTTACAAAAGCGAAGTCAGTGCGTCGAGCTGGCGCAGTATTGTAACGCATTGTTCATAATCAAATCATGGAATGTTAATTATACACGAATACCCGGTGAGTGAACCCTTAAAAATCCTTGACAACATTCGTCATGATTTATCTATTTGTATTTCAAATCAAAAATCTAAAAACAAATGACACGTCAGTGTCATACGTCATACATGAAATGAAAAGGACAAAAATAAAATTCTTGTTCTTATATTAAACGAATTTAATGACGTGTTAAGGCTCCTACAGACCGGCGCGACTCGCGACGCGACACAAAGGCACCGCTCGTCGAGCGACACGCGGGGTCTTTGTGTCGCGTGATCGCGTCGCGTGGCGCCGGTCTGTAGAAGCCTTCATTCGATATAAGTCGTATGACGTATGTTTGGGACAAAAAGTTTACTTTGTGTTGGTAAAATAAATTGTGTAAGCTATGTTTTGTACCTATACCGACGGTGGATACAATGATATGGAAGCCAATTGTTAAAGATATGAAATTAAATGACTCGTTTGGAATTAACTTGATTTAATAGTTTATTTTTGGCTCAGATAATCTGAGAGTTTTGGTTACGCTTTATAACTTAAATCGATCACGGTAGCGGTACGTCCGCCGTTGACCGAATCTGTAGGCGAGTAGTGGGGCGCGGCCGTTGGCTCGATCAGCTGTGTCATGTGGGAGCCTCCTGCCGCGCGCCGCTACATGCGTATGATGCGTGAACAAAGGTTGTTAACAATGAAATGGTTCCCTGTCCATGTATACATTTTTTTGGGGCTGACTGTACGCCGTAATTGTCATGTACGTTAGTCCTTTAGTAAGATTATTTCTATCATAAGTTTAATGTATGTGATGTGACTGTTTTTTTAAATAAATAAGCTCTCATTCGCCAAGTGTGCAGAGTATAAGGTGCAATAAGGAACTTGGTTTCATCAACATGCAGATTTTAGCCACTTTAAAAGTAACGATGAAAAATTACGTCATAAGACTCTTTTTTGCCTGTTCCAGTGCGACTTATGCGGCAAGTCGTTCATCCACACGTCGTCGTTCAAGATGCACAAGCTGTCGCACTCTGGCGTGAAGCCGCACGCGTGTGACGTGTGCGGCCTGGCGCTCATGACGCGCTCGCACCTTAAGCGGCACAAGCGCGTGCACAGCGGGGAGAAGAGGCACGAGTGTGCGGTGTGCGGGAAAAGATTCTCTGAGAGGTATGCACTCAAGCCTATTCAAATTAATGTCGATTATTGTTGTTATGTTCCAAACTTGATTCCTCCCACTTATGTTTTAAATGAAAACTTCTTTAGGCGCGTTGAGTGATTTCTGGTGGGGGTACAAAATAATGGTTTCGTGTCACCGACATGCTAACCGCGTCACGTGACGTGTATCCTTAGACTGGGTTTTTTTGTATGTTTTTTTGTAATGGATACATACAATAATGTACTACATGTTTATAGTACTCATCATTACCCATACAAAAGTCCGCGAGGCTATAAAGATAAAGATACTTTATTTGTCAAACATGCGGATACATAAACTGCGGATACATAAACTGCGGATACATAAACTGCGGATACATAAACTGCGGATACATAAACTGCGGATACATAAACTGCGGATACATAAACTGCGGATACATAAACTGCGGATACATAAACTGCGGATACATAAACTGCGGATACATAAACTGCGGATACATAAACTGCGGATACATAAACTGCGGATACTTAAACTGCGTATACATAAACTGACTTAATCAGACATGCAAGGTATTTCATTCATAGATGTTGTGTACGTCCATGTTTTACCAATAACGGCGTACAAATTTTGTAGGTATAAAAAAAAAATTACATTTAATTGCTTTTTACATATTTAGTCATTCTAAATTTCATTACAAAATAACAAACAAATAGATAATAATTGATGTCCGGATATTAAACACACATACATAAACAGTCAGTACACATAAACTGTTAAATAAATAAATAAATAAAGTTTAGGTATAATAATATAGTCAAAATAAATTAAATTATGTCCAAAATATTCATTAATGCAGTAAATGGAATCGTACAAAAGCTTATTGATTTAAGATCACATTAAATTGTTATTCATATCTATGTAAATTAGAAGTCGGAAGAGAAAAGTCCTTCTCATTTAAAAAATCTGTAACACTGTAATACACTTTACTAACTAAAAAAAATCTAAGCTTATTTTTAAAAAGTGACACGGGCAGTTCTCTCCAACTTTTAGGTACTTTATTAAATATAATAGGAGCCATACAGAAGACACTTGCGCATGAGGGTTGTTCTCGCAGTATGAGAGCATATCCTGCTGTTGTCTCGCCTATTACGTCAGACTACTTCATCTAATCGTTTAAATCGATGTTGATTTGTTTTGACAAAAACAGCTACTCCTAAAATGTACAGACATGGCAAAGTAAGTATTTTATATTTTTTAAAGTAAGGCACGCAACTATCAGTAGGTTTCATTTTAAATATTGATCGAACGCATCTCTTTTGAGCTTTGAACACCGTGTCTTTTTCTGTTGAGTTGCCCCAGAAAATGACACCATAGCGTAGATGAGATTCTGTTAAGCTATAGTAGGCTGTAAGTAATGCCTCCACACTTATTATTGACGACAATGTGTGTAGGGCATAGGCAGATTTACTGATTTTCTTGCACAAGATTTCGATATGGGATTTCCAATTCAGTTTTTTGTCAATGTGGAGCCCTAAAATTGTTGTTGTTTCTACCTCTTCTATAGGCTGGTTATCGTAGTGTATACTTAAATCACTCTTACTATTGATCCGTTGACTAAAATGTATTACTTTAGTTTTTGTCAGGTTAATTTTTAAGTTATTGGTATCTAGCCACTTTACCATTCGATTTATAGAATCATTTATGTCACTCTCATAAGTATCAACACTTGTACAAGGTATAGTTATGGTGATCATTGGCAAATAGCGTCAGAGGTTGAGGGATGCTATTCGGTAGATCATTAATGTATAATATAAATAAAGGGGGCCCTAGAACACTCCCCTGTGGCACACCAAACGAAACTATACGTTCCGAGGATTGAGAAACGATATGTGTCTAACTATTACATTAAAGTCACAATAACCGTTTTTGTTCCAATTAGTCAATCAATGGGTAGAATCGAATGACAATGACATTCTTATCATGATATTAATCCTTATCCAACGAAATATTTTCATATAATCAAGGTTGATTATGTTCTACATGAAAATTCCTCTTTGAATTATTCAAATCGGACTTTTCGTTTAGAAATTACGACGGGTAGGTATAAAAATGTTCAAAAGTAAGAAATATGTGTGAGCGATGTGAGCGAACCGCACTACGCATAGTCTATTAGTTACCTACATATTACTTTTGAAGTGAAAACTTGCGCGTTGAGCAATTTCTGGGTGAACAAAAATCATGGAACTCGCGTCATCGTCACCGAACGCTTCGATACAATTCACAAGTTACTTAGTTTTCACTTCTGACGTGCAGTCCTACGACTGATTTTTGTGGATCAGAAAATCCTATGTGTTAATAGGATTCACGCGGATAGGATTCGCGTGTCAGTTTGTGTTTGTTTCTCAGTTCGTTTGTTTATTCCTCAGTTCGTTTGTTTATTCTATTGTTTTTCACCTGCTAAACGAATGAAAGAAGATGAAACTGGATCCATCTTCACACGTGAAGCTCATGACACTTTTTGGGATTGTTTCAATGAAGTGGCAAAGTATAATAGTACCTAGTGATCGTCGCGATCAAGGAAAACAAAATCCAATTGCTAACGAGATTGACTTTTTCTTAAAGACATCTCGAATCGATCGCAATCTTGACCCATACATTTGGTGGTCACTTTATTTGAATCAGTACCCACAGTTGTCAAGGTTTGCTAGAATTTATCTTTCAGCACCTGGCAGTAGCGTTTACAGCGAAAGGCTATTTTCAAAAGCTGGTCTCGTATACAAAGCCAAGCGGAGTGGCCTCTTACCAACAAATGCAGAAAATTTGGTATTCATTCACCACAATTTGCTATTTGTTAATTTTGAGTACTAAACTAATTAATAGAACAAAACATTTTTGACGTGCAATTATAAAAATAAACGGTGTCCATGTTAAATTAAACGAGGTTTTGATAAAATAACAGTGGTTGATTTAATAATAGTAAAAATAAAAGAGCGACACATGCGAACTATGCAATGGCAGACGTGCAAAAGGGAGGAGAGCGAGCTAGCACATACAGAAAGAGTTCGCTATATAACGATGACCACAGATTAGACTAGAACGTTCTAATGTCATGTAAACAAGGCTACAGATTTACAAGTATATATTCTAACACTCCCTCTAAATTTTAGCCTTGCTTATTCTAAACAATAACAACAACAATAGCAAACAAAATCTTGATTCTAACAAACATGTAACCCTAACATTTAATTTTTGGATTTGCAACAACACCAATTTGTTGTCTTAAGGAGATAAATTTGATCCTATTCAACGGTTTTGTAAAAATATCAGCTAGTTGCTGGTCGGTACAAACATATTTTAGGTCAATTAGTTTTTCTACATATTTCTCCCTTATAAAATTCAATCTGACATCAATGTGTTTGCATCTCTTATGATGATCATTATTTTTAATAAGGCATATAGCACTCTGGTTATCAATATTAAGAGTAATACAACCCTGTTTAAAATGGTTCAAATCGAGCATCAGCTGTCGAACTCAAAGAGCTTCCTTGGCAGCACAACAGGAGGCCATGAACTCGGCCTCGGTGGTAGATAGTGCGACAGTTGGTTGTCGTTGACTGCTCCACGTCACGGCGGCCCCGTTTTTCATGAAGACGTATCCCGTAGTGGATCGTCTTGTAACTGGGTCGTTGGCATAGTCAGCATCTGAGTAACATTCTAAAATGCCACCTAAGTTAGATCTGAAACAAAGTCCAAAATGACTGGTTTGTTTTAAATATTTGAAGATTCATGCGTTTCATCATAGCTATTAAGAAAGCGGCTTGCAGTGCTTACTGCAAACATTATGTCTGGTCTGCTTACTATGGCAGCAAACATAAGAGATCCTATAGCTTCTCTGTAAGGCATCTTTATCTCATTGCTAGACACAGAGCTTTTCACAAGTGTTACATGCGGATCTGCAGGTACACTAATCGGATTAGCATCACACATACCAAATTTTATTAGTAAGTTCTCAATATACTTTGTTTGATGAATAAAAATGTAATCAGCAGTTGAAGTCGTTGAGTCGATGAAGTTGGATGCTTTGCAAATTTTAACACAGAATTCATTCTTCAGTTCATCCAGAACATCAGTAAGTTTGGTTGAATCTATTGATAGTAACAATCCATCATCAACATAAAGTAATAGGTAAACTTCTGTTCCTCTGATGCAGCTTTTATACACACATCTATCAGCATGACTGTTCACAAAGCCATATTTCTTCAACACAGAATCAAACTTAGCATTCCAGCACCGGGGTGCTTGTTTCAAGCCATACAATGATTTTATAAGCTTACACACTTTGTGGAACAGAAAGGCCCTCTGGCGGCGTCATGTAAATGTGTTCATGCAATTCACCGTATAAGAAAGCAGTCTTCATATCAAATTGCATCATAGTCATACCTTTCTCTGCTGCAACTGATAGCAATAAGCGAATGGAGTCATACCTGACTGTGGGTGAGAATGTTTCAGTGTAGTCAATTCCACTTTTCTGTGAAAATCCTTTAGCAATTTATCTAGGCATTCAGACTTTGAGTTTAATATGAATACACATACCTTTTTTGTGTAATCATCGGTAAATGTGAGAAAATACCTTGCACCTCCAAGTGACTTCACCTCCATAGGCTCACAGACATCGGAGTGTACCAGTTCTAGCAGTTGAGTTGCTCGGGAACCTTCACTTTTAAACGGAAACCTGGCCTGTTTTCCTTTGATGCATGAGATGCAGGTCATCTTGTTGCTCGGAGATATTTTCACACCCTCAGTATTGTCTTCCAGCTTCTTCAGATCAGCAAAGTTGAGATGACCCATCCTTTGGTGCCATAGATAAAAATCATTATTAGTACTTTCAGATATAAACGCCTGAACGGAGGCAATATTGAACTTGTACATATTATCAACAAGTTTTGCTGTAGCTACTTCTACATTATCTTTGTTGAATATACTGCAACCTTTACTGTCAAACTTTATGTTACATTTATTCTTAATTATCTGACTGACGGAAAGAAGACTAGCGGCTAACTCGGGTACAAAAAGTACATTTTTTACCTGTACGGTGCATGCGGAGCCATCTTTCTGTATAACATTTATGGTCACCTTACCACAGCTCTTGACATGTAATTCTTTATTGTTAGCAACTCTTATTGTTTTGACTGGTGGTGGAAACTCATCATATATCCAGTCCTGATTCATTGTCATGTGCATTGAGGCACCCGAGTCAATGAACCAACCGGAGTTGTTGCTACTTGTTGCTGAAAAAACGGCTACATAAGAGTTATCACTTTGTTTCTTAGTCTTCACTTTACAGTTTTTACTGACGTGCCCGTATTTATTGCACGTGTAACATCTCGGTCCTTTTTATTGGATGGTTTGATAGGTTGATTATTCTTTGCTTGGTTAGCAAACAGTACACTAGTATCAGAGTAATCGGAGATCTTGACTTCCTGTAACAGTTTTGTTTTAACCAAATTTAACCAAAAAAGCTGTTATTTTGACACCGGAGCTTTCAATAGCCATAATCATGGGTTTGTAATGATGCGGGAGCCCGGCGAGTAATAATGTACCCAACCACTCGTCATCAACCTGAAACCCTATGTTGCGGAGCTTGTGTGCTGTTGTCATTATCTTATTAACATAGTCCTCTATGCTTTGGGTACTTTCTAGTGTAATTGTTATCAGGTCTCTTAACAACCCAACTCGACGCATAAGTCCTGAATCGTCGAACGCCTTGCAGAGGTTGCCCCAGACCTCTTTAGCGGTTTTGGCATCCTGCACGTGGATATAGTTTATCGGATCCACTAAAAGGATGATTTTAGATTTTGTTTTTAAATCCTTCTTTGGATCTACGGTGCCGGCGCCCGCCACGCATTCCCAGAGTTCTTCGTGTTCGAGGTATGTTTGTACGGCAAACCTCCAGCTCGCAAAGTTATCTCTGCCGGTCAATTTCTCGATAAGAGTCATATGGTTATTCTAAGACATTTTTCAAGTTTAAAGAAAAAACAATTGAAAGATTTTTTCACACGCGGCGTCAGATACGTTTGAGATTTTTTACTAAATTATCAATCACTGAATTTACGGAAACAAACTCGCGGACTTTTATGTTAGAGAATGTCTGGGCCCATAACCTGTTAAATTAAACGAGGTTTTGATAAAATAACAGTGGTTGATTTAATAATAGTAAAAATAAAAGAGCGACACATGCGAACTATGCAATGGCAGACGTGCAAAAGGGAGGAGAGCGAGCTAGCACATACAGAAAGAGTTCGCTATATAACGATGACCACAGATTAGACTAGAACGTTCTAATGTCATGTAAACATGGCTACATATTTACAAGTATATATTCTAACAGTCCATAACTTAGTGTTGTATGATTTGCCTTGTGTAAAATAATGAGATTTTTTTGTATTTTACTATCCGGAATCCGGCCGGATACTGAATTACTATCCGGTATCCGGCCGAATAGTGAAAACAAGGCCGGATACCGGATAGTTACCGGATATCCGTTTCATCTCTACTTAAAATATAGTATTATAAAAAAGAAATACATACAAACTAAGTAGAACTTAGATTAATAGGTATCAATTTTATGTTGGTGTAAATTAAAATTGGTTTCAGAGTGGTATGTACCTACTATTGAAAAAATAATAAAGCTCTAATGCAATCTTTACTTTATGTGTAGGTATTAAAGTTATTTTTAACCAAAATAATTTCTAATATACTCGCGAGCAATAAACTGGAAACACTTAATCGTCCGCTGCTCGAAACAATTTTTTAAAACTTCTATACAATGAACTATGGATTGTGGCATATCATTTGAAAGGCAATTTTGTTAGCTTTTAACCTCTTTCATTATCATAACCAAAGATTATTCACCGTGTTTATACAAACCTACTTACAGAAAATAAATCATATATCACCGTATGTCACGGAACGTAAATTAACAAAACATCAATTTTTCAAACAAAACACCATATTGTTTGGTAGTCCTGAAACTCTATAAAAAAGGGGCGTTTATGAAAATTGATTATCAATCCAATATTTCACGTCACTATTGAAGCTAAAAGAAAATAGAAACCACACCAATAGAATCCGCTGAAGGCGTCATCCTAATCCAGCAAGGATTGTCTCAGCTTACTATCGCTCGACAACTTCATTTGAGCCATTCTTGTGTCTCGAAGGTATACAAGAGGTTCAGGGAGACTGGAAACTTAGTCCGGACACCAGGATCTGGACGACAGCGATGCACTTCGGTGAGAGATGACCGATTTATTGTCACTTCTTCTCTCCGAAATCGACAACTGACCGGCGTGGACGTCAAGCAGCAGCTCAGAGAAGTTTGAGGGAGGGCTGTTAGCGAGAGGACAGTGAGGCGAAAACTCAATGAAGTGAACTTGACCCCAAAAAGGCCAGCCACGGGACCTTAATTGTATCCAGCCCACCGACAAGCCAGGATTTCGCAGCAGTTTGCTCGCGATCACTTAGATTGGGATATCGAGCAATGGAGGCGAGTCCTGTTCTCGGACGAATCCAGGATGTGCCTGCATGGTAGCGACCGTCGACTGAGAGACTATAGGATACCGAGGGAGCGATTCGCACAATGCTGTTTTGCGGAAACAGTGGCATACGGGGGTGGGTCCTGTATGATGTGGTATCTATTGAAGCAAAAACGGAGTTGATATTCGTAACCGCAGAAAGATACATCAACGACATTCTGCTAGGCCATGTGCTCCCCTACGCCGGGGTTTATTGGCGAAGATTTCTTGCTAATGCACGATAATGCCCGCTGCCACACCGCTGCAGTGACTAGACAGTACCTTTTAAAAGTCGGGATTCCCACACTAGACTGGTCAGCCCTCAGCCTTGACTTAAATCCGATTGAACATATATGGGACGAGCTGAAAAGGCGGGTACGAGGAAGATATCCAGCTCCGGCGTCAATAGAAGACCTGGAAATGGGCAACTAGCTTCATCTTTATGACTGACCGACCCCTTGACAATTCAAAAGTGCCTGTAATTGGTTTATTTGAAATAAATGCTTTGAGTTTGAGTTTGACCTGAAAACTGCTTTAGACGTCCACAACTTCGACCTATTGCAATAATTCTCTAAATTTAGGTAGAAAATGTAACTAATTTTAAATCTTTTTGATATCATTTGTAAGCTAATAAAATTACCTTTCAGGTGATATATCACAATCCACAGCTTATTACATAGAAATTGTAAAAAATTGTCTTGAGCAACGCGCGATGAAGTGATTCTAATTTATTGTTCGCGAGTGTACATGTTTAGAAACTTAATTGCGATCGCTGTCTAGCTACCTTGTACTACTTGCTTAGTTCCCCTTGCGCAGGTACAACCTGGCGGCGCACAGCAAGTCGCACGAGGGCGAGGCGCCGGCCGCGCGCGAGCTGCCGCGCCGCCGCCTGTTCCGCTGCACCTTCTGTGTCGAACGCTTCGAGCGCCGGTGAGTATGACTTGCACACTACTCGCGAAACGTCCTACAAGGATCTTTTGACGTGTCGCAAGATTCGGAAATAACTAATACTAACAAATCGTTTTAAACAAGATGGCGACATCTTGTTTAAAACGATTTCATAAAAAAAAGAAAATAGTTTACCAACATCTAAATGTCACATCGTTCATCACTCATTTATTTGACAGGATTTGAAAAAACTTTGCGAAATTAGAAGACATTGAAATAAAAAAAAAACCCTATCCGCCTTATTACAAAACAAGATTTATATTTTGACATGGCTTAAACCATGCAGCCAGTTTTTGTAATAAGAACGTAACAGTGATTGAAATACCGTTCTTTATACAAAACTGAAAACTTAATTCGGTACTAAGTTGTCAGTTTTGTGTTTAGGAACTTTACCATAGTCGGAATAAAGTTCGAAATTCAATAATGGCTCCATGTTTTAAACCTGGGTCTGAAGATAAAACTTGTTTTGTAATAAGGGGGTTAGACATTATTTATGTCGCCACTAGGGATTCCAATATTTGTTCATTTTAACTATTCGAATATTTCGAATTGTAAAAATTTTACTATTCGAATACTTAGAATTTTCCGAAGTTTTCGAATGTACTTTATGACGGTCATGAAGAATGATATAAGGTCATAATCATAATACCAACTTCTGTGTGCCCTGCCTTTGCGAAACGAAAACATAAATTTAAAAAAAAAAAATATTTCTCAAAATTCCTAAAGTAGTTAGTAAAATAATGAGTATAAGTGAGTGAATGACATGGAATCATATGAATAATAAAATAAAATAAACAAACTTGTGGTAGTTTTAGCGACAGTTTTGTTTAAATTCCATCCAATTCCATCCATTCCATCTACAAATTAGCCTATATAATATTTCGGCGAATTTATTCAATGTCAATATAATTAAAATTTAATAACTATATTACCTACATGCAGAATATAATTTATATACAACATGTCCCAGAATTAACTCAACACAACCTCTTAAGTAAGTAAGTAAGTTTATTTATTTGTGTAAACATGGTGTACATACATTGCATGCAAGATATTAAATACAGAAAGAGTGTTCGATCATGTTCAGCCGCGTATCGTGGCGTACAAATTGGTAAGAAGAGATGGCGCACAAACCGCGACTATATTTATCAAAATTACATTATAAAATTACTTATTAAATCATAATTACTTATACGTTATTAATTTATATTTATTTATTTTTAATTTATTAATTTTACTTTATTTATACAATTCAATGTCCATACATATTATTAATTAAGACATAAAAACAATACACTATATAATATGGAGTGATCTTATTATAACACCGTGGACGAAACAACACTCTCGCTCCGAACCAGGGCCGGACGCGAGAGATCGCCGCCGCCGATCACCTCCGTGAGGACACGGCGGTGCTCCACCCAAGCCGGGCAGACCTCCACCGTATGCTCCACCGTGTCCTCCGGGCTATCCACACAGTGGTGACACCAGGGCGTTTCCTCCCGCTTTATCCTGAATAGGAACCTCCCGAAACAACCATGTCCGGTGAGGACCTGCGTCAGGCGGAAGGTGAGGACGCCGTGGCGCCTCTCTAGCCACTCCTCAAAGAGGGGACTTATCGCCACAATTGTGGCGTGCCCAGCGCTGGGTTGCGACAATCGCACTCTCCATGCCGCCATGAGATCCCGCCGGAGCTCTGTCCGCTGTGCCGTGATTTTTCGCGGCAGCGGAGTTCCACCCCGGCGTTTCGCCTCCTCGCGCCACTCCCAGATGTGCGCGAGGACTTTTGCCTCCAGATCCCATGGCGGTAGTCCGGCAAGGAGGCCCGCCGCCTCACGGGAGACCGTGCGGTAACCCCGGACCAGCCTGATGGCCATGACCCTTTGGGACGCGTTCAATTGGCGGGCTGGTCGCAGCCTTAAGGCACAACATTCCTTGGAACAACATCAGACAAACGCTGAAATAAATTAGGATGAGTTTTAATGAACATTATTGATTCCAAAATGTGTAATGAGGGTAATGTCAATACGTTATGCTCTTTAAAATAAGATTTACAGCTATCTGTTGTTTGCAGTCTAAACATCGATCTAATGCATCTTTTCTGGGCCCTAAACGCTATATCATTGTCTGTGCTATTCCCCCAGAAAATAACTCCGTACCTAGAATTGATTCAGCTAATCCATAGTAAGCAGTAATCAGTGCATCTTTGTTGATAACCGCTGCGAGTTGTTTTAAAGCATAGGCTGCACTACTTAATTTTTGTTAATAGGTTTTAATTTTTGATATTGCACTCTTAAGTCCTACCGTGGTTGAATAAAAATGTTACTTTGTGTTCCGGAAGAAGCTTTCGGATTGATTTTTCTATGAAAAACGTGCTCTTTTTGATCTTTATCATTGCAGATTTGGATAAAAATCTAAATATTGAGCCGGATTTAAAAAAAAAAAACAAGAATAGCCAAATACGTAAATGACACCTTTTGTTCCTAACCTCCTCAATTATTAATGCCATTTTCATATGTGTCATTGTCATTACAAGCTATTGTCACAGTGCAATCGTCAGCAAAAAGTGTCATCGGTTGTTCAGTTGCTTTAGGCAAGTCATTAATATACATACAGGGTGGATTTTTGAGATGGGGCAGTAAGGGCAGCTACCTTAACCGTTGTAGCTACAGGAAAACGGTTTTAGGAGACTGTCCTTAACTTTTTGAAAAATTTTGATCTACATTCACAGATTTTGAAAAAAATGTACAGTCAGCAGGAAAATGGGCAGTTTTCCCAAAACCTTTTTTTTATGCCAATCGATCCTGTTTCTTATAAGGATCAAAAACCTCTATTGGACCAACTGAGGTTTGAGAACTAGAAAAGTCATAAATCGCAAAAAACTTTTCCCATACATTTCGTAGGAAATGAGACTCCTAAGCGCATGCTTGGAGCGGGGCCAGTTCCCACTTCGTTGGAAGACGGGGAAACTGGTCCTCATTAAGAAGCCAGGGCGCCCAGCGGACTCTCCGTCCGCTTACCGGCCCATCGTGCTGCTCGACGAGGTGGGCAAGCTCTTTGAAAGAGTAATTGCAGACCGCCTTGTCGGGCGGCTGGTGCGGGTGGGGCCGGATTTGGCAGAGAGCCAGTTTGGTTTCCGCAAGGGGCACTCTACGGTGGATACCATCATGTGCGTTCGAGTCCTCACGACGGGGGATGCTGTTGCCCGGGGTGGGATCGTCTTGGCGGTGTCTCTTGACATCGCCAATGCCTTCAATACCCTACCCTGGAGTTGCTTTAGGGAGGCACATCGGTATTGCCGAATGCCGACCTACCTCTGTCGCGTGGTCGAGGCCTATTTGACGGACAGGGCCGTCATCTACCCCGATCACCAAGGAGAGTGGAACCAGCGAGAGATGTCGTGCGGTGTCCCACACGGATCGGTCTTGGGGCCGCATCTGTGGGACATCGGGTACGACTGGGTGCTGCGCATCGACCTCCCTAGCGGCGCCAGCGTAGTCCGCTACGCTGACGACACGCTTGTCCTGGTGCAGGGGAGGTTGCATGTAGCGGCGGCCGAACTGGCGGCACGTGGGGTTGCGACAATCGTCGATAGGATCCGGCAATTAGGACTCGAGGTGGCCTTGCACAAGTCCGAGGCCATGTGTTTTTATGGTCCTCGGAACGCGCCACAGTCGGGTTCCCAGATAACGGCGGGAGGAGTTCACATCGGTGTCGAGTCGACGATGAAGTACTTGGGACTCGTCCTCGCCAGCCGCTGGCGAGCGGAGAGAGAACTTCGTGGAGCACTTCTGACGTTTGGCTCCTAGACTGGAGAGAGCCGGGGCTGCTTTGAAGCGGCTTCTGCCCAATCTAGGGGGTCCAAACGCCTCCTGCCGGAGGCTCTACGCGGGGATCGTGCGGTCCATGGCCCTTTACGGGGCACCGGTGTGGGCGCGTTCTCTGAGGCTGCGACCAGCCCAGCGGTTGAACGCGTCCCAAAGGGTTATGGCCATCAGGCTGGTACGGGGTTACCGCACGGTCTCAAAAAACGCGGCACAGCGGACGGAGCTCCGGCGGGATCTCATGGCGGCATGGAGAGTGCGATTGTCGTAACCCAGCGCTGGGCACGCCACAATTGTGGCGATAAGTCCCCTTTTTGAGGAGTGGCTACAGAGGCGCCACGGCGTCCTCACCGGACACGGTTGTTTCGGGAGGTTCCTGTTCAAGATAAAGCGGGAGGAAACGCCCGGGTGTCACCACTGTGTTGATCGCCCGGAGAACACGGTGGAGCATACGGTGGAGGTCTGCCCGGCTTGGGCGGAGCACCGCCGTGTCCTCACGGAGGCGATCGGTGGCGGCGATCTCTCGCGTCCGGCCCTGGTTCAGGCCATGGTTCGGAGCGAGAGTGCATGGGAGGAGGCGGAACGCGTGAAAGTGAGGCAGGATTCGCGCCCTCACGCCCTTAGCCGCCACAGGAGACGCCCCGGGCGTCGGGAGTCGCAAGCTGATTTCCGGCCACCGTAGGCGTGGGCCTGCAGACGGTGAGCGATGGGTAGCTCGCCGTCCGATAAGGACCAGGCCCGGGTCGACGGCGCGTTGTGTTTCACGCGCGCCTCAAAGAGATGTCAGCACCAACTGACGGGGTCCGTTAGGGCCAATGCCTGCCAGGGTTGCGAGTTTGTCCGAAAGGGATATCGTGGCCCCGGCACACAGGCAACGAAAGAAACATGGGTGGGTTTTAGTCAGTAAAAGTCTGACACGCCCTCCCGCTCAGCCCAGAGCGGGAGAAGTTATTTGATAATTTCCCACCCAAAAAAAAAAGGACCGTCATTAATACTTTTTTAGCTACAACTTACTAAACACGAAACTGAAAAATAGATTTAAATACGTACAACAAAAAAAACATTTTCTGAGTTAGACAATGAAGTATTTAGGGCGTATTAAAAAAATTGGAATCAGCTTATTTACAATGATTTTAATTAACTAACCTACTTTTAAATGATCGATATTTACCAAGGTAAGTACGAGTAGGTACTTACACTTACCGGTAACGAAATAATATTGTTGAAGTGCAAGCCACTGCGTTCACTACACAATCAAATTAGCCCAGCGTACAGTTGTACGATCAGCATCAAAAGTCGATGACCACATTCAAATTTTCAAAATCACTGTTGAAAATCTAAATGTGTCATCATTTTTTGATGCTGACCGTACCATAGCGAGGTATTCCAAATTAGAATAATTATAATGCCGATTCATTTTTGCTAACCACGATAACGCATTGCACGTACGACGGTCGCGCGAGTCGCACTCGCGGGACAACTGAGATGGCGGTGGCGGCGGCGCTGGGCGGGGGTGCGTGGTGAGGCGCTCGCCGCGTGCGGACTAGATTATGCCGTACAGCCGTATCACTCCGTGCGACAGCTTATTTTGCTATAAACATTTAAGAATCGGTCTCCACTTTGTCGGCAGCGCCCGGCGGCACGTACGCATGTGCGGTGGAAACTTCGTGTAATACCTACGCTATGTGTATCAACTATTGTTTCTCACGCTTTCGAGTTGATGCATATTTTTTTTACTATTTAAAAATATTTTTTATTTTTATGTTGTAAGTTTTAACACTACTGAGGGCAAATTGTTCTGCCGCGCGAAAACAACCATTACAATTTCAGCCTGTATAATTTAAGGAGATATCACGGTTTTTATTAGCGACTCGGAATTTTTGCGATCCAGTGTTGATGGGTAGTGTAGTGGATGTGGATGTGCACAGTAAAATGCTAGATTTACGAAAGGGCGAAGGGTGGAGAGACGCTCTGACAAATACGTCCACGCGCAATCAAGCGTTAAGATCACTGTTTAATCAAAATGTTTTGCAATCGCAGCGGCGGCGGCGTCGCTAAGCGCGCGCCCCCTTCCCGTTCGCATGCGTCTCCCGCGCCTTATAAGAGCCCTGGCGTTTATTAAATATCAACATACATTTAGGTAGCTAGGTGCATACATATTGAACTAGTTAATACAAAATATAAAATATCAATACGATCGCGCGTCGCCTACAGGTAGGTAGCATAATAAATATTTACATAATTAATTTAGGGCGTTGTATGTCGTCATTCTGGGTTACAAATTTACAATGGGACCCGCTACCGAGTCGGCGGAGGTTCGTGTGTTCTGGTCCAATCGGGGGCATTTCCGAACTATACAGTTATATGAATAATAAAGGAGACGGATACGCTTTCATACAATCTTGGGCCTGGATGTATAAAGATGAAATTGGGGTCAAACGATAGCTACTATATTGTCAAACCATCACTGGAAATTTTGCGGATTTTGACAATCTGAGAGCTGAGACTGTGTCCGATAGTTACTTAGTTCAATGAACAACAATCTTCATGTGCCTTTTAAATGTTTATCTATACTTATTTACTTACCTTATTATTTTGTAAGTGTATAATGGTGAAGGAAAATATCGCGAAAATTGCAAGCCAGCGCGGTGAGCTAATAAACAGGAGGTGAGTAAGTACTTACAGATTGTGGTGCACGCCATTGACGAATCACTCTTAGTATCATTTCGTCACCTAAAGCTCGACGACCTAGTGTATGACAGCGACTACACATCGATCCATGGTATCAATATTCAATAGGAAGACCGGTCGTAGAATCCAAAATGACTAATCTCAAAATGATGTATAAATAAGTCCAAATGAGAAAAACACTCAAAACGTACACGCACTAAACGATACGAAACGAGTTAGTGATCCACCCTTCACAGAGTTTTGGAGTGATCATAAATGCCAAAGAATTTAATAATCTTCGTGATCATTTTAATAATGCTAAATTAATATTTTAGTCATGATTTTAATGATATGATTGGGAATTTGGAATTGAGAGCTGTCATGCCATTGTCAGTGTCATGCACAGAGCACTATATATGTCATGTCAGCACAGACTAAGACTACATTAATCGATGAGTAAATGTGAATGATTGATTTTAAGATGTATCTTTCTATTGTGGATAAATATATTTTATTTACTGTTTATTACGTTAATTCTAATAGATTTAGATATTGTAATTGAATTAATCATCTGGTAAAAGCATTTTTTTTAATATGTGGTATGAACTCTGTTACGTTAATCGATTATAATTTAATCGATATTCCATTTTATTCGTAACCTTAACTTAATTTTAGGATATCTCATTTTCCAGATTGAAGATTGGGCCGATTTTGTTGTGAAGTGAATTAGAAAAAAATTACCCTTTTTTTAAACCCTATCTCAACTTATTACAATTGGGCCCAGAAATCCCCCTCTCCTTTCTCTATGGAAGTATTTGACAACTTATGTCCCTGCAGGTACATGCTGGAGCGTCACATGTCAGTAGTGCATGGGCGCACGCTGGAGCGGCCACCGCCCACGCCGCGCAACACCATGAGCAAATTGCTCAAGGCGCAGGCGCAGCGCCGCGACCTACCACCCGGTGCCGGTACGTACACTCACAGGCTAGAGCGGTGCCCACGCCGCGCAACACCATGAGCAAGCTGTTCAGTTAACATCAAATGTAACACAACAACCAGGTGAACTCGTTTCAACATGTGTTACATTTCATGTTACGTTGCACCGATCTGTACTGGCATAATACTTTTGAAATAATACTATCATTGCTTGTTTAGATGTCGACACGAAAGACGACCGAAGTTCAGACTCACGCACCACCCCCATCACACCTCAGAAACTAATCGCGCAATTATGTAAGTACTAGCTGCTGCCCGCGGCTTCGCCCGCGTGGCATTTTCTATTTAAAAAACCCGCATCAAAATCCGTTGCGTAGTTTTAAAAGATCTAAGGATACATAGGCACAGACAGGAAGCGGGAAGCGACTTTGATTTATACTATAAAGTGATGAAGACAGAGTAATAACCACAACCAATTTTTGTTTTAAGAATACTTAATACATAATCAAGCTATCATGTTCTCACTGCTGGGACAGGCTTTCTCCCTTCGAGCGGGAGTGGGCCGTATATTACGCGAGCCCAGAGCGGGTTGTTAGATGTCACATGTCTTCGAACCAACATACCGTTTTCTCACGGTGTTTTCCTTCACCGTTTTGAGAGCAGTGGTGATGAAATTATTTTCACAAAGTAAAGCGCCTGCCTGGGTTCGAACCCACGTCCTACAACTCGTAAGTCGGGCCGTTATCGCTGGGCCACTACTACTCTTATTATTGGTGCATTCTGTTAAAATAATACTATTTTTGTCCTCTTGCGTGTAAATAAAGTAAATTAAATCAATTTTTACTTTGCAAACATGGGTAATTCTGTACAAATATGTTTTTTTTTTTATAATAATGACCTCTACCATGCGGTTCTCCATTGATTGCAGCGTCGTCAAGTTCCATAGCGCAGAGCGCGTGGGGCAGCTCGTACGCGGCCGAGTTCCTGCGCCACGAGTACCCGCACTGACGCGCACGAGCCGCGTGGGGCAGCTCGTGCGCGGCCGAGTTCCTGCGCCACGAGTACCCGCACTGACGCGCACGAGCCGCGTGGGGCAGCTCGTGCGCGGCCGAGTTCCTGCGCCACGAGTACCCGCACTGACGCGCACGAGCCGCGTGGGGCAGCTCGTGCGCGGCCGAGTTCCTGCGCCACGAGTACCCGCACTGACGCGCACGAGCCGCGTGGGGCAGCTCGTGCGCGGCCGAGTTCCTGCGCCACGAGTACCCGCACTGACGCGCACGAGCCGCGTGGGGCAGCTCGTGCGCGGCCGAGTTCCTGCGCCACGAGTACCCGCACTGACGCGCACGAGCCGCGTGGGGCAGCTCGTGCGCGGCCGAGTTCCTGCGCCACGAGTACCCGCACTGACGCGCACGAGCCGCGTGGGGCAGCTCGTGCGCGGCCGAGTTCCTGCGCCACGAGTACCCGCACTGACGCGCACGAGCCGCGTGGGGCAGCTCGTGCGCGGCCGAGTTCCTGCGCCACGAGTACCCGCACTGACGCGCACGAGCCGCGTGGGGCAGCTCGTGCGCGGCCGAGTTCCTGCGCCACGAGTACCCGCACTGACGCGCACGAGCCGCGTGGGGCAGCTCGTGCGCGGCCGAGTTCCTGCGCCACGAGTACCCGCACTGACGCGCACGAGCCGCGTGGGGCAGCTCGTGCGCGGCCGAGTTCCTGCGCCACGAGTACCCGCACTGACGCGCACGAGCACGAGCTGCTAACTCTAGCTGCTAGGTCAGCGGGCACCCTGTATACTGTGGACACGATACCATTTAGGCATCGAACATTTTGTGGCCAAAAACTTCGCAAGTCTGCTTGTTGATCAAAAACCTGCACATCAGTGGGCATTGTAAGTTCGATGTCTGGAGTTCGACTACGATATATTTTTGGAATAACGCCATGCGACGGATCACTGGCGGTTGTGAACATGAATGACACAAGAAGAGAGCCACGTTATACAGGACAGCTGTCCTGTAGGCTAATACGAAATAGAGAACCTATAGCAATCACATAAATATTATCAATTATTGTGCGACTCATGTATGTTGAAAGACAGATCGCGAGTAAAGAGGGCTCATTTTATGCTGACTGATAGAATCTCCATTAATTATGTTTTCTAAAAATAAGATACATATTTACATAATACAATCGAACAAATAAACATAGAACATCACGCCTTGTTTCCTCGGAGGGTTGGACACAGATGTACCTATAGTAGGTTCACCCCACGGGTTCACCCATAAAATCCAACAATAGAAAAAATCCAAGTTAATAAACTAATTCTTCCAGTTAACAACTCCTGTCTTGCATAAAATATATCCAAATGTAAATATTAAGTATAGAAAAGCTGTATTAAGGAAATAAGATTAGATAAATATATTTACTTTCACAGATATTGTAATAAATATAATAAAAACCTACTGTTTAGGTTTAATGTACTATATTGTTATTGGTATAATAATATTTTTATACTAAACTCATCTGTGGATTAACTTTATTTTAGCAAGTCCGTACATTGTACGATCACCTGATTTATTTTATTTCTTTAAGCATTTGTATTATATTTAATGAATATACAGTTAATTAAATTCATGTATTTTATTTAATTGATTTTACACTAATATAACGGTACACGTTTATTGACCATTCAAATATCTATCAATAAATTCGTAAACAGAATTTTAGTATTTTTATTTTTACTTCTGAACATGCTTTTAGCCGTCGAGCATAGACAAGTAGGATTGCCGTATTTGTTCAAATCAGAATCTGCAAAATTTTCCGAAGATAATAAATAAATATTCATCCAGACCGCCCCGTCCCATATGCCATCAAAAATAAACAAAAATGTTGTTTATGATCATTGATGTATTAAAATATCAATGTTTAAGATATTTATTGTTGGGGCGTAACTGTGAAAATGTTGAACGAGTACACAACCGATTGATGTACTTAATGGTTTTATTGCTACTAAAAATAACACGTTATTAGCAATAATGTATTACCTTTAGATGCGTTACCTGCGGTCAATAATGGCAAAGTAAATGCCAGGCAATTGCCTGACATTTACAATAATAATTATTATTATTACGTACGCGCCAATGAACATGCAGCAGGCAACTTCTTGCTTTAATCTCATCAGTTGTTCGCAGTAGAGTTCAGAATCGACGGTCCTGTCTGGTGGTAACAGCTCATAATGAATAATGCCCTTCCAATCCCACCACACACACAGCATCACCTTGTTGCGAGTTAACCCGGGTTTCGCCACAGTCTGTGAAGCCTGACCGGCCTTTGACCACGATCTTTTTCGCACGTTCTTGTCGTACGTGATCCACGTTTCATCACCAGTTATCAGCTTCTTCAAAAATGGTTCGGTTTCATTACGTCGTAATAAAGAATCACAAATGAGTACACGGTTCATTATATTTCTTTCAGTGAGCTCGTGAGGTACCCAAATATCGAGCTTTACGGTGTACCCAGTTTTTTTCAAATGTGCCAAAACTGTTTTGTGGTCAATTCCCAGTTCTTCAGCTACGTCGTAACTACTGATACGCCGATCTTGCTCCACTTTTTCAAAAATGGCATCCATTTTATCCGTAATAGTAGGCGACCAGAGCGACGTGCATCTTTGACATAAAAATTTCCGGATTGAAAACGCTTAAACCTAATTTTGTGCTACTCTCACAGACACTAGGTCCATAAACATCGCAATTTTTTTTCGCGGCTTGCGTTGCATTTTTACCTTTTTGTAGTAAAATTTTAAAATGTATCGAATTTCTTCATTAGATTCACTCATCTTGACAGTACGAAAAACAAATGAAAATCACACATTTTCCTAATTTGATTTTGGAATTATGTTCTTTAAAATTTAAAATTTCAATGATACCAAAACCAGACAGATACAAATAGTATTGCCAAAGAGATTTTATTACAAGTTCATACACACTATAATGCGAAAAGACTTTTCCCCCAACCTAATATGTATGTTCATCTCTTTCTAACAACAGATATCGATAAAGGTCTTTCCTTTGCTTCACGCGCTGTATGATTGTATGCAAGTATGTAGCTACAATCATGGCTTACTCTGTTTTTGAGTGCACTAATGTTCGAGTGTATGACGCGTCTATTTATAATAAGTATGTCATTGGATAATAGGTAATAATGTACAATTATTAATATTGGATACAAACTGCAACGTTTCACTGGAAGTAGGGCAAGTAAGGTGCATGTACAGCGTAGCTCGTACACTTATGTTATACTTGAATGGCCCCATCGTTGTAATACAGAAGGGTACCAAAGCTTAAATTCTGTTATGACCACCCTCTTTTTACCGTAAGGCGTTTACACCTTACGGCATTCCATACAAAATTACAAGCCCTTGTTATTCGAACTTACTGAACCGATTTTAATGAAACTTCATACGCATAAGCAGGATACAAAGCTTTAAAAAGTTAGTAAATAACATGAACATTTTCGAAATGTCTTGTATAAAAACAGATACCTAACTGAAAATCTCTGTTTCTATGGAAAATTTTAAATCGGTCTAATTTGGCTGTAACACTATTTATCGAAAATGTTCTTTACTAACTTTTTAGTCGAAGTCAAAGTCAAAGATTTATTTGCTGATAAATATGGTTACAAAAGTTCTTATAGTGGTAGTATTATTAGTAGCATAACATATTTAATCATAACATAATGACATGCTTTATGGTATAGGTACAATTAGGTCAGTTTAATTTAAACTGAAGGAATTATTTTAAATTAAGTACCTATAGAAGTAATTCTCAATTAACGAACTGCTTTGACCACTTCTTCATTCGCTACATTAATTAGCAGTCGCTTATGTAGTCGATAAATACAGTACAGCACACGACAAGTGTGACAGTCACTCTAAATATAGTACAGCCCATGACAAGTGTGACAGCTGTGACTAAAGGTGTACCGGTAAAGTCAAAATCAAAGTCAAAGATTTATTTGCAAACTAAGTGCCTACATTTTGGTGATATTTTATAATGTAGGTACTTACAACTTAGCGGCCTTTTCGAGGCATCGCAAATTTGAGGATTATATAAAATTAAAATTAAAATAACTATGCTATTGACACGATCTCACATTAATAATTTCAATAATTCATTATAACTCTTAAAAATAATAATACAACAAACACTTTTTTAATTCAATTATAATATCAATACATGCCTTATTAAGAATTGGTATTTAGTCACAATCAATATCTGCCGTCTCTGAGATTCAATCGTGCCGTACGCTAAACCATATTATTCCTGTACCCAGTCGTTTATTGAATAAATCATTTTTTTCCAGAAGTAAGTAGCTCTTTAAGCTTTATCTTAAATTTTGGCAGAGGAAGATCTTTAATGTCTGATTGTAACCTATTATAGATTTTCACAGCAGTTTTTTCGGAGCAGTTTTTTTCGAACACCGCAGTCTTTGGTGCACATTCTAGCACTAGTCTCTGACCATGCCTTGATTTATGAGGATGGGTATTATCACGTGTATAAATATCACTAGCCTTCACAAATAGGTTAGAATTTGATTTCACGAACACACAAATTTTAAAAATGTACATACTCGGTAGGGGTAATATTTTGAGTTTATTGAATTGAGGTTTACAAGACTCATAGGGAGGAATGCCAACAATTGCTCTTATGCAACGTTTTTGGGATAGAAACGCCCTCTGGCATTCTGTTGAGTTTCCCCACAGTATCAACCCGTAACGTAGCACCGAAGCTATAATTATAACCGTGATATGCCAACAATACCTACCGTAGGTACGTTGTGTTGTTGTATTTCTTAGTCTATTTAAAACATACACGAAACTGTTTACTTTCTTGCAGACTTCATCAACATGTGCTTTCCAATCTAGGTACGTGTCCATGGTGAATCCAAGAAATCGCACATTGGTAGATTCATTAATTTTCGTACCGTCTTATGAAATATCCCTTGGAACGATCTTAGATCCACGAGTTTGAAATTGCATAAAAGTCGTCTTGCTGATATTTACCTGCAAATTATTCCTTACTAACCATCCTATAACTAAATCAATAGTGTTATTTGTATCAATGTCAAGGTTATTATTAATTATATTGTCGTATGTTAATAGGTAATATAGAGATGTCATCCGCAAATAGTATACATATATTAGTAGTAATGTCAGGTAAATCATTAATATTATATAATAAAAAGGAGGGATTCGAGGATACCTCCTTGCGGGACACCGTAGCTGTTGATTCGATACTCAGACCTCTCTTGTTTTACTTCATCGTTTTGCTCCCAAGATATTTCGACACATTGTTCACGATTGTCTAGGTATTCTTCCAACCATTGTAGAGCTGGGCCTCTGATACCATAGTTATCTAACTTTTTTATGAGCAGTTCATGAGAAACAAAGTCAAATGCTTTTGACATGTCAAAAAATATTGCCATTGCCTGCTTTTTTCTATTAAACATTTACCAGGATATTGTGTACTAAATCATATGCGGCAAGTGTCGTTGATTTACCCTTTTGAAAGCCATACTGTTCCTTTGTAATTAGTTTATACTTATCTAAATATGAAGATAACCTTCTATGCATTGCCTTTTCAAATATTTTCAAAATTATAGGAATTAAGGAGGCTATGGGTCTATAGTTACTCATTTCTGTTTTATCTCCTTTTTTATGTAATGGCTTGATTACTGACTTCTTTAACCGGTTGGGAAAAGTTCCTTGCTTGAAAGATAGATTTAGACCTTTGTATCCTAATTATGCGTATGAAGTTTCATTAAAATCGGTTCAGTCATTTCGAAAAACAAGGGCTTCAAAGTTTGTATGAAATGCTGTAAGGTGTAAACGCTCATGGCTTTTTACCGAGAAAATAATTTCGTATGAAACCTAATAGAGGGCGTTAGTCACATCACCAGCGTCTGCGCTTTCAGTCCGTAATTCGGTATCTCTGTTACAGTAGGTACCTACTACGTTAGCTACTACCACAGATTAAGTAATAAATCAATTCTGCAAAAAATGCGATTGATTGAAATTAATAATAGAGTAAAGAGCGTCTAGTCAAATTGAAACTAACAAATTATAGGTGGGTACCTACCTATTTATTACTTACTCGTTTATTTCATTTTCTTAGCTCGATAAATAATCTGACCTTGAACGGACCTTGATAACTCACTTATCAAAAAGTAGCAGAATAGAAACTGTTTGACAGAATGAGCTGAATGACAGCTGACCACCAGCTGACTAATCAGATGATCAAGTCGATTGACGGATTGACAGAATTTTCAAAATTATCGTCAAATATCGTGTACATTTTTGAAATTGAATTTCGATCAATTTATTATTTAATAACAATAATAAAATCTATAAGTTTACTTTTAAGAATGGCTGCAAAATACGGTGACGATGAAGTACAAATCCGTGTTGCAAAGAGAGACGATATGTTGGCAGTGTCTGAAATGATACAGGTCCTAGAAAATTACACATAATATGCATATTTTTAAACACTTACATTTGATTTTCTAAGTGAAAATACATTGTCTAACAGGAGCTTGCTGATTTCGAGAATATGCCTAAAGGGCCTAAAATGACAGTTAAAGGTAGGTATGCTAACAAATAATGTACCTACTTAGTGCTGATCAAACACAAGCGGTGCTGCATAAGATAAAACTGGTCAGTGGGTCGTCTTACGAACTGACTAACTACTCTTCTATGACATTTCAGAGCTACAACGCGACGGTTTCGACATGCAGCCTCCTTTATTCCAGTGTAAGGTGGCTGAGGTGTCGCGCGCCGGCGCGCAGCCCGTGGCGGGCTACGCACTGTACTTCCCGACTTACTCCACGTGGGAGGGCAGCTCCATGATGCTGGAGGACCTGTATGTACGCACCAGTCAGAGGCGCAAGGGAGTGGGCAAGAGACTATTCAAAGCTGTTGCTAAGGTAAATTTAATAGTACTTAGTTCATTCTTATTTTGGGTGCAATACCATGACCTGTTTACATTGACAAAGAATAAATTTGTTCATTTAAATAATCAAATTACATAATTTTTCAGGAAGCTTCCTCTGGTGGTTGTAGCCGCCTTGACTTTCATGTGCTAGGCTGGAACCCAGCACGCACTTTCTATGAGAACAAAGGTGCAGTGAACCTAACTAACAAAGAGCAGTGGTGTTACTATCGGCTCGGTGGAGAAGCGCTGAAGAAGCTGTCCTTGGAGGCTGAGGAGTGACGGGAAGGGAACAGAAACAAAGTGCTGTGTGCTCACTTATATATTTCATAATATTATACTATACAACAGAACACTTTGTACTTAGATCTAGTTTAGATTTAATTAAAAACTTGAGACTTGTTATCAAAAAATATAAGTAAGAAAGTTTTGTTAGAGCATTTCATGTTTCAATTTTATTTAAGTTTTCGTCAAGTTTCGATAATAAGCCTAAAGTTTCCCCGTAGGCCATACCTACAAATTGTTTAGATCATACGAAATAAACTGCTTTAATACTAGTAATTTGAATATTGAATTTCTAACTAGTATGTACTAAGTATAATAAATGCCATTTATTCCAACAAAATTTAGACTCACATTATTGTGTCTGGTTGCCTCTCATGCTCTGTTATTTATATAATCATATTACATTCTAAAACATTGTTTATTCTTGCGTGTTCATTTATAATTTATGGAGTCATTAAGATGCATTTACTTAAAAAATGTACCACAATTTAAACACATTTGTAGGAAAAGAAAGTAATAGGCACTTTTGTAATTCAATTCTCAGGATTGGTATAATAATAAAGAAAGAACAGTTCTAGAGTTAGTGTAGATACAGATATGAAAATCAATATAATATGACACCTCATAAATACCTAACTCTGCTTCACTACATCATCAAAACACAAAAAAATATGCTTGCCTGGTACAGATTGTTAGTTAGATAATATTATCAATCACGCGGTTCTCAGAAGCATATTTATCTACCTGCAATCAAGTTAAATTTGTGTGATTTAAAGTGTTAATATTATTCAGGGTGGCATAATGTGAATACCTACTGCTTCTATCTTAGTTGAATAATTACTTATCTACGTGGCTTTATTTACATAGTAGGACAGCTTGTAAGATCACTCTCAGACCAGCGATGTGCAGCGAGAAACCTCGAATATAATGTTGATTACACACAGAAACGGACTGGCGTGGCTCCGCGCTGACTGGACGGGTCGCCGGTCCAAAGCTGTCTTATCCGTACCTTAATGTTAGGTACTTATCATCAATAATTCCATTCTCAACTCTTAAAACATTTCTAATAGAAAATCAATAGACTAGTTTTTTTGAGATTAGGTAGGTAAGTATACCTATACCTAATTGTCATGGAACGTTAAATTACAATAATTAAATAGTTACTTAATACTTGCGTTACCATTGTGTCAGTCATTATGGCAAGGTGCCCTCAGAGCGACTAGGTGCAGCCTACGATGCATCGCTACCTCCATCATAATATTAGGTAGGTACAACACTAATCCTAAAATGCTACAACTAAATACCTAGGTATGTACATTCGATTGATCGGAACACAAAATTACAATCTACAATAATGTTTTTCGAGTAACAGTTAATTAGGGAAGTTGAAATAGCTATTAGTATCGATTTTATACGAATAGACTCAGAGTTGGTGTGCTCGCGATGCATCACTTAGATAAAATTGTCGCAAATCGTGAACTCCCACGCTCCTGAACTCCAGACTCACGGCGAGTTGTAAGGAACTGCACTTGGAGGTTCGTTGTCGTCACATTCGCGAAACGAACGGTTTGTGTGTGAGTTTAGTCCATTGTCTGTTCACTGTGGCGCCGCACCGTGCAGTCCCGGGCGTGTTGGTGGCATCACGCTGACGTGGCGTGCGTCACGCTACGCGTGGGTCACACATGGCGTGCGTTACGCTACGCGTGGGTCACACATGGCGTGCGTCACGCTACGCGTGGGTCCCACATGGCGTGCGTCCCGCGCGCGGTGGGGCGGCGCTACGTGGACGCCATGAGCTTGGCGTGCGCCGTGACGTTGCGCTGGTGCAGGAAGCCGCTGCCCTCCTCCTCCTCGCCGTTGCCCAGTCCGTACTGGAAACGAGAAAAAGATGCATTTTATTTTATCACAGTAAGGAGTTATACCTACCTACAGGGTGGCGAATGGCATAACACATTCAACGAAACAACATGACGTTCTTTGAACATACACACAATGTTTTACAAGCTTTTTAGGGTTCCGTAGTAAACAAGGAACCCTTATAGTTTCGCCATGTCCGTCTGTCTGTCTGTCTGTCCGTCCGTCCGTCTGCCCCCGGCTTAGCTCAGAGACTCTAAGTCCTAGAAAGCTGTAATTTGGCATGGGTGTACATATTAATCACGCCGTGAAAGTCGTAAAATAAAACCATGAAAAACATTTTTTTTTGGGTACCTCCCTTGCACGTAAAACGGGGATAATATTTTTTTTTCGCGTCTAATACATGGTGTGTGGTATCGTTGGATAGGCTGTTCAAGCAAAAAATATTGTGGGTCTGTGAAAAACATATTTCAATTCTGAAATCCGTTTGCGTAATATTAAGCATTAAAGTGCTATTTTTTTGTTAGAGTCAAGTGTCCTCCCCCCCTGCCAGCTGAATGATTAGTTTTGGATATGTGAAAAAAATCATGGCAGTAGTATATATAAGGAAAACTATCACAGCTAAGTAGGGTTTACAAGTTAACGAGTAATCGTCGACCAACTTAAATTTGCAGTTGAAGAATTGACCGTAACGTATATAGATGTATGGGAGAGCATGTTTTTCAACTACAATGTTAAGTTTGTTTTTGGGATGAATTCATCCTAACTACGGAACCCTTCATTGTGCGTGGTCCGACACGTACTTGGCCGGTTTTTTATTAATTTGGTTCGTTCGTATGAGTAGGTAGGTTGTTATGTTTCCAGTTACTCTGTTTATCATCCATTTTTCACGCACACACGCCTGGCCTGCTGAAACTTGTCATAGGGTACCCATTGATTTAAATCACACCAATGTCCTTGAGCATTTGGGCGGAGCTAACGACCCATCTCCGCGCCACTCCGCATCGGACGCATTTTTAATTTATTATAATAAAAATACTTACTTAGGTACATATTTTTAAAAACCGTTTTAACCGTTTTTACCAAAAGGGTAAAACGGGAACCCTATTACTAAGGCTCCGCCGTCTGTCTGTCCGTCTGTCACCAGGCTGTATCTAAAAAACCGAATAAAATAAATATTTAAGGGGGCTTCCATACAACAAACGTCATTTTTAGGGTTCCGTACCCAAAGGGTAAAACGGGAACCCTATTACTAAGGCTCCGCCGCCTGTCTGTCTGTCCGTCTGTCACCAGGATGTATCTCATGAACTGTGATAGTTAGACAGTTGAAATCTTCACAGATGATGTATTTCTGTTGCCGCTTTAACAACAAATACTAAAAAACAGAATAAAAAAAATATTTAAGGGGGCTCCCAATCTCTCATACAACAAACGTGATTTTTTTTGCTCGTTTTTGCTCTTTATTGATAACGGCAACAGGTAGACGCTTGAAATATTCACAGAATATTTAGATATATATTCACTTTAAAATAAAAATAAATAATTAAATTTAAATAAAACAAATATTTAAGGGGGCTCCTACCGCAC
Source organism: Tiliacea aurago (assembly GCA_948098905.1). Lineage (NCBI taxonomy): Eukaryota > Metazoa > Arthropoda > Insecta > Lepidoptera > Noctuidae > Tiliacea > Tiliacea aurago. Next base: position 29,716,411 of record OX402578.1, read on the forward strand.
CTAGCCGGTTTTTTTATAATCTGTTGATCAAAAATGAAGGAGTAAAATGGTTTCATCTCAACGATTTGGAAGTGATTTGGTGGGGTTTTTTCTTGTTATGTGATACCGATAGAAAAATTATGGCTAAACCAAATTATGTATCATATCATGTAGATTACTAACTATTTTTTTTCAGATGTAATTTCTCTGTAAATGTCGACGAAAAGTTGTTCATCTGCATGCTTTTTTCAAGCTTTTTTCGAGAGAGCAGCCTTAAATTGAAACCCAGTAAAAGGGTTATCCCTTCAATATGAATAACCCATTGAAAGGGATAGGTATATACCTGAAACCCAGTGAAAGGGTTACATGATAACCCATTCAAGGGTTATAGGATACCAGAAGAGAGGCAGAATACAAAGACTTTTAGGACATAAATCTTTCCTTGAATTTGTATGTATTTTCTAGCAAATAAACATGTTTGATTTGATTTACTTGAAACCCCGTGACATGAAAAAATCATAATACTTATTATGTTCTTTCGATATCCGCCCAGCAAAGCTAAAATGAGCTCTATTTTACATGCAATAATGATCATAGATCCCTGTTTACAAGCCGCTCGGTAAGTAACCGCTTCGCGTGCTTTTCCATTTTGCAACCTATGCCCATCATCGAGAGATCATGTTACATTGCTCCGAGTCGGAATGTTACGCTGTTATCGTTTTTAAGAGTTGAAAGTGTAACCCTTTTGAATGGCTTAAACTTCGCAGGTTTAGTATAGGTCAGTAGTGGGATGAAAGAATGGCAGGAACGCACTAACTTTAAGCAGCGCTGTTTGAGTGCGATCAAGTTTCAAAATTATTGTTTTACACGCACCGCCCCAGGGAGTTATACAATAAACCAACAGTGACTGTCACAAGGCGGAGTAAACAGTTTTTAGTACTTTATGACTAGCTAAACGTCTGAGATAAAAAAAAATGTATTATTAACTTTCGAACCCTTGACGAAACCACAGGTCTATGTGGGGAGCAAAATCAAGTCTGCTGTCTATTAGGACGCCAAAGTACTTAATGGTGCTCACTTGATCAAGCGAAGGACAGCTACAGGATGTTAGACGAGTACAAATATGAGAGTGCGCCAAAATGGATTCTGAATTACTATCAATCGATTGCGTGAAATTTCGGAGAGAAAATTTAAAAAATGTTGTTTTGTCTAATTTTAATGTCAAGAGGTTACGTCTCAGCCACTGGTAAACGGCCTCAAACCCACATTGAGCGTGTTGAAACATCTGAAAACAAAACACGGGTCGTCTGCAAAGGCAAAAATCTTACGATTTTGGAGTTCAAGGTCACAAAGGTTATTAGTGTAAATGAGAAGTAGAGTAGAAAGAGAAACTCCGTAGGTAATGGGAAGGTCGTCACTTATCCAATCGCAAACTCTGACACATTGATATCTGTTATTAACGTAGTCTGTGAACAATTTAAACTGTAACCCCCTAATGCCCATTCGCTCAAGTTTGACCAGTAACCTGGAGACAGATACTGTGTCAAAACTCAAAAGCCTTTGCCAAATCGAGAAAAATTCCCAGAACTTTATCTCGTATTATTTACAAAACAGTCCGTGACTTCATAAACTGCATCACTAGTAGTTTTATTACATCTAAACCCCAAGTTACTAAACAGCAAGTTCAAATAAATGGTATCAATTCAATTGGTCTTAAAAGTAAAAATGGGTGTTCCACAAGGCACGATATTGGGTCCTTTCCTTTTTTTTTTGTATATTAATGATCTACTCCATTTATTAAAAAATCAACCACATAGTATTAGGGTGTTATTTTCTGAAGATACTTCCTTATTTTTGAAGGTAGATAGACATGCAGACTTTTGACGACTTAAATAACGTCATACTGCAGGTCCAAAATTGGTTCACTGCCAATAATTTAGTAATAAATGGGAAAAAACTAATAAGATTTATTTGACCAAATGTCAAAAGTAGTGATTATGAGATAGTATTGAATCAAGAGAAACTAGAATTCGTCGATAAAACTGTTTTCCTGGGGATCACGCCCAACTCTAGGCTACAATGAGGCCCTCATTTAACATCTCATGTAGGACGGCTAAGTTCAGCAGCATAATTATGCTGTCAGAAAAATCCGTCAAATTACTGATGTACATACCGCGAGGCTAGTCAAATAAGTTATTTTACTTTTTTATTTTTATTTTACTTTGGGGACGGGCTGCAGACATCGAGTATTATTGTCATGACTCGACGGTACCTTGTCAATAGATCTATTGAGGCGAACCAACTAATTATCTACGGTTCCCACTTTAGTTAAAAAGGACAACACTATTTTGATCTAAAGCTGGCAGACGGGTTAAATTTACGGAGATTCTTTATTTATAGTTTGTATAATAACTTAGAATATTATGATCATATTCATAAAAAATAAAAATAAAAATTAAAATCATTTATTTCAGACAATAAAGTCCATATTATGCAATCTAAAGTTGTTAGTACCAAGAATTTTGCTTATAACTAGTGTTAGTAACAAAAAAAAGTAAAAAGAAGTAAATAGACACCCCTGCTCAGTAGGCTCATCGGTCTCGCAACACGTAGAGGTCAGTGAACCGACTGAGCTGAATAGTATCGGTTCTCTCGCCAATCATCCTTAGGACGCTATTCGGGCTCCCCCGTACTCGTCGCACCACCGACGCCACTTTCTTACGCATAATACCGTAAAAGTCATCTACGCTGTATTATATAATATTGTTTTATTTTACTTTTTCTGTGGGTATACCTTGTTTTTCTCCGTAGAGGGGTGGTTGGTGAACCAACTAATTATAATATTCTGATTTTGTATTTTTTGACGATTTAAAAATTTTGAACAACCTCGAAACCATTTGTTTTACTTTTGTTTCTGTTTTTAAATAACATTCACTGTTCTTGTGCAGAAATTCATTATTCTGATCAAATTCAATTAAAAACATGCCACTAACCCTTGAAGAGGGTGTCAGTATTCTGACAATGCTTGAAGACGGGCGCAGTCAGCGTTATACCTACAGCGGGGACTGTTGGTGTGTCGCTATCAACCGTTCAAAGAGTGCTCCAGCGATTTGAAGAGACTAGATCCAATATTAGCAGACCAGGAATAGGCCGAACAAGGTGCACGACAGCTCGGGAGGATGGATATTTATGGTGTCAACAATGTTGAGAAATCGATTCCAAACGGCTGTTGTAGTCAAAAATCACCTTTACGTGTTGGAGGGAGCAATCCGAGCACGTGTACAGTGAGGCGGTCTTGCTAAAGCAAACTTGAAGTCATTTAAACCTACAAATGGTCCAAAACTCGAAAAGCAGCATCGAAATTCAAGGATGAGTCGGTTACGCTAGAGAACACATGAATTGGACTCTGGATGACTGGTCAAGAGTAATGTTTTTGAACGAGTCGAGGTTCATGCTATGCAAGCACGATGGGAGGCAAAGAGTCTACAGAAGACCAGGAGAGCGCTATAACCAAGCTTGTATTGAAGAGAAAGTGCCAAACGGCGGAGGCTCTATACACGTGTGCGCTGGAATTTCTTCCGAAAGCCGCACTGTGCTAGTGGTGATAGAAAATGACACTTTAACTGCTTAAATGAGTATGTTGGTCCATTTTTAGTGTAAAAATGGGCGAGAACACAATCTTTATGCAAGTTAACGCTCGTCCCCATACAGCTAGGATAGAATTTGACTACCTTGAAGATGGAATACCTTTGGAAGTTATTTAGGTTTTTGTTACCGACCCGCTTTCTTTGCGGCTCAGTGTAGTTCCTTGCTCTTGTTTCATGTTTATTATTGTATATATATTGATATAGATAAGTTTATGCTTTATGTATTTATTTTATATGTAAATGGTACACCACTGACTACCTGCAGTATTGTATCTCCTTCTCCCTTTAGTCCATCCAAAGGTTATCTGTAAAATATCGCTTTTTGCGATAAGACGCCTATTGTGTCACCCTATGTAAAATTTTAACATATACGAGTATATCTGTGATCTTTATGGTGTACCTACATAATAAAGAATATTATAGTAGGTAGGTACATCGTAGGAATACCCACTACCTTCTAAGGTAGTGGGTATTCCCCATATTTTTGGCTATATTTGGGTGGGTGGGTGGGTAAGGCTGCCTGCATGATTTAGTACCAATTTGTGTAGCACAGCCTAAGAATGCAAGAGAAATATACATGGGTAAATAAGTTTAGCCATTACCGGAACAGCAATTAACGGCACTGGCAATGGCTTATGCTGCCAATTGCACTTACCACTTTTACAATAAAGAACAAATACTTGAACTCTGTAGTAGCTACTGACCTGTAACGCGTGCAGATAGTGTTGCTGCGAGTGGTAGTGCGGCGTGGAGTGCGGCGGGTACGAGTCGTAGCCGGTGGCGCTGCTGGGCTCGCTCTTGATGTTGAACAGCGACGGGTTGGACAGGAAGGGCGCGCCGGGCAGGCCCAGCGCGTACTGTGCGTGCGCGTGGTGGCCGCCCTGCGCGTGCGGCTGCGCCGGCGCGTGGCCCAGCGCGTGCGCGTGCGGCGAAGTGTCCGGCGTCACGTGCGCCTCGCGGCTCTTAGACGCACCGTGACTTGACATTGTCTGCGTCAGCGGCAGTGGCACCTCTGGAAGACTCTGTTTGCTGTCTGTAATGCCAAGTTTGATTATTAACAAAATGTGCTGGGTTGCTTAGTTTAAGAAGAAGAACTGATGAAAATAATTCAGTGGGAAATAGTGTGTGATTCGTACCATCCATCCCTGGAGAGCTATGCTCATCTTTCTTGTTGGCGTCTTGTGGCGGCTTCGCTCCGTTGCCAGATTTCTTTGGCTTACGTTTCCTCGTCTGGATGCCGTCCTTCCTCATCGCTAGAGGCCTGATGAAATTGCATAATTTATTATTTCATTTGTGAAAACAATCGTGAACTTATTATATCATTTTCCGTAATTGGTGGTAGCTACCATGGCTCCCTACTACCGTATTGTAGCTACGACTTACGAGCAGAATACATTATAAAGAAATTGCTCTTTTACGCGTTAAAAGTTATTGGATTGGTGGAAACAGCAGGATGTATCAATGTAAAGTTGCATTGCGTGTTGCGGCATTGACTCGTACTGTTACATAAATTCACCGAACAGCAAGTATTGCTGATTTTACTTAAATGTTCTATATAAAACTGCACTATGCATAGCGAGGCAGTCAACCAACAAAATTCTAACGATTTACTTATTTTATTTTCTTACTTTAAATTCAACCCACATTCATTCCGACATAATGCAATTTTGATGTGCAAATATAAATAAATTCAGTGTAACAGAATCAAAGTGTTTTATTATAAAGGTCCCACGGAGCGCCATCCTAACAGTACGCACCGATTGATCCCGTGCAGCTTGTAGTAGAGGCCGCACGCGTTGCAGACGGGCTCGCCGTCGTTGTTGCGCCGCCACAGCGTGGTGTTGCGCGAGCCGCAGTTGGTGCAGCACTGCCCGTGGCGCCGCGCAGCCGACTGTGGAGAGGACGGTGTCATGTGGTGCACGAGTGCTACCCACTGCAGTGTTGGTAGCACTCGTGCAACTATTACAGTAACAATCACCAAGAAAGTGGGCCTAGCTACAAACTGATACAGGTCTAGGTCTCTCGGGGAACTAAAGAAGCGTATAATGAGCTCATTCGTTTTCTTCATCAATGAAATATATTTAATAATTATTATTTATTTGTATGCATAGGTTGATAGGCTATACCCGATATTGGTACTTAATTTGATGAGCTGGTCTCTGTTGTATTGTCAAATACCTATACTCTCTAATCTCTATTCAGGGAACTATCTTAAGGAAGTCTAGGATTGTGGTTGAATAGAGACAGCATTAGTATGAGTACTTTAGTCAGGCATATCAACTGAAGTCGGTATGTACCTCTCAAGGTGATGCTACTCAAGAGACGTTGTTAAGTATTTTAATTTCCCAAACATTTGTGACTGTCGAACGTTCCACTAATTTATGACCCTCATTAGTTTACTTAGATAGTCTGAATGTAAGTGGTATGGAACCTAAATTACTACTGATAACTAAATAGTTTTGCTGTCGAATTTTAAATAAACTAACACTACTCTAGTCCTGATCATTGTAGAATTGAAGGTAAACGTATCAACTTTTAGATAGTGGGATAGTAATTAGTAAAATATGCCAAAAAACGACAAAGTGAAGAAGTAAAAAAAGCGTGCTTAACTACTAAATTACATAAGGAGAGCACCAAAACCAAGGAAATAGAACAAACAACACCCAAGCACCTCACATGCACACCATCGTCACAGAATCCACCACCCACCACCAGTAACCTCAGAGCAGACACACGACACGTCCAGTGAGCTGTGTCCAGTGAGTGCACTGTGACACCGTGCACCGCCATCTTGTACCGCATCACTTAGAATTAAGCGCATGCGCTAGTTGCATTGTACGAGGGGTGCGTGCGCAGGCGGGGCTGCCGCTCATTGGACGAGACTTGTCCTATCTGTGCGCGTGCGACGAGATTACTAGCCGACACTCTTGTTGCCGATCGATAAAGTCCAATATGCGCGGCGCTATTAACAGCGAGGCGCGGCTCCCTGTGCGCACTATCTGCGACCTATCTGCTGGTGAGCGAGCCCACTGATTGTCGCGACGTCTCGTTACCGCGTGACTTCACCGTGTAACACCGGCTGCGCCCGCGCACCACCATGCTCACTAACATGCAATTACCGATCGATTAGTTATCTCGGCGCGATACGTTTATCTAATTCCATCGTCAATAATGGAACGTTGCGGTGATCGATTCGGGAGGTGATATTATTGGGTAGGTATAATTTGTAACGGTGCAAGCGGAGTGCTACAAAGCGGCGCACTCGAAGTAGGGAGCGGTAGCGTGTAGTTTCCTAACACTCGCCAAAGCCCGAAAAATAAGGATATCTACAGGAACCGCGTGCGTGCGACGTCGCGCGGGGGCGACGCGGGGCGGTAGGATGCATGCACTAGTCTACACGCCACCGACTCACCTTCTTCATGCCCCTGGCCATGCCCTCCACACTCATCCATCTCTGCACGGTGCCCTCCTTATAGAAGCGGGTGAGTAGGTCTGCGTCGGCACCTGTTCGCAAACAGAGCGCGTTACTATCGGTCAGAGGAGACTCACCAGCCGCTTGCTCGGCTTCACGAGCGGGCGGTTGACGCCGTTGATCTTGTGGTAGAGGCCGCACGCGTTGCACAGGTAGTGGCCCGTGGCGTCGCGGCGCCACAGCGGCGTGTTGTTGGCGCCGCAGTTTACGCACTCGCGCCCCTCCTCGTACATCTCCAGCACGCCATCTGTTCGCACGCTCATGTCAGTGGGGCATAGCTAGCGCCTGCTCGGGGACAGGACGATGCTTAAATAGACTTTAACACTAAGTAAAGCTTGGGAGCTGGCACAGCAAAAGCAGAACAATGAAGTGATACAAGCTGCGAATGATGATGACAGCTGTGAACTTATTATAGACTGGCTGTGCCCGCTGACTTCGTTCGCGTGCATGTCGGAAAACAATAATGTGTCGCTTAGAGAAGGTTAGGTTACTGGGTTGGTAGGGTTGGTAGGTATGTACCACTCCTCTATTGAAAAGGAAGAGTCTTCTGATCTTGCCTGGTGGGAAGCGCTAGCTGGGGTTCTCTACTACAGACCAGCCCCTTAAGATTTGCTTTACCGAATGTTAAAAGTAGTGATTGTGACATAGTATTGAATAAAGAGAAACTTGAATTCGTCGATAAAACTGCTTTCCTTGGGATCACGCTCGACTCAAGGCTGCAATGGGGTCCTCATTTAACATCTCTTGCAGGATGGCTAAGTTCAGCAGCGTATGCTGTGAGAAAAATCCGTCAATTCACTAATGTAGATACCGCGAGGCTATTTCAGTTACTTTCATATATTATGTCTTACGGTATTTTACTATGGGGACGGGCTGCAGATATCGAGTCTATTTTTATTCTGCAGAAGAGAGCCATCAGAGCAATATATGGCCTCCGCAGGCGCGATTCTCTAAGGGAACTGTTTAAAGATATCAACATCATGACGGTACCTTGTCAATATACAACGTGTTTTTTTTTTATATCCCATAACTCTAGGGTATGATTGAGGCCATATTAAAGAATCAACTGGCATATGAGTTATGTTCCAATCCTTCGTTATTTTTTTTTTTCATTTTTCATTCAAAATAATTCGGCAAAGTCACGATTATTAATGTAAAACACCCTTACGTGAAATATGACAACGTCGACAAGGTAGCTTTCCCTTCACTAGCTGCCGCCGGGAAGCCCCGATACCAACATACCTATTTTATTTTACTATTTATTTTACTACACTACTGCGAAGTTTGGCAACCTCGCAAAAGTAAAGATTCGTCATACTGGTGACAATTTTTGACCTAATTTAATTATGATTGATGATATCTCCGAAACGATGCATTTTTGGACCACCTATTCTAGGAGTTTTAGTATTATTTTTACCTACAGAATATAACCCTAGAGTTATGGGATATCAAAAAAAACAGGTTGTATGGATGAAAACATCATGTACTTACGTAAGGAAAAATCGAAATAGTTTCAGTAAAAGAGGTGAAAGACACAATTATGGGACTAGAAATAGGGACCAATTAGTTCAACCAGGTTTCAGACGGGCTAAAGTAGACTCATCCTTCATAGGATACTGTTTAAAATGTTACAATAAAATACCTCCCCACGTAGTCCAACTAAATGAAATGAAATTTAAATCTTGTATAAAACGCACACTATGTAGCCAAGCATATTATAAGTTGGGGGATCACATTGCTGACAAAAATGCATGGCTTAACGCTGGTCCTGCTCCACAAGAGCGCATAAACTAATTGAATAGCATTCAAAACAATTGTTGGAGCTGCTGAAGATTATAAATACTATCTTTATATTGTATAAATTCAATCTATTAGTATTGTATAATTGCATAGCACATGTGTGAGCACTATGTATCTACCATTTTCTGAGTACGTCTTTTATTGATTTGAATTTGCCATGGCGGCTGAGAGTGTCATGCTCACTCAAATGTCTAGCTGATGGTGGCGTGTGTGTTGGATCATTAAGTTCCCTTCAAAATGGTTGAGCTAAATGGTGTTGATCCATGCGTTATGTTCGTGAACGGGCGCCGTCAGTACGGACTGGTCATTTCTTAGCTGACACGGCTTATTTTAACTTAGTATTTTAGTTGTTTTTAGGGTTCCGTACCCAAAGGGTAAAACGGGAACCCTATTACTAAGGCTCCGCCGTCTGTCTGCCTGTCTGTCTGTCTATCTGTCCGTCTGTCCGTCTGTCACCAGGATGTATCTCATGAACCGTGATAGCTAGACAGTTGAAATTTTCACAGATGATGTATTTCTGTTGCCGCTATAACAGAAAATACTAAAAAATAGAATAAAATAAATATTTAAGGGGGCTCCCATACAACAAATGTGATTTTTTTTGCTCGTTTTTGCTCTATATTGACAACGGCAACGCTTGAAATATTCACAGAATATGTAGTTTTTTTTATTATATATTTAATTTAAAAATAAATAATTAATTTAAAATAAAACAAATATTTAAGGGGGGCTCCCATACAACAAACGTATTTTTTTGCCATTTTTGTAGATAATGGTACGGAACCCTTCGTGCGCGAGTCCGACTCGCACTTGGCTGGTTTTTTATATTTTTATTACGGACGCTTTTAACGTGCACGTCTTTCTACATTGTTCTCACATGTATAATTTCAACATAAATTATGTAACCAATACTATGTAACAATATTTTGATTTAAAAGAGTGTCCGTGGAGTTTCATGCCCGTTCTTCTCCATAGGAAAATACTACGCTTTGGAATGGGCAACTATCTTCATCTCTCTGACTGACCGACTCCTTGACAATACAAAAGTGCCTGTAATAGGTTTATTTGAAATAAATGCTTTGAGTTTGAGTTTGAGTTTGGAGATCCCAAATCAAAAAAGATAATTTAATAAAAGTAGTGATTAATAATGATAGTGGCGATGTGAATATTAGCTAATATGAGACAAAGATAATGATGATAAGTGCACACCCTACAGCCACGCGCTGCGCTCGCGTCGCGGATCGCTTTGATTGGAGCACACGAAACGAGGCACGTTGCCGCTCCGCGAGTCGAACGTAAGCCAGTAAGTAGCGCCATGAATGAATGTTCGTACAGAGTGGTCCCAAATTTGGTTCATCATCATCATTTCAGCCGAAAGACGTCCACTGCTGGACATACGCCTCCCCCAAAAAGGGGGGGGGGGGTTGCCATAATCGCCACGCTTGGCAGGCGGGTTGGCGATCACAGTATTGTTTTAAAAATGCATAGAGAACGCTGCTGCCCATTCTCTAGTAAGTCCCTTAGTCGCCTTTTACGACGCCCACGGGAAGAAATGGGATGGTGCTATTCTTTACGTCCGGCACCACACGAAACAAGAATGAGTATATCATTATATTTAAATAATATGTATTCCTCAATTCTCGCTATTGTACCTATAGTTTAAAAAAAAAATAGGCACGTTTTGACTTCTTTAGTAAATTTGGTTACTTTATTTAGATTTAGTTTGTTAGAAAAAAAAAACTATTTACAAATTATCTATAACTTTTTTTATGATGTACTAACCACTGTAGCGGCACGTTGTATACATAACCAACCCGTATCTTTCTTAATGTTATGTCAGTGGTTTTCATTATATTGTCAACGGTTCTAGAAAGTACCATAAATAGTTACTTGACTAATTATTTGGACAAAATAATTAGTCAAGTCAACAAATAATATCATCTCAAGCAACCAATACGGATTTAGAAGTGGTCTATCAACCGAAGATGCAGTTGCAAACTTTAGTAACAAGGTAATAAGATTACTAGATAAAAAGCGAAAATGTTAAGGTATCTTCCTAGATTTGTCGAAAGCGTTTGACACGGTCTCAATTGCCATTCTTATCTCCAAAATGGAAAGCATACGTGGACTAACTTTAAGCATTTTTAAAGATTACTTGTCAGGTCGGACGCAGTCTATTTGTATCGGTGCGGTGGTGAGTGATGAATAACCCATAAATTATGGGGTTCCCCAGGGGAGTATCTTGGGACCAACTATGTTTCTAATCTATGTTAAATTGTTAATGATCTATGCAATCTTCAAATTCCGAATTGTGACATATTAGCTTATGCAGACGACACGGCTATATTATCGCACGGAGAAGACTGGATTTCTTCCTATTTAATACATCAATGGTTTTTATCTTCCAAACTCCCCTGAGCCACCCGAAGCCACCAATACACTCAAAGCCAGCCAACCTGTGCGGTGCCAGCGGACTGTGTCTGCTTGTCATTGTCACGAGTGAGCAATTTTAAATATATTGGGGTCTTACTAGACGAACGACTCGACTGGCGTCCACAAATTGAACCTCTCATTAGTCGCATCAGAAAACTAATGTAACTACATTTTTAACAATCTGAGATACAGCGCTGATGTTTCAACAATTTACATGGTCTACACTGCCCTATGTCAGTCATTGTTAATTTCTTGCATACCCGTATGGGGTGGAACCTATAAAACTCTCATTCTGGTGCTGGAAAGAGCGCAAAGGATAATTCTAAAGGTAAACAGTTAAACCACGGTTTTACTCAACTGCCAAACTATATGCCGAATGTCAGGTCATGACTGTGAGAAAATTAAATATTTTAAAAACAGTACTTCGGAGGCATTCGCTACTACCATTGGATGACGAAATCAATAAAAAGCTTTCTGGTGCAGTTGTTTGCCCTGGTGTACTTTGTAGAACAGCTTCCGCTAGTAGGCAATTTGACGCAGGAAGCTCGAGACTGTTTAATGCAGTCAACAAACTCTTGAATAATTTACAGCTTAACTAAACGAGAGGTTAAACATAAATTAAGTAATTGGCTGAAAACTTTAGATTATACTCAAACTGAGATGCTTCTAAGTATAAAAAAGTAAATCTTATTTGTTTTGTTTGATAGAAGGTATATATTTATCTTTATCCCCATTATTGTATTTTTATTTTCTCTTTTAATTTTTTATTTGTAGTTTTATATAATGTAGATACTATAATTAATTCCTCTTTAGTGTTTCGAAATTTATTTTATTTAATGTTATGTCCAACACATAACATTAAATAAAGTCAATTCCTAGGCTGCAAGGTTGTCTATGTAAGTCCTGCATCCTAAGAACCACTAACTCCCAAAATACAAGCTTGACTTAGTTTGGGAGTTGGTTGATCATTTATTATGTGCTGCTGTACAACCATCAAACATCTTTATACTTACATTGTTTTCTATAGATTAAGGTTTTGTTGTATTTTGAGAGCGAAATAAAAAAAAAAAATTAAATTATATACAGTTTATTATTATCATTTCAAACTTTGAAGGCCCGTTTGCTTAATTCGTATCTGCGGAGAATTTTTAATCATACCATGAAAACAGAACAAAATTTCAAACACCTAAAATTATGTTATTATTTTAGGTGTTTGAATTTTTTTTTTCTTTTTAATGAATTAAGACCATCTGCTTTATAAAGCAGAAATGGTCTTAATTCATTTAAGGTCTAGTTTTTTCCTAACTTTAGAAATGAGGAATTCTGAAGAAAATTTGCAATAACCTGATGTACTATTCTGATGACTTCAAAGATAAAAGATAAAGATAAATTCAAAAAGAGAAGAATTCCACTTGATCCAAAAAACAAACAAATTATTTCTTTGTAAGTACTTTTTAATTGGTGGTAATAACGTCGTGTTTTACTATTTTTTAGATTTTTCTATTGTATCTTACACCTTCTTCTGAGTAGTTGTACGAATTAGGTACCCACACCCCCTAACCCCATAATTTATGTGTTCTTCATCACTCCCACCGCACCGATACAAACCCCTAGCCGATGACGGAACTGTTTGATAAAATGATTGTATGATTTTATGAGATTTTAGTGCTTTTATTAATGCTGGTTTATAGCTTACGTACGGCCTATGCAACCTCATCCTACAAACAGACAAAAATTCCAAACATGGTAGAAATGGCATCAGCAGACTTAGCATGACGATTTCTATTGGTACTCTACTGTAGAATAGAAATCGCTTGTCTACTGAACATGTTCTACTATCTACACGGAAACGTCATTTTTGTCTACTCTTCCGTCGACAAAACCCTTCTCTATGGTTCTCGTGCTAAACCTGCTGGAGGGGTAAGTAGTAGATGATATAACAACAAAATCTCTAATATTAACAACATATAACAACGGAACCTATAATTTGATTTAATATAGTGATTGGTTAATATAATGAACGATTGATATAATTCTAAAATAAGTAATTTTTATAAGCATAACATACATTAAATATAACATCGTTTGACATAACATACATTAAATATAAAATCGTTTGACATACCACTCAAAAGATATAAAACTTATTTAGTCTAATATGATAAAACGTGCAAGCAAGCATGCAGCATGCAAGCAAGCATGCAGCAAGCATGCAACATGCAGCAGGCATGTTTTCTATCACGGCTCCGGCGCTGCAGGGCTCCAGCGGTCCCATGCGAGCTTATCGTCACAGATGTGTTTCACGCTCACCACCGAGGCTTCGGCTTGCTGGCCGGCTCCGCCGGCCAGGCTCAGCCGCGGCGGCTAGCGATGAAACCACCTGCTCCTCTGCTCGCGGGCCGCTTTGCCCCTACGCGCCTACGCGATTTTAAATAACACTCTAGGGGTAGGGCAGACAAGACTACGTGGAGTCGGTTTTACTGCGATTCGTTTCTGTCACGCCGCTCCCGCAGCACGCTCAAGCAAATTAATCGCAATATTATATATTTTAAACGATAGGCCTAATGATTTTCTATTAAATAAACAATATACATATTAAACGTTAGACCAAATGATTTTCGATTACATAAACGTTATATCAAACAACGTTATACTAATTAAGTTTTAGAATAAATAAATGTTATATGTAAAGAAATTATATCAACAGTTGGTATATCTCACGTTGATTATATTTTATGAACGATAATAAAATGAAATTAGACCAAATCCGTCTTATTCCAAAACACGATCTAAATTTAGTACTAGGATAATTACTAGGTTTGCCACCATGACTAAATAAAACGTTATTATAAAATGAAGTTTATCACTAGTTCATGAACAAGCTATGGTACTAAAGTTAGTCCGCCGAGACCCCTAGTTTTTCTATGGACTAACTTCGGTACTCATTTATTTGAGGTTAGCGTTTATTGTTATTGTGTGGCTTTTTATTTACAAATCGACTTGATGGATTTGGAAGATTTGGATAATTATGCTGGAGACGTCTCGGCGATCTTACAGACATCGTCATACGTAGTACGACGTAATATTTCCTATAATAATATGAACATTCGCGTTAGGCAGTCGAAATAAGATGATACAAAGCATTGCTTACCTAATATTAATTAAAAATCCATGTTTTGGTCAGTGGGTCATCTTAGGGTTTTACTAAGTTTATCTTCAACGGTTTAACCAGACACAACTCACAAACAAACCACATATTATCAACAATAATACTAAGATTTATTAATAAAGGATGCAACATAAAATTCGTCTCAAATTACGAGTGCCGCGCCGTACCTATGTAATTCACTCCACTTCACGCTAGAGGTGTTAAAAAATATGATAACTTGATTATAAAAAGCACGTCAAAAGTACAAGTTGTGCTTGTTCAATATATTGTAACCTAAACAAAGAACGATTTATGACATATTTTTGTATTGATTAATAATTATTTATGCTTTTCAAGTGTTATTATAATATCAATATTTAGAGAAACCAAACGTTGCTTCAAATAGATGCAGAATGAATGAATGAAAGAATGCCATTTTTGTTTCTTATCTGTGGAACCATGAATTTCTTTGGTACTAACTGATCCTCGAAAAGTCTTCGTTTTGTAATAAGAACACGTTTTGAGCCTGATATTAACTTGAATACCGCAACAATCCTAGACCTTGTGGTCTTGGTATAAAACAGTACTTAAGCATTTTTTTGTAATAAGACGGAATGAGTTTATACGTTATGGGACGCACCCTGCTGGTGGTTATTCTTTAACGCCCCAACTATTTTTTTTGGAAATATTTTCAATGTACAGAAACGCCTCGTCTACAGATTCATTATATTACGTATAGATATAGATATTATCATCCAGGAAAAGTAAATGATAGCCGTTTTATGAACCGCTATCAGTGCCCATAGCCGGCTCGCCCACGTGGCACTCGCCAAGCCGTAGCGGGCGTTGCCGGGTCAACAATGTCGGCGGCGCTGCTTCCTAGAAGGTGGAACCATAACATACAGATAGTGAGTGATATGGAGCCGCAGCCGCGTGATACGCGGGCACAGAGCAAACAGTAATTGTAAATGTGTCTAATCTATTATTATTTTCCTCCAAATCTACTGCCACAGCAGCACCATCAAAATAATCTTGATGGCTCTGTGGCGGTTTCCTCAAAAAAACGTATCGATTTTATAGAACTTTGCAAACTAAGGCAGCTTACATAACGAAGAACTATACATAATTATCTCTCCTATCCACTCCTTGCTTGTCGCTAGTCCCTGTTGTTAGTCTCTGAGTAGGTACAGTTATTAGGCGGCTCCACGCGGCCGCGAATATCGGCGTTATCACTGTCCGGTGATAAGGCGCGCCTCACATCTGTGCGCTAACCCCGATACATTCGCTTACAGCTCACTAATTGAATGCGCGGAATTGTCCGAAAAACTAGCGACGCATTTATTTATGAGAATCCAATTCAAGTTAATTGTTCCGGTCTATGTCGAAGGATTGATGACAACATCTTAATAACGTGAATGCTCTACGTTATATTATCAATACCTAGTCCCTTATTTTAGTAACTTGTGGTTACTGAACGGTTTGTTCTGCTGAAGTAACTTTAGTTAACTAATAGTAAGTAATAGGCACCTATAGATAAGTATGGCAGTGAGTGACGCTACTTGCGCAAGCCTGGTAGGCAGTAGTGACGCTACTTGCGCAAGCCTGGTAGGCAGTAGTGACGCTACTTGCGCAAGCCTGGTAGGCAGTAGTGACGCTACTTGCGCAAGCCTGGTAGGCAGTAGTGACGCTACTTGCGCAAGCCTGGTAGGCAGTAGTGCCTACTACAATAATAACTAACCATACAAACAGGATAGGAAACTAAAATAAAAATCCTTTTTGGACTATCCAACAATAAATTTAAAAATATTCATTATTTAGGGTTAAATACGATAAAATTATGAGGATAATAAGAACATAGGGAACTATCTGAACTGAAGTCACATTTCCTTTGAATATCGGTCGATACTGACTAGCTATACTGATAACAATAAATACATAAACAATTTGTGAACTATCCATAAGATGTGTTTTGGATGCTGCAGGTACGGTAGGTAGTACTACTTAAGGAGAGAAGTAGGTAGATAGGTATATAATTTCCCAATTTATCTTAATTAGATTACCTTCCTACCGAGGGCAGGAAGTACATGACATACAATACATAGGTACCTACGCGATATAAAAATTCAACTCCAGGAGCCCCGAGGGTGCATTTTCAAGAAATTATTAGTGACAATTATTGTTAAATTTCGTTTTAAATACCATAAATATTATGAATACTTTTTATGTATTAGGTGCCACGGTTGAGGACAGCAATGTAAAGTTAATACATAATACGACATACAATGTAAAGTTAATACATAATACGACATACAATGTAAAGTTAATACATAATACGACATACAATGTAAAGTTAATACATAATACGACATACAATGTAAAGTTAATACATAATACGACATACAATGTAAAGTTACAAGCACATAATAATATTATGACTATTCATCTCTGTGTTTGTTTCAGTTAATTGTTTTTAGTAGCTACCTCGTTTTGTTGAGGTTTCCAGTTATAACCAGACTATGTGCCAGATCTGTCGCTAACTCAAATGAAATAATAATAAATAAAACATATTAATAAAACATTTATTTCAGGCTACAACGACCCATAGACCTATGTATACCTTACAAACTAACATGTTATAGTCCCAGAAAACGATATGAAACCGACTAACAACAAGCACTGCCGAAGTTATTAAGTCTTAAAATCTCTGGTAACACCTAGAAAAGCGTTTCCGAAGATAACACCCTACGGACGACTATCGAACAGTATTGTAACGTGCGATGAATAAAGCAGTACCTACCTAATATTGAAATGTGTATGCTTCCCGCGAGCTCGTGAGTCAGCTCGCTATCGCTCCTCTGACGTCAATACTCATGTTATTCTTTTCTGCGATGAACAATACTGATCGCACTCACTACATATTATATTCTTTGTAATCGTCTTCACCTACATAATTTTATGATTTTTTACGCTTCTAAATTAAAAGAGTGAACTAGCTCTGGCTCTACATCTTAAATAGTAAATATAACTTTAAAGAAAACAACCGGCTTCCAAAAAACTCTACAAAGTGAAAAATAACTTTAACATTTCGGAATTCGTGATTTAATTGATTTAGAGACAGCCCGCTTAGTATACTTTAGTTATTTTCATACTGTAATGTCGTACGGTATTCTTTTGTGGGGAAATGCCGCCGATATTCAGACAATTTTTGTTTTACAAATAAGAGCAATTCTTTCAATTTATAAATTAAGTCGCAGGCCTCAGAGAAAAATTTAAAGAGATCAATATAATGACTGTAGCTTCTCAGTATATCTATGAAAATCTTTTGTATGCACGTAAATATATTAATAGGTATGTTAACAAAATACAGTGATATCCATATCAATGTAAACACTAGGAACAAGCACAAATTTGTTGTTCCTACATACCTATGCTTAAAAAAAAGGTGGCTCGTTTAGATGCCAGTGTATACGTTTTTTAATAAACTTCCTGCCATATTCAAGAATTAAGCCTTAATAAATTAAAATGTTTTATAAAGCGAAAACTGTGCCAGAAAGCCTTTTATACTGTTATTGACTATATTGAGGACAAAAAAGCTTAGGTTGGGATTGAGCTGCTCCAATAAACAGTGAATCTTGATTTGATTTATATTTTTTTTTTAACAATTTAGTAAGTATTACTCGTATATTATGTGGGGTGTTTTTTTTTTTTCTCTTAGTTTAATGATGGTAGTTTGAGTACTTTATGCGGCGTACCCAAATGTCCTTTCATTGGTAGTAGTTTTGAGTCAATACTCAAAACTTAAGGAGCTTAACGATTCGACGAATCGAATCGTTGAGTTCCTTAAGTTTTGAGCTGAGCTGCACGATAACTGACAAATGCGTGCACTGACTGGACAGGTCCACTCAAATCTGTGTGGTTCTTTTCTCAAAAGACCATTTCAGACACCAATCTACATGGTCCTCAAATGATCGGACCAAGATTATATCCGTATTTTTTATACCTACACATTGACATTGATGAATTTTATTTATACAATGACATGAATATTTACTTTGTTAAGTATTATATTGTTTTAATTAAGTATTGTAAATGTGAAGACTATGTGGGTTATTCTTTATATTTGTTTGTTTTTTTACTTTTTACTCAGTTTTCATCATGGTCTGGCAGTTTGAGTAATTTATGCGGCCTATTCAAATGTCCTTTCTTTGGTATTGTTCGTTGAATCGTTGAGCTCCTTAAGTTCTGAGTTGAGCTGCATGACTACTTACAAATGCGTGCACTGACTGGACAGGTCCAGGTCAATCTGTGTGATTCTTTCATCATAAGATTTCAGGCACCAATCTACATGGTCTTCACATGATGTGACCAAGATTATGTCTGGACTTTAAAAGAGACTGTGACCTCTGACTTTGTTTCGGCGTTTCTTCTCAGAGTAGTCAGATACGAAACGCCGACCTAGTTTTATTAACCTCATCTAGTTTTTTTTTAAATTTAATTGACGTGTAAAAGTGTTTGTACAAACCTACTTACAGAAATAAATCATTTATCATTATCATTTATAAGGTATTTGACTACACGGTTGGCGCAGTGGTTAAGCGAATGACTGCTGCGCTGCGTGTCGCGGGTTCGATTCCCGCACAGAACAAATATTTGTATCAAATCAAATCAAATCAAAAATATTTTTATTTCACATAAGCCTACATGGGCACTTATGAAACGTCAGAAGCTAGGTGCACGGTTCCAATTGGTCGTTTCCTATGGAGAAGAGCCGGCAAGAAAACCATATGTCCTACAAGTATTTGTTCCGGGTCTGGCTGTTTGTGTATGTGAATTTATTTGTTTATAAACGCACCCACAATACAGGAGACATTCCTAACATGGGGCAAAGATTAAAAAAAATAAGGGTTCCGTTTTTTACTTTTCAGATTCGGAACCCTAAAAATAAACATTTCCTTTTAATAAATGGTAAATGTCCACAAGTCTGACAGTATGAGGGCGAGCAAGATACTAACTTGAATATTTGTTAGTGCTGTAAGCTAGCTAGCTATTTATCCTCCTAATCATAACGGCTACAATTTCCTCAATACTTGAGCGGTTCTGTTGATACGAGTATCAACCTAATAACTAATTCCCCTATACTTAACTATCCTGGAGGATGGGATGTATCTGGATCAAATCCAAATACACCTTATTATTAAACAAGTAATAACATTGTATTGTTCCACCGTCGAGGTAATCAATTTACCAACTGTTTAGAACATCACTAATGAAAAATAATGAATGAAGGCTTCTACATACCAGCGCGACTTGTCGCGCGACGCGACACGGCACAAAGGATCCGGGTGTCGCGGGACGAGCGGTGTTTTTGTGGCGCGTCGCGTCGCGCGACAAGTCGCCCCGGTATGTAGAAGCCTTGAATCATAAGCTTTTACGGTAAGGATGTGCCTTCATTCGACAGAAGTTTACCTGTTGTCAGCGTCTTAAGACGCAGATATATGCCAGTGACCTTGCGTGTTCTGTACTGAGCTCACGCGACGCGTCATACGTTCAGCCAGTAATAGGACTCGCCCATCGAGGAGCGCTGTCCCCAAATTGACGCATTATTAATTTATTATACACAAAACAAAAAGTATTTTAATAAATCGCGTATATTAAAAGATCAATTAAATTATCTTTAAATTGGTGAAGGTTTCAGAAAAATACGCTTGGTAGATTTTGTACCATTCTCAGTTTTTATCCGCGTTAGACATAACTTTACAAATTAATTTGAACACTATGTAATATAACAATAATCTAAAATATTCACATACTAAGTTATTTAGAAAATGCTCTAATTTAACACATATTTTTTTGAAATCATTAACACTCCTCGTTTAGACGTGATCTTCAGTATAAAGTCATTAAAAGTCGGTTATGGTCGCCTTAACCGGACTATCCTGTCCCTGCCTTAAGCAAGCTAAAATGCCATTTATGTAAAAGCAGACGGGAAAGAGAAACTGGATGGATTACTGGTTGTAAGATGATTGTTGTTTAGCTAAGAGACACAACTGAGATGGCGGCTGATGACAGGATCCATAGGGTGTAGAGTGTGAACAATGTAAGAGTGTGCCGTCAATAAAAGCAATGGAGACATCGTCAGACTGAGAACCTGTGGAAAACGTTGTCTCTTATGTTCAAAGTTAATGAAATATAGGTAATTATATTCGCATTGACTTTCTATTGGGTAGCAACATATCCACAGATTAAAGTCCTCTGTTCTTAATAGGAAGTGGTTTAGTAGTAAAGTGTTGTTACCGTAAGCAGTGGGCCTCTGCAGCGCATCGTAGGGCGCGCACCATGAGCCCATCACCATGTTCTGCGAGTAGAGCCCCCCCGCCACCCCGCCCACGCCACTCACCCCGCCGCCGCCTGCTGCACAACACAAGCACGTTACGCGACATGACAACAACATAATTTTCAGTACACAATACAAGTAAAAAGTAAAACTACGAAACAACAATCAGAAAGGACAGTTTACACCTGAAAGCTAGGGGATAGCACATTTCACGATATTAAAGGTCAATCAACAATATTCAGATGAGATAGTCAGCATTGTATTGAAGATTGAAACCTTGCAACTTATTTTATAATAATGAAAAAAGAAGCAGCGTTGCTTGAAACATCAATAAAAACAAATGTTATCAAAAGATTATTTAAAAATCACGTGGATTTGTGTACTTATGTACTTACGAACAGCTCTAGATTGTTTGTCTCAAGTCTTATATTGGCAAGCGTGCACCCACTGACTACTTATTTACTTATCTTTAATTCAGACACGTTACCCATAGTTTGTTAGTACTGTCTTATTACTTAAACTATATTCCTAGAGTGGAAATATACCTACTATATTTTATGAATAATATTTACATAATATATACGTAAACAGACTTCCTATTCCTATGTATAATTAATTAAGACACAAACATCAACAATATGTTATGCATGTACCTATATGCATTAATATAATTATGCATATACAACTATGAGTCATTAATAAAAAATAAAAAAAACATGAACAAATACAGATACGATTTGATATCACGGACCTGCAAGCAGCGCCATGTTTTGCAACCAATTCGCGGGGAGTTGCATCGCGTCCATTGTCTGACGATCAGATCCGTGACGTTACTCGAAGATAGCACTTGATTACTTAGTAATAAGTATGTGTATAATGCGAGGTTGGTGTCGCGACCCGCGCGGTCAGAGGTCACGCTAGGACTGGCCGGCGCTGCGCGCGCGCCGCCCTGCCGGCCACCGCGCACGCGCTTATCGCCGCTGATTCATGACAGATGACAGCTTTCTGCTGTTACGGGCGTTACGGCGCGCGGCAGTGCAATTCAGAAACTGAGCCTCTATTTTCATAACAAATGTACGTAGACTACTTACATAACTGAATTCTGGGCTTAGGTACAGGTAAAAGTTTAATGTCATAAATATATCTAAGAAGTTCACCGAAATAATCCTCATCATTGATATGTTCCGGTAGGTACTCAAATTAAACAAGCTCAAAATCAAAATCAAAAGTCATTTAGTCAAACTACGCTGAGAATCAGCACTTTTCGAACGTCAAAAATTACATGAGACAGTCCCCCAAAAACGCCCACCCTTCACCACTTCCTAGTGCTTTAGCTGGGAAGAAGAAGTAGCGCAACAAACTCCCCAGCAGCACAGCTGTCTGTTCGCATAAAAAACTTGAAGCTATACAATACAATATAAAATAATTTACATTACGCAACACAAAACGTTAAATTAAATTATTTGCCTTATGTTAGCTAGCACACACCATTATACAAATATATATATATATATAATAATCGTCGAAAACTATACTCAAACAGAAATAACGTAAACAAAACGTATCTAAATAAAAGCCTCCAGACTTAATGGGCGTGCCCGCTTAAATAAAGCTACAGCTATAACTCGAAGTCACAAATGATAAACTAGCACCATATCGAAGTAAAATAAAAACAGTTAATTATTAATAACAATAACAAAACCATGGTCAGCAAGACGACCAGTCACCACAAGCAGCACCCGTTCACGAGCATAACGCAAAGATCATCCATCACCCCCCTCGCCATATTTGAGGGAAGGAGGCAACCCGACCCCCGACGCTACCGCAAGCAGTGACATCTAAGGGAGTATGACGAACTTGCTGCCGGTTGCTCAGGCAAGAATAAAGTGATCAATTTGTTAAGGTCGCTAGCTAACCACTTATTGCAATACAACTCATAAAAGAACATTGTAATGAGTAGATTTTGTCACTAATAAATTAAAATAAATTGACTTAGACAGTCAAATAAAATAAACAAATATAGGAACTCATATAACCTGTCAGTAGGGAATCTATCTGGAGAAAGAACATGAACATTGTCTTGAGTTAATCACAGCGACCAACTGTTCTTATCGTTTAAGTAGTCGTTGATAGAATAGTATGCCTTTGAACAAAGATTGGATTTAACTTTAACTTTAAACGCATTAAAAGGCAAATCTAGCAAGGAAGAGGGTAGCTTGTTATAAAAAGTTATACCAAGTCCAACAAATTAGTTATGAACCTTATGAAGCCGGTGAAATGGAGCACGTAATTTGTCCTTATTTCTGGTATTAATATTGTGGAGATCACTGTTTTTAGTGTATAAGTGTATATTTTGCCTAACATATAAGATGTTGGCGAAGATGAATTGTGATGCCACCGTGAGAATACCAATATCTTTAAAAAAATCTCTAAGAGAAACTCTGGCACCCAGCTGGTAAATTGCTCGAACAGCTCGTTTTTGAAGTACAAATATATTTTGAATGTCAGCGGCTTTACCCCACAGCAGAATACAGTAGGACATAACGCTATGAAAATAACTAAAATAGACTAAACGGGCTGTATCCACGTCAGTGTATTGTCTTACTTTTCTGACGGCATATGCGGCTGAACTGAGCCTTCCCGCTAGGCTTGATATATGTGGTCCCCACTGAAGTTTGGCATCTACTGTTACACCCAGAGCACACTACCGAGTCTACAGTTTCAAGTACCTCTTTATCTAAGACGATGTTGGGACCTAAATTTCTAAAATTCGGTAAGGCGAACTTTATGCATTTTGTTTTCTTGGCATTGAGTACTAAGTTATTGGTCGTAAACCAATCCGTAACCATTGAGAGTGCAATGTTTACGTCGTCAAAATCTTGTCTATTCCTTTCTACTTTAAAAATAAGAGAGGTATCATCTGCAAACAGTACAACGTCACAGATACCCTTTATATAGAATGGTTAGTCATTGATATATACCAAGAATAAGAATGGATCCAGTATTGAGCCTTGGGGTACACCTAACTGAACTGGTAGCTCAGAAGATTTCACATCATCAACATCTACACATTGGAACCTATTATTTAAATATGAATTTATTACTTTAAAGAGCTTCGTTTTGGACGCCGTAATGACGTAGTTTACGCAAAAGTGTGTCATGGTGCACGCAATCAAAGGCTTTGGAGAGATCACAGAAAACTCCAATAGCATTTTGCGAGTTCTCCCAAGCGTTAAATATGTGTTTCAGCAGTGCAACACCCATATTGTTCATTATGAAGGAGGCTGTTTAAATTAAAATGTCTTAGCAACTGCTTGAGTATTAACTTTTCAAATATTTTGCTAAATGCAGGTAAAATAGAAATAGGCCTAAAATTGCCAACGTCATTTTTATTACCTGATTTAAATAAAGGTATAACTTTACTACTCTTCATGAGGTCAGGAAAAGTTCCCAAATCAACACATTTATTAAAAGTAACAGCTAGATAGGGGGCTACGATGTCTATTATATTACTTAATAGTTTAATGGAGATACCCCAGTAATCACTAGTGTTTTTAGACTTAAGTGTGTTAAAAACATTAACTACGTCATGAGGAGTTAAATGTTTGAAGCTAAATAAACGACTACATTTAGGCACACTACTATGCAAAAGATTTTCAGCTTTCAACGGAGATGAATTTAAGGAGCGAGTCGTAGTTATAGGTATGTTGGCAAAAAACTCATTGAATGCATCAGCTACGTCAGCTGCATTATTAACTAATTTGTTTTCGACCATAATCTCAAGTTGTTTTTCTTGTTTAACACTTACCAGTTTCATTATTAATAATTTTCCAAGTAGTTTTTACTTTATTATTAGATTTTTTAATTGTATCGCTTAAAAATTTAGATTTAGCAAAAGCACTAATTTTTTTAAATAATTTTGAATAATTTTTGACATACTCCAGAAAAGGAGTATCAAATCTATATTTTTTTAAACCATATAACTCGTATAGTCTCGCTCTACTTTTATAAATACGTACCTGGAGTAGCCCATTGGTTAAAGCCAACGGAGATACCATTAATGTTAATTGTTTTAGTCTTGAAAGTAGATTGGTACTCTTTTTGTACAACATCAAAAAGGGCTCCATAGATTTCATTACGATTGTCGTGTTCTACTATAGATGGTGTAATTTTATGGGCTATATTATTTTTAAACTTATTGAAACGAGTAGCTGTATAAGGCCTACATTTTATTTTATGCTTATTTTTATGTAATATGCTAATGTAAAGCTGATGATCGTTACTACGGCCTCGCATACGTTGGGGATAGGCTCATACGATCAGTAGGTAATAATTAGGGATTCCTTCTCTGTATGAAAAGAGGTCTTTGCCCTGCATTGGGATAATTACAGGCCGATTTGAATTAATTGTATAGGAATGAGTGCCGGGAACTGCTGATAACGTGCTGCATTTAGTAATTCTTGTGATGTGGTAATTCTTGCCATTAAAATAATATAACTTATTAACTGATTATAACTTACCATACATTATGAAAATATGCTGCAACTATATACTTACAAATATGCTGCAACTATATACTTACAAATATGCTGCAACTATATACTTACAAATCTCGCTGTCGCTCGTCACTCACAGCAGACTTCTTTCGATCAAACAAAAACAAGTCGTTTATCCTGCTTAAGGGAAAATCATATCGACTGGGAATTGGCTCACGATACTGAATCACTCTGCGGTTACAGGCTTCGCGTAAATACTGATAGTGACCGACGCACGAGCTCCTTCCAACAGCCACTGTCAGGACGCGACCGCGTGATTGGGCACTTCATCGACAAATAGAATAGAATTTAGATGAATATTCATTTATTTGCACAGAATATAGGTATATTTAGAATAAGGTGGTAACAATATTATTAAGAATCCATGTACATTCTACCATTTTGGCATACAATTATTGATGCAGTTCATCATCAAATATACAAACACTAGCTTTTGCCCGCGGCTTCGCCCGCGTGGATGTCGGAAAAATCTCATGGGAACCGGGCTTAAAAGTAGGTACCCTATATGTTAATCCAGGTTATAACGAAGGCGATCGGTGGCGGCGATCTCTCGCGTCCGGCCCTAGCTCAGGCCATGGTTCGGAGCGAGAGTGCATGGGAGGCCGTCACCTCCTTCTGCGAAGCAGTAATGCTCGCGAAGGAGGAGACAGAACGCGTGAGTCACTGCGGGAAACGCCCCGGGCATCGGGAGTCGCAGGCTGATTCCCGGCCACCGTAGGCGCGGGCTTGCGGACGGTGAGCGATCGGTGGCTCGCCATCCGATAAGGACCAGGACTGGGTCGACGGCGCGTGGTGTTCCACGCGCGCCTCAAAGAGATGTCAGCATCAACTGACGGGGTCCGATAGGGCCAATCCCTGCCAGGGTTGCGACGTTGTCCGAAAGGGATATCTTGGCCCTGGCACACAGGCATCTGACGGAATACGGGTGGGTTTTAGCTACTAAAAGTCTGACACGCCCTCCCGCTCCGCCCAGAGCGGGAGAAGTTATTTGATAATTTCCCACCTAAAAAAAAAGTTTATAAACTCTGTGTGTCAAATCTCATCCAAATCCGTTCGGCCGTTTTTCCGCCAATCCGAAATATACTTCCAGACAAACAGACAAACGGACGAAAATTCTAAAAACTATATTTTTGGCATCAGACTCGTTCGCATACTTCGTAACAATCACTTTTTTTCAAAAATATTCAATGTACCTACAGTTTGGACTTCGTTACTATTTTATTATATGTATAGATACGTATAGTGTCTAATGCTATTGCATAGATCATACTGATGGGAATGTTAATATCAACAGATTTACTAAATGTGATTTACATTTATATCAGAAGATTTTCCATACAAACATTGTCACCCCCAATCCCCCTTTAGGGGTACATTAAAAAACAAAAAAAAATACAAATTGTATTATTTGCTTAGCTAAGTATTCGTGCAAAGTTTCAAGTTTATTAACATAAGGATTTTTTTTTTCATACAAACAATGTCCCCTGTTTTCACCCCCTTAAAGGTCGAATTTACAAAAACCCCTTCTTAGTGCTCACCTACATCATAAAAAAAACCTTAGTGCATAATTTCACGTCCCTAGTCTCAGTAGTTTGCGTTGTGTGTTGATTTGATTTAATTGTTATGTAGATCGATACAAATAGTAATAAATTAGGATATTTTAGATTTTTTTTGTTGTGCAAGCGTAAAAATTAAAAAAAAAAAATGACATTTACGTGATCAACGTCTTGACAAACGTTGAAAATGACACCCATATTAATTTTTAGACTATTTACCTCTTTACACCCCCTGGATGGGTTGTTTTTAAAGAAACATGAAACACGTTTAATTTATTTGTTGACAGAAGTGATCCTGCGAGTTTTCGAATTGATACATCTATCTTATGTGATTTCTCCATGCAAATTTTGAAACCCTCTTTCACCCCTTTAGGGGTTGAATTTTCAAACAATTGTTCTTAGCGGATGCCTATGTCATAATAATTATTTGTGTTCCAAATTCTAGCCCAATCCGTTCCGCCGTTTGAGCTGTGTGTTGATAGATCAGTCAGTCAGTCTGTCACTCACGGTTTCCTTTTATATATATAGATAAGTAGACATGTTACGCCGACCCCAAATAAATTGGGACCTAATCCCAATTTATTATCAGGAGAAAAAAAAGGGCAAAGACTTTTAGGACATAAGATCTTTCCTTGAATTTGTATGTACTTTCTAGCAAATAAACATTTTTGATTTGATTTGAATGATGATGAAGTAGTCGGGCCAAGTATCAAGTTCAAAGGTCAACGAAACAAGATTATGTTCATACAAACTGTCAAGCAAACTATCAATCAAGCCACGCAGTAAAATCCTCCCTAGTAAAATTGACTACCCCTTTTGAACTCGTTAGGGGTAGATTTTTGAAAAACCCTGATACACGTTATTCTATATTTTTGGTTTTAGGTATAAATACTGAGCTTCGAGTTAATCGAACTGCGCGTTAAAATTCTTCCATACAAATTGACATCACCCAATCCCCCCCTTCGGGGGGAACTTTAAAAAAAACTAAAAATGAAATACTTAATAATTTACTTAGGTAAGTATTTGTGCCAAGTTTCAAGTTTATTAACACAAGGAATAAAATTTTTCATGTAACAAACAACATTACCCCCTTAAGGGTTGAAATTCTAACAACACCGTTGCATTAGCTTCCAACCATAAGCCTAGATTATAAATTTAGTGATTTATACTTCGAAAATTAAGGACTTTCCATACACAACTTCCTCTTCCTTTTTAACCCTTCGGGGGTGGAATTATTTACAATGCTGAGACACGTATTAATTAATTTTCAATCGTCAGCTTAAACCCAAAATGTGAAGATCCTAATTTCAAAACTGACGGACTTTCATACAAACTTTCATCCCCTATTTAACTCCCTTAGGGTTTGAATTTCAAAAAATACTCTCTCTTTTTATTCCTTGTCTACATTATAAAGGGAACCTCTGTGCAAAATTTCCGGTTTCTAGGTCCAAGGGTTTGGGCTGGGCGTTGATGAGTCAGTCAGTCAGTCAGGACTTGTCTTTTTTACCCGACTACGGCAAAGCAAAAAGGAGGGTTATGATTATACGGTATGTATGTATGTATGAATAAATGTATGTATGTATGTTCATCTGTTCCCTCATTACTTCTAAACTGCTTGTCATAATTTGACAAATGAGGTATTGTTGGAAGCGTCTTGATCGTCTGCTGGTTATAGGCTATGTGAGGTCACATTGAATTCAATATTAAATATGGCGCCGGCTAGCGGACATAAAGTCAAGCCTAAAAAAATTGTTTATTCATGCCGTGTTGGGTTAGCGCATTTCAAAAATATATAGGTATATTGTCAGCAGCTGTTGCTTGCTCATGGTTTTGCCAGTTACTGTGCACAAGTTGCAGGGGTGCACTCTAAATAAAGCGGTAATTGATTTAGGAAAGTCACTATCTGCTAAGGGACAGGCCTATGTTGCCCTCAGCAGACTCAAATCCTTAAGACGGATTATTTATTTGTTCCTTGGATCATAACAAATTGCTGAAAAATCCTCATGACTCACGATCTCTTCAGGAATTAGAAAGGTTAAGAAGTCTTTCAAATTTCGAAACATAAACCTATGGTATATGTTTGGTATATTATATATTACACAGGTTCATATAAAACATTAAACCTAATGAATGAATGAATGAGGTGCACTCGAATGAACCTAACCAAAAAAAAATTTAAAGCACCTCTGAAAATACTTTATCACGAAATTGGAACCCCAAAATAATTTAAATAAAAAATAAGTTCAAAAACTAAAACCCGACAACTGAAAAATCACGCTCTAAAAAGTATGAAACAAGAAAATATTCTCATCTGAAATTATTATGTACAAACTACATATTAAATATTTATCGTCTATTAAATAAACAACTTACACGTAATACATTATTTTAATGTATTAGTGATGTTCAGAAGACTGCCGTGGTCGTATGCCACCTAACCTATCAAAACAACACATTCCAACTGTAGTTAGCGATCATAACCTTTAGGGCAAAGTGGCATACGACCACGGCTGTCTTCTAAACATGTCATCACTGTGAATGTATTAAATACATACTAAATATATTACGTGTAAGTTGTTTATTTAATAGACGATAAATATTAAATAGTTTGTACATAATCATTTCTGATGAGAATATTTTCTTGTTTCATACGATCTCACACTTCATCACTCATACAATCAGTGTAATAAGAAGGAAGACCAAAGCAAAGGAAGCGGCAACGAAAGTGCTGGGCTTAAAGTGGAAGTGGGCTGGACACATCCAACGTGTACCAGACGACAGATAAACGAAAGTCACCACGAATTGGTATCCAATAAATATAAAACACAGACCAGGTAGACCACACAAAAGATGAAGCGACGATATTGCACAGATAGCAGGCAGAACATGGAGCAGAATCGCCAGAGACAGGACAGCTTGGAAACGGCTGGAGGAGGCTTTTACCGCTATAAATAGCGGTCCTTATACACCTTAGTTTTAAAATACTATTTAGTAGTATGTTTATTTACTAGGTCAAATAAGGTCATAGTGTTAGAAAATAAGGAAAAGTGTGTAAGGAATAATAAAGCTAATTTATTTTATTTATTTATACATAATAATTTCAGATGAGAATATTTTCTTGTTTCATACTTTTTAGAGCGTGATTTTTCAGTAGTCGGGTTTTTATTTATATAGATAGACGAAATAGTCTAAAGTCTCGTGCAGCGCTGGGCGATATCGCAACCGCGATATCGCGCCAGTCTGCATGAACCTTAACACACGACAGATTTACTTACTTGTAAGTAAATAAGATTGTGACATAAGTTTAAAATGTCTATGCATAAGTATAATTAAAACGAACGATTATTTATACTGCACAGAACCCTGGCTGGGGCCACGATAAGATACCCACAATTATGTTAAATATATTATTGATAACAAAACTATCTGACAATGCGCTGTTATCAAATACTTACTGGGTAATTAACATTTTTATCTCTGTTCGTATTTAGTTTATTAATAAATTCGTTAAGTTATTCTAATACGGATGTTTGTGTAAAGTCTTTGTGGCTTTAGGCCAATGTCTTGGTATTTTATCACGAATAAAGACATTAATTAGTATCAAAACTGCCTATTTGGTTAGAAACTTAGTTTTTTTTTTCTTAAAACTGGTTCGTGGTCACCGATAAATTACCTAATGCATACCCACAAACATTCGTCACTGCAAATCAAATCTTTTCATTGACAATTCAGAGTAGTGGGGGTCATTCATTCAGTGAGCTGGTTCAGAGCCAGGGGGTCTACTACGAAGCGTTCATCCGAAGTATCGACCGAATGTTCGGCCGTTTTATAACTTCCATAGTTTCCTTTTCTGACTTTGACATTGGCTTATCTCTTTGACTGTCGTTTTTTTTTCCTTTCGCCGCAGTCAGCCGTAGTTAGCCGTAGTCAAGCAACGGCCGAACATTCGCCCGATACTTCTGATTATGTTCGGAGTAGCCCCCTGGGCTCGCTACATGTACTCTCCCGGTCCCAGCCTGCAGGGCTCTGTGACTACGTGCTCCACAATCCCTCCTACCGCTGCTGTCGGGTAAATCCCATCTTAGTTCACTCGTGACATTATCCTCCCGCCTCAATCGCCGCTAGTTAGCAATTATTCACGTTAATAATAGAATTTCAGTTACCTATTGTTAACTTGCTGATAGGGATAATTCTTGGTAACTTTGTTATTCAGTTTTTTCCTATAACGTTTAATATGAATTGGAATTTCGTGGGTAATATTGTGCTGTGTCATCTGAGCGAGATAGCCGCAGTGCTACGTTATTTGTTTACTCTTTTTTCTAGCTTTCGTTCCTGGTAGTCCCACTCATAACGTGGCGTGTTTCATTCATGAGAACGGTTGCGGTTCTAACCTTTTTAACACGCTTTTATTAGCTTAATTTGTTCTAAACTCAGTCAGTACTAATAGATGTAGGTATATGAGTGAATCTAATTCCCGTTTCATAAATACAAACAATTTACCTTATACATAGCGACACCTACGAACATACACACGTTCATTCACATCGTTTGTTGTTTACAAAAAAAGATTTATTAAACAAAACATGAACTAATAGAGGCTTGCATTCACAGTAAGTACATAGGTACGAATCATTTTTATAGCAATACGTATTGATACATGAGTATTCAAATAAAAAAAAAATACCGTAGCATCATAGCCATGGTATCGGTCTCTGCGTGATACTGTATCAGTGAGGAGACAAAGGCAGTGATTGAAGCGTCGTGCGAATTCCTCTGTTATCTCTGTTGGATGCTCTAACGAGTACCGACTGACTCATCATAGTTTATTTGTTATTTATAACCCGTGTGCTTATCGACACATCACTCTATTTATCTTTATGCACTAATTGTATTGTTGTTATGTTCTAATGACAAAGCAATTTGGCACCACAACCACTACAGATGGTTGTGTTATGTAGAAATAAGCCTACACATATCAATTGTTTCTTATCCACATTTTAGATTTCTGTTGCTGGTTTTTACTTAGTCATCTTAATTCTTACTGTAAGTAGATATCGTAAATGAGAACAGATTGAATAACTTCTAATTTCTCGAGTTTCAAGCGCAATTCAATCCCGTTTTCAGCCACAAATCAGCCAAAGCGTTATTAGTGTAGGTCAGCTGTACCGTTTCCGCGACGCAGCAGCAGAGAATGTACCTCGCAGGGAAAACCAGAGACGAAGTTGTGACTCACCGTAGGCCTCGTGGTGCATGGGGCATAGATGCATGCTTGGGGTGGTTGTTTGTTGTACTCACCGTAGGACTCGTGGTGCATGGGGCATAGATGCATGCTTGGAGTGGTTGTTTGTTGTGCTCACCGTAGGTCTCGTGGTGCGCAGGGTGATGGTGGTGCCACACGTTCTGGTGCGGCGCGAAGTGCGCGGCGTACTGCTGCAGGCGCCCGCCGCCCGCCGCGTAGCCCAGCCCGTAGCCGTCGGCGCAGTCGCCGCCGCCGTTGTAGCCCGCGCCCACGCCGCCGCCGCCGCCGAACATCTCGCACGCACGCTGCTGGGCCGCTCAGCCGCCGCGCATTACACGCACACCTGATGGAGGAAAAATATGTAAGTTAAATGTACAAATGTCTTATAAATGTTACTGTTTGTGCGGTCGTAGTAGAGCTCTATGTGAAGGAGCTCACCTGGGGACTTACTACTACAGTTACTGAACTACCTATTCGTGCCGCCAGCAGCGTTCTTGTGTTCCGGGTTGATGGGTATCTATGGGTGCCGCTGTTATTGTTGGCCATTGTTGGCATATGAGACATTACAGAGTTGTCTCTGAGATGGTAAGGCATTTGGGATGCTTCTGTTGTTGCAGATGTTGTAGAAAGAACATACAAAATACCGCATGATGGATAGGTAGGTGGCGCACCCTATCGAACTAATGAGCGCCTGCCGTTAAGGTCGCGTAGCAATTTGATAAGAGGACGTTAGCGGTAGTTAAGGCTACTTGTATAATTAATAATGGTTTTAAATTAAACGTTTAATTTTGTGCTGATTTCACAGAAAAACCTAACAAAGGAATATTTAGGATTAAAAACATTTTATCTAAATCAAATTTTTGTTCTAAAATAAATTATTACCAATACGCCTCTACAGCTTTTTTAACACTATCTTAAATCTAGCAGAAGGACAACATCGACTACCTCTTGGGTTTCTATGACCGTTCAGCTGGAGTTCATTCCGAACCTAAACATTGAGACTTACTTAAAGCGCGTTCTTCAGGGAATATAATTGAGGTAAATGCTCAATTAACTTACTATCTCACTTGTTATGTGCGAAACCGCGTAGAAAACAATTAATTAACTAATAGGTATGGAACAACATGAGTTTGACGTCAACTTATCATAACGGGCGCGAATTGACGCAGATCTATGTACTTGTTGACCTTAGAATAATGTTAGCTCAGGACTTAATCATGAGGTAAATAGAGGCTGTAACAACATTGTGTCGTACATCCACCTATTTGTAAATAGAGGCTGTAACAACATTCTGTCGCACATACACCTATTTGTAAATAGAGGCTGTAACAACATTCTGTCGCACATCCACTTATTTTCATAAGTGCCGTGAATTAGATTCCGACATTATGCAAGCGGAGACTGAAAATGGAATTTTACGAAAAAAACTCAATTTCAAATTTCCGCATAAGTACCTATTCTAAGTAATACTTATGCGGAAGCTTTTGCCCGCGGCTTCACCCGCGTGGATATCGGAAAATATCCCACGGGAACGTACGAGTACCACCGGGATTAAAAGTACCATAGGTGTTAATCTAAATAATATAGACTTCGTTCACATTTTCACTCTTTTTTAAACGACGCGCACGCCACCTATTGTAAAATCTGGTGACAGGATAAAATTACTTACACTATTATTCACAGGGGTTAAGTAATTTATTTTTTTATTTATAAGACTATTTATTTTTTGAGTTTATACTTAAAGTCAAATCAAATCATTTATTTTGTGTCTACATGGGTAGGGGTACAGATGTTAGACAACCTACCTCTTTATATACTACATTAAAGGTTCTGCCCTTAGAAGCTAACACAACCAGGCTGCTAGATGAGCCCACTCTCGAGCAGGCCACGTAAAGCTGGCCGTGCGCGAAGCAGTTCCCTCTAAGATCAATTCCCGTTGATTTAAGTGACTGACCCTGAGACTTATTAATCGTCATTGCGAAACATACCATAAGGGTACTGCAGCCTTTTAAACTGGAATGGGTACTCTGACGGTATTATTGGTATCCGCAGTATAATAAAAACCGATTCACTCGCACTGCTAAGTATATAGTATCCGGGGAGCGACGCGCGGGTATACTACCAGTATGTATATAGGTATGATTCGAGGATAAAATTTCTAAAACCTAACAATAGTAACGGAATATATAATGGAACGGAAAATTACCTACTTGCGAAAAAGAAGCGGAGATATCCCGTGGTATCAAAAAAAATAGGCAGCTAATCATTATCGACTATCATCTTAGCCAAATTAAACAGGGACATAAGCAGATATGCTCTTTTTTTACATACCTCTTTTAGAAAGAAAGAAAAATGCGTTTATTGGCATTACAGCAAAAAATACACCTTAAAAACTATAAATAACAGAAAACAATTAATTGTAATGCCAAAAGGGCCTCAGCTCAGCATAATGTCAGATGACAACATAAGGTGTACCACCTGACGCTGATTTTCAGCTGCAACCCACTGTGATCTACTTGAGGTTTCCACGTCATTTGACAGTTAATACCTAAAAATTTTGCTTTTTGTACTTGGGTATATTTTAGTTCTATTAAATTCAATTTTTAAATTTGATATTGATGTCCTCTGATCAAAATGTATTATTATAGTCTTTCCTAAATTAATTACTAATCTATTGTCAAAGTCAAAGTCAAATTTTCTATTTCAAATAGGCACATATATGGCACTTTTGAACGTCAAAATTTACAAATAAAATGGAATTGATTCTAGTCGCCCTTTCCAAAAGGTAGCTTCGTATAGAGAAGAATGGGCAAGAAACTCCACCGTTACTCTTTTAAAATATTTTATAATATTTTGTATAGGTACATTAATTAGATAATTATATGTGAAGACGATTCATGCACCTAGAATAAAATTACTATACCACAATAGGTAAAAATAATTAATAATGAAGCAATGACAGATAAATTAATTGTGTGATAGATACATGGTGCTCACATATTTACAAACATTGTAAAATAAAAAAATAAAATAAAACGTTTTCCTAAAAAAAAATAATATCAGTGTGTGAGTTTAAGGTAATCACAGAATGTAAAATAAATGTCTAAAAATAATAAATTATACAGTTAAAATAGCAATCAGTTAGATTTTGTCTAGACTCTAGCTAGATTGTCCTATGGAGCTGGACCAGCATGTTTCCAAGCGTTCTTATCTTGGATATAATCCTCTAATTTGTAATAAGCTTGTTTACAAAGTGTACTTTTAATATGAGTTTTAAATTTTCTTTCATTTAATTGCAATATATCACAAGGTATTTTGTTGTAACATTTAACACAGTACCCCATAAAAGATGTATGTACTTTAGATAATCTAAAACATGGCTGATCTATTTTATCTTTATTTCTAGTATTGAAATTATGTCTATCACGTATTTTATTGAAATGATGTAGGTTTTTTCTTACATACATAATATTAATCCCTTTAAAGAGTTCCCTAAGAGATTCTCAGCGACGTAGATTATAAATGGCTCTGACAGCTCTCTTTTGAAAAATAAAGATGGATTCAATGTCAGCTGCTCGACAGTAAAATACCGTACGACATAATGCTGTGGATGTAGCTAAAATAGACTAAACGCGCGGTTTCTACAACTGTCTTATCTTCCTAAAAGCATAAGCGGCCGAGCTTAACCGCCCCGCAAGAGATGTTATATGTGGTCCCCATTGTAGTTTCTCGTCTAGAGTGATTCCTAGGAAAACCGTTTGATTAATACATTCCAGTTTTTCTCCATTCAATATGATATCACATTCGCTACTTTTAACTTTAGGTAGTTTAAATCTAATGCATTTGTTTTTTTTTTTCTTTTAGAACCAAATTATTTACCGTAAACCAATCTTGGACCTGAAGAATAGAATTATTCACGTTCTCAAGGTTTTGTGACCGTCGGTCTATTTTAACGATCAATGACGTGTCATCTGCAAATAACACCATCTTCGATTGATTTTGAAGTAATTGGGGTAAATCATTAATGTAAACTAAAAAGAGGAATGGACCCAATATCGAACCTTGAGAAACGCCAATTCAGAATGTCCCTGAGTGTACTTTCTTTTTTTTCTTTAAACGTTGCCCCACACTAGGAATTTATCTTGTATTGTGGGTGCGTAAACAAACATTTAAACTCACATACACAAACAGCCAGACCAGGAACAACTACTTGTAGGTCATACAAATATTTGTTCCGTGCGGGAATCGAACCCGCGACACGCAGCGCAGCAGTCAATCGGTTAACCACTGTGCCAACCGTGCCGTCCGTGATTTATGTCCTGTTCATATTTATTTGCATCAGAACAACTAATTAATGCGGTGCTGTCATCAGCAAACCAAATCATTCGGTCTTTAATGTGCAGCGGTAAGTCGTTTATATAAAGCAGAAATAAAAGAGAACTTAGCACCCCACCCTGAGGTATGCCGTGTTTGACATCTCTGTATTCGGAAAAGTATTTCTTTTCGCGTTTGCTTTCTATATATATTCTAGATATTTCCGTGTATTTTTCACGATCACTCAGATATGATTTGACAAGATTAAGGACGTTTCCTCATACGCCATACATGTCAAGCTTAGTTAGCAAGGTTTCATGATGGACACAGTCGAAAGCCTTTGTCATATCAGTGGGAATTGAACTTTTTGTCAACTTTTTTAAAATGGTAAATAGCTAAATGAACACCTTGTTTTTCCTGAAACCTTTTTGTTCATTACATAGAATATTATACTTACTACTAAATACAAAAAATAATTAATGATCTTTGAATGAATGAATCTCTGAATATTACTAAAGTGTCTTTAGCGATGGCGAAAGTCGGGCTGAGCGATTGCAGGTTTCCTATACAACTATCATCCCTTATTTCACCCCCTTAGGGGATGTTTTTACAAAAACGCTGAAACACGTGGTATTTAATTTTTAATCAGAATGCTAAATACAATTTTTTATGGTTTTAACTACAATAATTACGATTTTCTATACAAACTTTCAAATCAAATCAAATCTTATTTATTCGATAATGTAGGTATCAATACAATAGGTTGTTATAATAAAATGGTTAGTTCGCTACATTTTACTCGAGAGTATACAAATAATTCTGCTTTCGAGATTTTGGGCGTTGGTGAATGGTGAGACGGTCAGTCCGTCAGGACTTTTCTTTTTATTTATATATAGATAGAAGACACATAACATATAATCCCCGAAGGGTTAGGCAGAGGTGTATCTATAGTTAGGCAGAGGTGTATCTATAGTTAGGCAGAGGTGTATCTATAGTTAGGAAGAGGTGTATCTATAGTTAGGCAGAGGTGTATCTATAGTTAGGCAGAGGTGTATCTATAGTTAGGCAGAGGTGTATCTATAGTTAGGAAGAGGTGTATCTATAGTTAGGCAGAGGTGTATCTATAGTTAGGCAGAGGTGTATCTATAGTTAGGCAGAGGTGTATCTATAGTTAGGCAGAGGTGTATCTATAGTTAGGAAGAGGTGTATCTATAGTTAGGCAGAGGTGTATCTATAGTTAGGCAGAGGTGTATCTATAGTTAGGAAGAGGTGTATCTATAGTTAGGCAGAGGTGTATCTATAGTTAGGCAGAGGTGTATCTATAGTTAGGCAGAGGTGTATCTATAGTTAGGCAGAGGTGTATCTATAGTTAGGAAGAGGTGTATCTATAGTTAGGCAGAGGTGTATCTATAGTTAGGCAGAGGTGTATCTATAGTTAGGCAGAGGTGTATCTATAGTTAGGCAGAGGTGTATCTATAGTTAGGCAGAGGTGTATCTATAGTTAGGCAGAGGTGTATCTATAGTACTCCCACATTTCGCCAGTTATGTTTAAGTACCATGTAATAGGGGGCGAGCCTATTGCCATCAACCGGGCAATAATTCAGACTCCGGGCTGCTGCTGAGAAATGATTACTTAATGGAAAATCCCAATAATACTTTGCCCGACCTAAGGAATCGAACCCTAGAGCTACACGAGCTCCTCCATCGTTTATTTTTTCGCGTTACATAAGTAAAGCCATTATAAGACCCAAGCTGTATAACAGCGCGCAATAAGAGGTTTGTCTACTTATAAAAAACTTTTTACAAAATAAAAATAACCGACTTCCAAAAAAAACACTACAAAGTGAAAATTAACTTTAATTTCGGAAGTCGGTGTCTTTCGATCTGTATTTTAGTTTTTTGCCACCGACTTTCGAAATTAAAGTTAATTTTCACTTTGTAGTGTTTTTTTGGAAACCGGTTAATTTTTTATTTGTAAAAAGTTTTTTATTTTTAACTTTTTAGTGGGTATTTTTTTAATTTATCTAAGTTACAATAGCGTAATTTCAACTGCTCATCACCTTTTACAAAATATTGCTTTTCCCGATGTTGGGACGTTCATTTTTGATGAGTTCTCCTGGTAAGAAATGGACCACCAATGGACCAGGATAACTGCCACTCACCATATGCATTGTAACGAACATAAATTGCTTAGCAACCATATTAAAGTACCTAATCGAATCGCAACCCGTTAAATACTTAATATTATGTTGTTCCGGTGGCCATCTGTGGTCTCCATCATCAGTTCCACTTCACCAAATGGTGCTTTCCAAGAGCAAATGCACGAGTTACTACCAAATCGAAAAAAAAAAAAAATACCCAAATCGCTATAGGGTTGCCTATAAAATTTGAGGGTTTCCCTC
Organism: Tiliacea aurago; assembly: GCA_948098905.1. Taxonomy (NCBI): domain Eukaryota; kingdom Metazoa; phylum Arthropoda; class Insecta; order Lepidoptera; family Noctuidae; genus Tiliacea; species Tiliacea aurago. The sequence goes on from OX402578.1 coordinate 29,755,291, forward strand.
GATTTCCATGGGTTTCCCTTATTAGATTCTGATTTGGTGGCAATGGAACCACCTCAGGAGCATACTCTTTCAGACAAAAAAATAATTTTCAAAATCAGCCCATTTTAGACGGAGAAATCGGAAACATTAAAAAAAACATACAGCCGAACATATAACCTCCTCCTTTTTGGAAGTCGGTTAAAATGGGCAGGAACGTGACTGATTTCTTTAAGTCATAATTAATAAAATAAATTATTTCATTTCTCTTTGCACACATTCGAGTCGACAGTAGGTACCTACAATGATCGTTGCTTATTTGATTTAGGTAATTGCATGTACTTATTTACCAATGTTATTAAACATATTTTAAGGGTGTAATATGGTAACAAATTGTTAGTGGATTAAATTAAATAAAGCTGGTATCACTAAAGATTGATAGAAACTTGTGAAGAGTGAGTGGGGGAAGACATTCACGCCTGTTAGATATCCAACAATGGACAATGGTGTGTAGAAAAATTATAATTACTAAAAACCTACGTATAATCTGGTCTGAGTAATTTGTGTCTAGGTCTTCTACCGATACAACGCGGTTTCGGTACGATTTTCAAGCCTTTTCAAAGCTTTAAGGCTTCCACAGACTGGCGCGACTCGCGACGCGACACAAAGGCACCGCTCGTCGCGCGACACGCCGGGCCTTTGTGTCGCGGTCTGTAGAAGCCTTTACCAGTAGCAGCGGCTTGGTAATCTTAGGTACCTTTAGCTCAATGTAATGTTGGAATATATTTTTATGAAGAATAAAGTCTTGCAGGGTTAATTAAAGGTTTAAAGAAGGGTTAGAGTTGTTCATTATGAGCCAATGAAGAGTTGACAGACATCAGTGTATTACAACAAGTGTCACTTTATCGACAGTTTCGTGAGTCGATACAGTTGATACATCGGCGCACGATTGCGCCCCTATCGCACCCGCGCCGCGCCCGGCGCAACACTGATACGACACGTAGTACGTACACCTACATACCGTCACCTGTCATAAACACGCGCATCACTCCATTATACATCTTATTACAATGCACTATGAGTGCTGGGGCATATATGCAACGGCACATATAACGTTGTTAGATGGTGTTGCCACAGTGACTTCGTTACATCGTTTTATTGAAACATTATCGTTGCGACAAAACTGTGTCAGTAATGACAATGGTTTTAATTAACGATTACGTACAAATTAACGTGAATGCATGAAATACGTGGCGTGTAGGTACTTATCGCATGAGAATACGCGGAACATATGGAGCATGGCCCTAGTTGGTAAATAAAGATAAAACCTATTTCAGTTTGGAAATTCTTTTGAAATGATTATATTTTATGAACCTAGTCTTATTTATAGTTACAAGGAAAAGAAAACAACAGGTCGAAATTTCGAAATATTACCAAAAGTACTCAACATAGAAAAGCAATGGACAAGTGACTCTGGAGCAGTGAGAATAAATTCTGTTGACTTTCTATTAGAGTAGGGAATATAAAAATATAATAGTCGGTCTGTTTCGACCGTCCCCGTGGCTTTATTACAAGTGGTCGTATTATTACAACGCGTTCGTCCTACGCGGGCTCATCGAGTTTCGTCAGTAACATAAAGTGCACTGCATCGGCCATTTTTAGCGTGTTCGCTAATATCATAAGCACGGGGTTGTGATGCGTTTTACATGTTAAGGGCTAGGCGGCCACGCCGTCTGTCGCGCATTTTATTGTGACACGGCCGACCTTCGCACAGAAGGTCATCTGCATTCATTGTGCGATAACATAGGTACTTGTGTATATCTGCAGAATCACAATGATTTAAACTAGCCGCACTGACCAAGACGTCTACGTACAGTCGTCCTCACTTCCAGGTAATAGTTTGACATTGACAGCGGCTTTATTGAGCTGTGGTTTAAGGAAATTAAGATCGTTAAGATTAAGACCATATACTCGTAAAGACGAAGAAGAAGCAGCGGTTTGCGTAGCAGCGGTTTTCATGGCATCTATTTTCGTAGCTGGGGTTATTGAACTATAGCTCAACGAAGGTCTGCACTGGTGAGTGGCTGTCTCTCATATGACTGCTCTGGCATGAAAACCACGCCTTGTAGACGTATTAATGAACAGTGAGCGCAGGATTTCTCGTGGTTCAGGAGTCAACTTGCCTTTTACTTCACCTACAGATGGAGGTGCTGGTTTCGGTAACCTTATTCTCTTTTCAGGACGGGTCTACTTACACGTCTAGTAATTTTGTTCAACTTTTTGTTATACGACTCCCGCATTCCCCTTAAACAAGGAGAAGATACATAAAACAATGGTTAAACCTGCTGTCTTGTATGGATCAGAATGTTGGGCCACAAAAGGGATTAATGAAAGGCAATTGCATGCAGCTGAGATGAGAATGCTAAGAGGGATGTGTGGTGTGACATGAATGGATAGAATAAGACATAAGTACATAAGAGGAAGTCTGAAAGGGGCACCAGTGACTGAAAAGTTTTGCGGAAATTGGTTGTCATGGTATGGGCATGTGATGCGGAGGAATGAGGAAAATGTCGTGGGAAAGTTATGAGTATGAATGTCGATGGCGATAAGAGTAGGGAAAGACCAAAGAAACGATGGATGGATGTTGATATGGCTAGAAAGGGGGGGACTGCCGAGCTGACGACTAATAGAGAAGTGTGGAAGAAAGGGACATGTTGCGTCGACCACAAATAAATGGGAGGAGAGTGATGAGGAAGTAATACTACTTCCTCATCACTCTCCTCCCATTTATTTTAGAAGGTATTTGATTTCCGGAGTTGGCCTTCTGTGTCGTTTTCCTTTACATGTGGATGTACCGGCGGCGGCGGCCGCGACGCAGGCGCATCTCGGATGCATCATATTTTACCACTTTATGCGTTGCGGACCTCGTAACAAGCACTATCAGATTGTGCTGCACTGGTTTGAAGACGCCAATGTCCTACTACATGAGACCTTTATCTAACATACATGGTCTAAAATTTCAATCGTTCGAAAGAATGAAAGTAGAGCAAGATGAGCTGTAGTGTTTAATGAAGATCCAAGCTTCCAGGCTTTAGTTCCAAGTGAGTGAAGTGCTTTAAACACTGAAGCAATAATAAAAACAGTGTATTATCACGAATTGTGATGAAATAAAAGTTTAACAAATAAAATAAATGAAGATCTTAAATTAATCGTAATCTTTATTTAATAAAAAAAAACCCCCAGATTCCCTGATTTTTTTGATGATGATTCTGTCTCCCTCCTTTTCCTTTCTCCTTTTTATTATTATTTTAAGACCGTTGGAGTATATGTTATGTAAATATTATTCATAAAATAAATGATTTTCCCTGCGTGAAGCTTATATGTTTTGGTTTAAATCACTGTCTGCTAGTGTATACGTGCTGTGAATGTGCTGTGATGTGATGTGAGTGTGTGTGTGTTTGATTACGATGTGTAAGAGTCCAGTATGTGCATTATACAGTGACGTCAGAACGTCTCACGAGTCCTCTGTAGCACTCAATATGAGGGTTTACTAGGTCACCCATCGGACTATGAGAGTGAGGGAAGAGAGAGTGCACCTGTGTCTGCGCACACACGTCTGCACTATAATATCTCCTGCGCCAAAGGCTGGTCGCCATGGCCGAATTTTGGTCTGGAGGACTATTATTATTATTATTATTATACGTTTACGTATGTCGGCGTTGCGCCGGAGTTATGGGGCAGCAGGTACGGACCGAAGCCAAGTGCTACCTCTGCAGGCTGAGCATGACGCATTCTAGTTCTACTCCACTGTAGAATAGAAATCACTTGTCTACCGAACATGTTCTACAGTCTACATGGAAACGTCATTTTTATCTACTCTTCCGTCGACAAAACGCTTCTATACGGTTCTCGGGCTAAGCCTGCTGGAAATTGGTTATATTATGATGAGATGATTGTGTGTTCGGGTTTTGTGACGGTGATTGTGTCTGTCGGCCTAGCCGCACGGGTGTGTGCAGAGGAGACGATTGATATTTCGTTGTCATTTTCCAGAAATCTTCTGACAATCCTGCAGGTATTCAAGATTGCAGCTTTCTGAGAGTCTGATTTATGTGTAGGGTGGTAAATCGAGTGTTTTAAAGACTGGAGAGGCTGTTTAGGTATTACACCAGTTGCTGACAACCCACTACACACGCCCACACACACGCTACACTTATGAACTACAGTGACATTGGTAAGCCGCCACATGCAGCAGATTTCTATTTTAAGGTATATACATATATTTTGAGAGCCATTCTGCTATAGTATTCTGTAGATTGTGTGTATTAGTAACGGCTATAACGGCAGTGTTTTAGGATTTGTGCAGTTTTGTTAATTTATCGAGATGTCTGGTCTATTGCAGTGTGTTGCGTTTTGTCGGTGAGGATAACTCGGTTAAAATACAGCTTGTGAGTGGAGTTGTCGAGAGCAGTTTCAGGTTGATATTTATAATAAGCTGCAGGTGTGTGGGAATTAATTTATATTTTATAGCAAATTTTTGTTGGATTATATTCGCTATCTGGTCATGAATGTCTGCCTTTGTAATCAGTCTGCACTATTGCTTTACAGTTACACGCACTCGTGATGTGTTGAATAGTTTCTGTCTATGGTTTGAGGAACTTGCATTATGTTTTTTTGGTAATTGCCAGTTTCTATTACCTAGTCCTGAATCGCTATCATAGACCCTTCTGTATCAGGGAACAGTTCCCCATGCCATAACCATTTGTACGATGATAATTCGTCGACGTCAGGCTGATTAAGATCATGTCGATGTCTCCCATGCAGTGAATTTTTAGTCCATTCTGCGATTTTAGTCTTATTATTCATTTTTACTTAACATACAACGCATTCAACAGCTGTGTTTTCATATTAAACTGAATTTCACCTAAATCCTATTATTATCTTCGTACTAGTTAATGTTAGTGAAACTTTACTAGTTGGAAGACGAATGACCCTTTTTTGGTACAAAATTGAGAGCCATAATTTTGTACACGGAATCCCGAACTCGCCTCATATTGCCCCACTCGTGTTCATTATGACAAATTGAGGATAATTAACACGCATGTGATGTGCGGCGCAGGGCCCACGTGTCGGCTCGGGTTGCATTAGCTGCGCCGGCGCAGATTTATGCGCGGTCGGGTGGCGGCGGCGGCGCGGGATCCAGTCCTGCGAAATTTATAGCGGTCGCCGGCAATTAGGCGCACCATACATACGACCACTCCGCTGTAACTCAGTGCTGCTAGTATTACTATTTGCGTCAGGTTACGTGTTGGAGTGCATCCAACACACTTTACAAAGAACAGAACTCTTGTACTTACTACTACTTTGAGACTAGTTTTTGCATTCAACGAATACAGACGTGCTCATCAATGTTTAATATCAATAAAAATAAATTAAGCTTGCATAAATAGTGACCTAGTTTTAGTGTTTTAGCGTGTTATACAAATAAAACATTATAGTGATAATTTAAAATAATGGACTGACTGAATACTTTTATTACCGGATATTTATGGAAGGCAGCCCCTTTAATCGGAGCGCCATGATACGACGCAGCCCTCCGCCAACACCGATCCCGGTACCGACACAGGCACCGACATCGCCCCAACAACCAAGACAGGACCAAGATGAGAAGTTTGAAACGGTTTCCACTCCGGAGATTCAGAACTGGATGACGTCCATTGAGCAATGCCTGAATGAGGTCTGTGTTATTTCTTCTGAGGGAAAACTGAACGCTGATCAGAAGCTAAAAATAAGTAGTCTTTGCCGGAACGTTGGACATGGAGTTTCGCAAATGGCTGTTCAATACCAGTCGCTAAAGCAAAAAGCCATACAAAACCATACCTCCCTTAAAACCATGACCGAAGCTCGAGACCTATCAGTTTGTCTAATGGAGATGAACCGGACGATTCAGGAGTCCTGTACGAAGCAGGAAGCAGCTACATCTTTTGCAGAAATGGTGAAGAAGGGCTCCAACACTTTTGTTCGTCCAAATGCTTTTAGCTCCGTGGCCATTTATCCCAGTGACAACTCAAAAACCAGTGACGAAACTAAGAACATGGTCCAAAAAATCATATGCCCTGGAGAAATGAAGCTGAAAGTACGAGGTGTACGCAAAATTGGAAAAGGTGGACTAATAATCAGCACTGAGACTAAAGATGACCTAGATAGGATCAAGCAAACAGTCCAACTCGCTTCGTCAGGTCTTACCGTCGACGAACCTAAAAAGCGCAAACCTCGCATTATAGTTATAGGAGTTCCCACATCAATGGCTGAAAATGAGGTTTATAAATGTATTTATGAGCAAAACTTGGCCGATAAACTGCCCACTATAACCCTAGATAAATTTTTGACCTCAATGAAACTAAGCCACAAATCTGGCAGGAAAGATGCTGAGTATTGCAATTTTATCATAGAAGTTCCAGCAGTCATTCGAAAGGCCCTCATCAAACAAGATAGACTATTCATAAATTGGACGTCCTGCCCGGTACGAGACTTCACACTGGTAACGAGATGTTACAAGTGCCAGCAGTACGGTCATGCAGCAAAATCATGCAAAATTCCTGCCCCTACATGTGGACATTGCGGTGAAGAAGGACACACTATTCAAGACTGCCCAAAGAAAGCGGAGGCGCCAAAATGTGCTACATGTTTGCGTTTTAAAAAACAAGCCAACCACAAGACGGGGGACGCAGATTGTCCGGCTAAAAAAGCTGCCGAATACAGGTACATTAACTCGATAGACTATGAAGGCGCCTAAGAGCGCCACATAATAGTTTATATTTTAGTCGTATTTTTATTTTTGTATTTTTAGTATGGATAATCACTTAATTACCGATATAGATAATACATTTTTAACTGTGTCAAAGACATGTGACGTTGAAGATTGCAGACAATATCTTTCCGATTACCAAAAGTCACTAACCGTACTGACCCAAAACATTCGTAGTATTTATAAGAACATAGATAGCTTTAAAATTTTCCTACACAGACTAAACTTTGATTGTGATATAATGGTATTAACCGAGTGCTGGCTAGGTAACCGCATCGATTACCTTCCAGTAATACCTGGGTACAACTTAATGCATACCAAAATAAACCACAGTCAAAATGATGGTGTGGTAGTCTTTACAAAACAATCACTTAAGGTCACAGTCGAGGAACCTCCTCTACAAGACTGCATGAGTAATTGTTTAGTTATTAAAATTGGTACAACCACAGCGATAATCGCTATGTATAGGTCTCCTTCCGCTAGAAACTTGGATTCATTTCACAATTCCTTAAACCAAATTTTTCAAGGGCTAAGCTCGTTCAAGAATGTAATACTAACAGGTGATTTAAATATAAATATTGGCTCTGAAAACTGCGATGCTGGGACCCAAGATTACCTTAATATCTGTTCGTACCATGGATTTCTCCCCGCTCACACGATGCCTACTCATCAGAGCGGTTCCTGCCTTGATCATATGATGATCAAAACCAGTCTATCATATATTACGCTTGTTACTAACGCAACAATTACTGACCATCACGCTGTCCTACTCACCGTAAATTTAACGCTGCCTAAGCTAAATCGTCCCCAGACCAAAAGCAAATTAAACACAAATAAACTCGAATATGAATTATGCAGCCTTGATTTTAGCCTAGTTTACAATACTGCTGACGCTAATTTGGCTTTATCGTACTTAATAAAACATGTCCAACAAGCAATTTTACGTAGCACGATAGTTTCTACAGTGAATAAGAAACTTTATAATATTAAACCTTGGATTACTCCTGGACTAATTCGGTGTATAAGACACAGAGATAAACTTCATCAGAGAACTAAGACATACCCAGATAATCTAATAATTCAGACTACCTATAAAAGATACAGGAATTTCTGCAACAATCTTCTAAAGAATTTAAAAAATAACTACGATAAAAATGAATTAAAAACAGCAGGTAACAATAGTAAGCAACTTTGGAAACATATTAAAAACGTCACCAATATGTCTAAACAGCGTGAAGCAAATTCGAGTTTACTGCTTACTAATCCTTCACCAGTCTTGTCAGCTAACAACGTTAATAACTTTTTTGTCAATATTGGGAAAACTCTTGCCGAACAGATTCCGAAACATTATTGTGACCAACCTTTTCAAAAATCAATCAATATCTGTAACCTGAAATCTTTTGTTATGCTTGACACTGACGAAGACGAAATTACTCGAATCATTTCTGGGCTAAAAGATGACTGTGCAGTTGGATTGGATAACATAAGCAATAAGATCCTTAAACTTTTTAAGCATATATTGGTACCTCCTTTAACGCATATTTTTCGAATCTGTATTTCCAAAGGTATTTTCCCGACTTGTCTAAAAAAGGCAGTTGTAATCCCTGTCTTTAAATCTGGAACTAAAGACTTAGTTAATAATTATAGGCCAATATCGTTACTCCCCTCAATATCAAAAATATTAGAGAAAATTGTAAACAATAGACTGGTTAACTATCTAGAAAAAAATAACTTTTTGTCCTCTGCGCAATTTGGTTTTAGAGCAAAATTATCTACAGCCGATGCGGTGCATAGCCTAACAAATTACATTTCAGAAGAACTCGGCAAAGGGAACCAGACCCTGGGAGTCTTCCTTGATTTAGCCAAGGCCTTCGACACGGTGTCTGTTTCTGTTCTTCTAAACAAATTACAGGCCATTGGAATAAGGGGAACGCCCCTGAAACTATTTGCTGACTACTTAGATGACCGATACCAATGTGTTAGAATAGATAATATCACGAGCGCTGAGCAGGAAAGTACTGGTTTTGGTGTTCCTCAGGGAAGTATTCTGGGCCCCACGCTATTCCTGATTTACATTAACGACTTGTGCAATCTTAGTATTAAAGACGGCAAAATTATATCATATGCCGACGACACTGCATTAATATTTACCGCTAAAACCAGTAGCGATCTGTTCCAAGTCGCTCAATTAGGTTTTAATAATGTGACTAACTGGCTTCAAAGCAATTTACTTACACTAAATGCTGACAAGACAAAATATATTCACTTCTCCATGCGCAAGCCTCAACTTAACATTGCTAACCCTCAGTTATATGCCCATCAATGTGGTATACGTTCAGTCAACATGTGTAATTGCCCTTTTATCCTCGAAACGAGCAACATAAAATACCTCGGAGTAATAATGGACGACACACTGTCTTTCAGAAAACATATTGATAGTTTAGTTAAAAGAGTACGCAAATTAATGTATGTTTTTAAAAAATTGCGAACATTTGCAGATTCAAAACTAATAACACAAGTTTATTTAGCCCTATGTCAATCTATAATTCAATACTGCATTACTTCATGGGGTGGCGCAGCAAAAACCAATTTACTTCCTCTTGAAAGAGCTCAGAGAGCAATTTTAAAGGTAGCAAACTTCCATCCCTTTTTCTTTCCCACTGATCTCCTTTATAAATCCTGCAACGTGCTGACTGTTCGCCAACTTTTCATTATGCACTTAGTATTAAAACAACACACCATGCTTACCTACACTGCTGACATTACAAACAAGAGACGGAATGATATAGTATGCGCATCAAATTTTACTTCAAAACATGTCTTTGTGGAAAGATTTTTTACATTCTTAGGCCCATTTCTGTACAATAGATTAAATAGAAAACTAAGTATCTATAAATTGAATTATTTTAGCTGTAAAAAAATTATACTTAAATATTTACTAACCATCGCCTATGCACAGACAGAAGAGCTACTTGTTGTCTGCAAATAGAAACGCTTACATGCAATTTTACTGTTACTAACCTAAATTAGATTTAGTTTTCACTTTATACTCATTGTTAATTTATTACATTAAGTATTTATGCACTTCCTAGCCTGAAGCACAGGTTCAACCTAGTTCAGGCAAATAAGAAATTGTGTTCTATTTTAATTGTTAAGAAACTTATTGTAAATGTGCCCTTCTTATAAATAAACGATTATTATTATTATTATTATTATTATTACTTAAGTATCTACATCGAGTTCGTAAAAAAACATTGAATGCCAGTGTGCTTCGCGGGAATATTTTACAGTAGGTGCTAGATGTACATTTGTACATCCAGTATCTATAGATAGGTTTGTATTTTGATCAGCAATGGAATAGCATAGGTACGTGTTTAACTTGTAAAGGGGTTTCGCAAAGTATAGGGAATGGCGGGTGTTAAACAATATTTATGACTCAATCGGGCCATGAAGTTGTAGCTGCCATGTAGCGGGCGGGCGGGCCCTTCACCGACATGAGCTGTGCGGACAGCACTCGGAGCCCGCGCCGGCTCACGCCCACGGCGCCGGCGCGCACAGCGTTCCTCAAGCGTTTAGTGGCCACACATGTGCCATAAAAAACAAACTATACAGTTAATTAAAGTCAGTTAAAGCTCTACATTTCGTGTTTCGTCGCTCACCGAATTTAAACGGGGAAGTAAGGGCACGCATCTCGCGAAGTCTGAATAGTGAAGAAAAAAGAGTTTAGCTCGTGTGTGCGAGCTCTGAACACGATTGTTGGCATCATAGTAGGTATAGATAGAACATAGCAGTGAGTGTGTAAATCACACGCACGCGCCCTGCGCCGGCGCCGCGCGGCACATTCTCGGCGGCGGCGTGCCGCGCCCGCCTCACGTGCTGCGTTCTGTGCAGTGAACCCGCTGCTAACAAGCTTCCCTTCAACGTTAATACTCAACCGACACGTCTCACGGTTGCAGGAATGCGGGGTTAACTAACACCGCACTCTTAACTCTCTTAACTCTTTTAAAGTTCACACATTTGCTTAATTAAAATATTTATATAAGGCACGGAACTACTAATACTAATAACTAGTGTTTCGATGACAAACTTATAAAAGGAAGAATAATGTTCCTGAAAAGTTCAATTAGATTAATAATGTCCTCGATACATGTCGGCAATTAAATATTCATTAATAGTGTAGGAGTATCCGCAGCAGTCACTTTGAATACTTACGGAAAGGCCGCATCATTCGCGACACAAGTGCCGACACGTTCATTACAGAGCTACCCGCGAACTTTTACAAATTACTCGTACTGAGTGAGCTGTGGAGGTTCGACAAACACCGGGAGCAGCTTATCTGCAGGTATTTTGTAAACAAATAAAATATAGGTATTCAATAAAAGTTTATGACATATTTGGCGGATAGCAGATATGCACTGTAACTGTTTACAAACAACTAATAAAATATGTCAACGTTGGGTGTGCGGATCGTTATCAGCCGCTCCTGTATTCATTAGCTGGTCATGATCCTGAACATCGTCCTGCGATGTTCGTCATAGATACGAACAACCTCAGTTAGAGCCGTTGCCCTTGAACTACGCTACGAATGTTCCGCGCTAAACTAATTATCTTGCTGACCGCACACTGATATCCACCTTATTCCGGGGCACTAAGGTTGACACCGCCATGAGCGCGGTGTGAGCGTGGTTGGTCGGCTCGGCGGCTGATTTACGCGATACATTAGCGTCCGTCCGGACGGACGACCGCGCGCTATATTTGCGTCGATTTATAGCCGACTCTGAAAAATTATGCATCGAATTTATATTGCATTTTCCCGCGGCCGTAGGGCGGCGCCGCGTGGTGCAGGCGCGGGGCGGAGCCGCGCCCGGTTCCTTCATAATTGCTTGGTTCTATATTAAATGTCCCGTTGTCTAGTCCACGTCTACGCTAAATGAGTTTAGCTATCATTAACTGTAATTTACTTCGGATAGAGCACATCAACTTTAGTAAGCATAGTGGTGTCATTACTAAAAACGAATGTCCTACACTAGTTCTCTTTCACGAGGTAATCTACTTAATGCACCAATCACATGCAAATGAGTTCTTTCGCTCGAAAATAAAATAATGTGAACTGTACGGTAGGTACTTTAAGTCTTGTACGTTTGGGCTTGAAACGAGAGATGAGTCGATTGTACTTGAAACGAGAGATGAGTCGATTGTACTTGAAACGAGAGATGAGTCGATTGGTTTATTGTAGAGATAAGAGAAGTGGTCACTAGCTATCCGACGGCGCTGATACACAGTTAATGACGACTTTTGATCTCGGGGCCACAGGACATCGTTTACATTAAAATACGTTGCACAAAAGTCTTGCAAGTGTGAACTTCCAATCAAACTATGTACTTATAAATAAATTAGTCTGTCGTAAGTAGTATCATTGAATTGTACAACCAGCAACACACTTAACTGCACATTAAAGACGCAACTGAGAGAAATTAAGACTGCTCGAAAGGGATAGATATATGTTAGTCGATTTCAATGTAGTCATTATGTTTTTTAGGTAATGATTCTTAATTCGGTCGTAATGCTATTTAACCTTATTATTTAACACTCAAATTGACATTTACACAAAGTTTATTCCAAATAAAAACTGCGTGGATCATGGATGCCATCTAAATTAAAAAACAAAAATCTTGACGTTCTGTACTAAATTCTGGCTACTTACCAAAGTCTTACTACTTACCTTTTAAAAATAATTTTCAAAATCTACAATAAATTTAATTCAATTTAATCTGTTACAATAGTTTCATAAAATACCAGTTTCCATAATGCCCTCACCGCTGCGGAACGAATCCGCATCGTAATTTTGAAAAAATTGGGGATGTGAGTTGCTGAAATATTGCGATAACTAAATGTGCACGTAAGTTTTACACCAAATTCTATTATTAGTGTTTTTCGGTGTTTGTCTAACGGCCGAACCCAATAACCTATCCATCACCAGTTTTGGCATACTGGAGATAGAAAAATATATCTATCGATGGTTTTAACGTCCCAATAATCTATGAAACATTAAGGAATCTTACCGGCCCACGCTATCTACTGATGGGATGGTGTATCGCCTACAATGAATAGCTATTTGTATGAAAATGCCAAAGTATGCGTCCCAATATACGATTTGTTTGACAGGACAGTAGGTACTAAAGATGACAGATTGGTCTATTTCCCGAATTGCAGGGATCAACGTAAAGTAGCCAAGCTAAAATGAACTCTTTAGTACATGCAATAATGATCATAGATGTTCTAGAATATATATCATAATATCTCGAAAACGGTGCGTCCTAGGCAAAAAATAACAGAAATTTAACCCCCCCTTTGTGACACGCCCCGTGCAAGCACCATGTCAATAAGAATTTAAGTTAAAAAAAAAACAACTTTAATTTAAGGGGGATGCGCTAACAGGTAGCCCGCGAAATTCAAATTTTATTACGTTTTTTGCAATTTGCAGGTCAGTAACAGGTTGTATTTTGATTCGCGGCCATAACAAATATGGCTCTACAGAATTATATCTTAATCCAGTAACTTATTTAGAAGTAAGAAACAAAGAAGTTGTATAATAAAACTAATTAAATTACACATGTTGGTTTTTAAAGTGATGTTGGTTGTAACGGAACGCACGGGAGGGTGAAATAGAGAAACCTACTTATTGTTTTCGTTAGATAGATAGCCTTTATCAATGATTGTGAGACGCCATCCAAGGATAGATAGAATTATACTGTCTATCATCAATAGCGATCTGTCTTTCATTGAAAATAGGTTATTGGGTTCGGCCGAAAGTAAGATTAGGTTTAGCTGAGGTTTTCTTAGCAGCACTAATTTCTTTTTAGAAACGGTCGATATACACATGGCTATGACGTCACGAGGAAAATGGCGATGAAGCCCTACGCGACCGTCTTCGTGGTGCTCGAGGACGTGTCACAACGGAAGCTGAAGACACCACCGTAGTCGCCAGCCACTCGCAGGAGGGACCATTCCACCCCACTCATAATACTGATAAAAATATCTATCTGCCGGTATTATTACTTCAAATTTCAATGCAAACAGTGCGTCGTCGCCTTAATGAAGGGGGTCTGCAACGACCATGCAGCGACATATACCAGACAGAAAAATCATAGTTACACAAGCGCACAAAGATGACAGAAGCTTTTTGCCTTCAATACAACAATTTTGACTGGATTAATAATATGTGGGCGTCCAAGCATAAAGGGTCCAGTAGTGGGGTAGTTAAGACTAGATTCGGTATCTAGAATAGTCAATTGATAATAAGAATTAAAAAAAAAACAAAAACTGGCACATTTTTTTATCAGACCTTTGAAGTAGAAACTCTAAAATATGGCTGACCTTTAATGTATCTTATCACCTATATGTATTACCCATATTTGCAAAATAAATGTCTATTCTATTCTATTCTATTCTAAAAAAGCTTGAATAGAGAAAAATCATTTTCAAATTTGACTTTTCTCTTAAAATTTGTGGTACTTAGAAATATCATTAAACTATGTGAACTTGTGGATTATTGAACATTAATTGATTTAAAATCGCGAAATGAAATTTTTTCACCCAATTTTACAAAACTGCGTATTATATCTCGGAAACTAAATGCCGAGAACTGGACCCTTTTTGCAAGGACTGAATGAATGAATGAATTCTTTATTTGCCAGAATATAGGTACATTGTATATGGTAAAAATTGTATATGGTTTCACTATATTCGACTTTCTAGTCAAATTTTTAATTATACATAGCAGAAGCTTTAAAAAAAAAATTTTTGGTCTTCCTACATTAATAACACAAAAAATAATATTAACATTTACAATAATATAAAATAAAAAATAATAAAGTAATCAATATGTCAATTACAGTATACAATTAAATAAAAAAATTGTCTTCTTACATTATTAACACAAACAAGAAGACGCCCACATATTATAGTCTTATTAATTGCACAAATAAACATAGTGAAAATGTAAATGAAATAATAATTACAAATAATTGTTTTATTTAAATATGGTTATGGATCGTCGATACAATCCATGAGACAGATTAGACCCGTAATGTTGAATTCCTAAAATGTTGAGCAGTAACAAATTATTAACAAGTATCATTATACATATAGCAAGAAAATAAGTTTTTTAAAAGTCGTCACATTAAGGTAAATCGAGAACAAACGACTCTTACCGATTTGATAATTATCTGACGAAATTAAGTTATGTTACTCAGCCACTGGCTAGGGTTCTAATTATCAACGTCAAATGTGAGTGTCTGTCCTGCGATATGATAGATAAATTGTGTATTATGAAGACTGTTGCTCTTTGTGGACTCAGTCCTTTTTATACTCCATTTGAAATGTCTGCTTTGTTCATCTGCAGGCTCAGGCTACACATCATTAGTATTCAGTAGTTAATACCGTCATGTTAGAACCTAAGGTAGTACTAATCACTTGAAGTTCTCGAATAGGTATACCTACACCAAGACGCAAATGTGATCAAAAACTCAAGATTTAAGTGCCAAGATGTAGATGACCAGCTGATAAATTAGCTGACGAGGTCCAGCAACTAAGATAATGATCTGCATGTAACGTTAATGTTGAATTCGATATCATGTGAGACTGGCGAGTCGCCTAGAACAGCACAATCAAACTGTAAAGCTTTTCAAGGTGTAATGTTATAATTTTGTCAATGCGCCAGCGGCGAGCGCCACATGTTAAGATACATGGAAGATACCGTTATTTGCATCCCAGATGATGCGTCGGCCACAGGAGCATCGGCCAGCTATCTACATGTACAAGTTGCACATGTAGAAAGACAACATTACGGAGCATCGCGCTGAGATCAGTTAGTGATCTGCTTGATGTCCGACCTAGCCCAACAGCCGCTCGCTGCACGCTTATAGAACCACTTGAGTCGTCTGGCGCCAGGCACCACGCCGCCGCCACCACGCTCCCGCCACGCCGCCGCCACGCAGCCGCGCCGCACCATCGCACTCGATAATCAATCAATGTTCATTACGTGGCTATTAGGCGCCCCCCACCCCCCCCCCCCCTCCCACCTGCCCCTCTCTACTATTACACGTTACATCTGGTTTGTTTATTTGTGTGACGGTGAATGCATTCGTCTATTTTCGTTTGATGTATCGCTAAGTAATTTATAGAGTAATGCGTTATTGTTTTGATCTCTATGAAGTATCTCGGCAGCGGAACAGACGCGCCACCACTCTGCCACAACCTTGAGGATTGAGCGAACAGATATTCATAGAAATTGTAATATCATCATTAACATAGATAATATATTATAATCTTACTATAACGATTAATATCTACGTAAGATCAGATAAACATCGTATAACTTACAAAATTGATAGTGAAGGTTGACCGAGAATACGTCCTGAATTTAATGAGCATTGGATTACGGGCCTGTCAGCCTTGTCTATAGGTAAGTCGGTACTTACCAAACATAAAATAATAAGCAATCAGAAACTTTATAATTAGTTCGGTCCATTTTTTATGCAAAACTCCCAATTAGGTTATATTACTGTGTTTGAAGAGGACGACAATGTACAAGTGAGCGCTTCACCATATATCACGGCGAAGTTCTGAGACGCCTGGCAGTGTCGCGAGGTCGCGGGTTCCCACCGACATGTGGGCTCAAGTGGCCGCAAGTGGCCGCACCTGCACACACTCCAGCCATGCCCATGATTTTTACATGGACCACAAAAAACGCATCAAGTATAACATGTGCAAAATACTGCAACTTTGTGTAACGGTCACAGAGCACTATAACATACGTAATGATTGTACGAGTAAAGGCTTCTACATACCAGCGCGACTTGTCGCGCGACGCGACACGGCACAAAGGCCCCGCGTGTCGCGAGACGAGCGGTGCCTTTGTGTCGTGTCGCGCCGCGCGACAAGTCGCCCCGGTATGTAGAAGCCTTCAACGGTGAGTAGGAGACTTCACACGTAGCTGGTGCCGAGTGATTAGCTGAATAAATGTCGCTACCCGTCTGTAAATGAAACCAAACATAAAGAACGAAAACGAACGAACGAAATGTGGGTGTAGTATAGGTTGTACGGCCCTGCCTCACCCTTCGGGGACTACAGGCGAGATGTTATGTTACGTCTGTAAAGTTAACTAGCGTGCTCTTACAACTTTTAATGAAATACTAATCATTTAGTAGGTAACATGAGTCAAAATATTAATCATTTAGTAACATGAGTCAAAATCAAAAGTCATTTATTCAAACTAGGCCGAGAATCAGCACTTTTTGAACGTCAAATTACATAAGACAGTCTCTCAAAACGCCCGCCCTTCACCACTTCCTAATGCTTTAGCTGGGAAGAAGAAGTGGCGCAACAAACTGCCCAGCAGCACTGAAGTTCATTGAGTGAACTGTTAAGTTATTAGGAAACTTGTGGACGGACTTATTCCACAGATAACTTAACTCTCTAAACCAGTCAGAATTTTGGAAAAAACGAATACCTCCATAATTAGATACATGCACACTTGCACCGTTTTGTAAGGTAGCATTTAAATAACTTAACAAAAAGACTTTACACCTCTGCTTAACTCTTCAGGAATAACAGGCGTGAGTGGTGAAGGGTGGTTTTTGGGGGACTGTCTCATGTAATTTTTGACGTTCGAAAAGTGCTGATTCTCAGCCTAGTTTGAATAAATGACTTTTGATTTGGATTTTGATTTTGATTTTGATGATAATGTTATGTGTTATGAAGACTATCCGAAACACGTTGGCTACTCGACACGGGTTGGGAACACATGGCGGCTCCTCGTACATCAATAACGGAGAGGTTGTCTGCCAGTCTGCCACCCTTTCGGTGAAACACACGTTATGTTTGTTGGAGTATTCTACTGTTCAAACTTAGGTATATTTCGTTTTATTCCACATGAGTAGAGCAGCTATCTATATGCGTGTGTTATACATAATTATGTAGAATTGTAATGAGTTAGAAGTAGTTAGTTCCCGGTGTCAATGCCAACTGGTTCGCTTCCAGATCTAGGCTGCGATATGAAACTCATTACCGCGGAGGCAACCACTAGGAGCTTAGCGTCTGACTATTACCCATACTACATGACATAATATCACACCTGTTATCAGCGAAGGATTAGGCAGGGGTGCAGGTATACGATAGGAGACAGGCTCAACCACACGTGGCCAGTTGCTCGGTTCCATGTAATGGTACAAACCTATCGTCACAAGCAGCAACTATTGATGTGGGGTCGGCGCAGCATGTTGTTGTCTTCTTCTTCCTTAGATCTCTATTAGCCGTCATCTCCGCGCTCCGTAGCGAATTTATATAATAGGCCAAATACTTGTACGATTTGCGAACTCTTTAAAACGTAGGCAAAGCTACTTCTGTACGTCGACCATGATGTTACCGAAAAATTACTCACGCGTATTAAGAGGTTAGTTAGTTTAGAGATGGATGCGTAGTAAAATAATTTGTAAATCAAACATATTCTTAAGGTAGTGTGTCTTTTTTTCCGATTGAAATACAGAATATCTAGGTTTCCAAATATATATTTTGAATGGACACTGATTTAAACAAGAGTTATGAGAAAAAGAAGTTTTCTCTCGTCTTTATATCATTGTCCTTTCAAAATATATATTTGGGAACATAGATATTCTGTAATCCAATCGAAATAAATACACACTACCTTAAGAATATGTTTGATTTACAAATTATTTTGGTATTACGTTTGTATGAACTACGCATGCTACGCCGGCCCCTTAACTCTATTATATAGCTATTACTCAGCGTATTAATGGCAATAGGGATCGCCCCCTATTACATGGGACCTAAGCAACTGGCGAAATATGGGTGTACTATAGGAACACCTCCGCCTAACCCATCGGGGAATATAGGCGTGAAGTTATCTTATTTTATAGGGTTCCGTACCTCAAAAGGAAAACACGGAACCCTTATAGGATCACTCGTGAGTCTGTCTGTCCGTCTGTCACAGCAGATTTGCTCCGAGACTACTGGATTCAGTTGAAATTTGGTACACGTATGAACTTCTGTGACACAAACACGGACGTTTAACGTAAATAAATGAATTTTGAATTTCACTTTTGGGTGGCAACTAGAAAATAAAAAAAAATCAAGTTTTGCAAACTGTACCGTGTGACATATCAAATTAAAGTACTTGTTGAAGGATTTCAAATACTTCTTATATTTTCTTATAATTTTACAATAAATACTTTGAAAATTTACCGTTTCCCTTATCTCCGGAACTTCTGAACCTAAAATTTTGAAAAAGGGACAGAAAATAGGTCTTTACTTATATGTGTCCGACCCAGTTCTCGAAAATGACCATGTCACTTTGTACTGGGATCGGTCTATCATCACTGACAGGACTGTTGTCGCCAATAAGCCCGATATAGTGGTGATAGATTAATTAGCGCGCTATGATTATCGATGTTACCATTCCACATGACGAGAACCTCGTGAAAGCTTAGAAAGAGAAACAAATTAAATATCTCGACTTACTCGTAGTACACGAGGTTGTTATGTGGAATGTGAGCTCGGCTGTCATTGTGCCCATTGTCGTATCGGCGTAATGGTCTGACGGCCGAAATCCTTGATCAACATCTATCGAGCCTCTCGTCGTTAGGTGGTTGGATCAAGGGCCTGATTCAGAAGGCAGTAGTCCTCGACACGGCTCGCATCGTGAGGAGGTTCCTATCTTTGGAGCCCTAACCACCGGTAGCTTGGACCCTGCTCTCGATACCAGCGAACCACAATTTTTTATATTTTTACATGTTTTTAGGTATATATTTTTTATATTATAAGTATCTATCTTAAGTTTTTAGTCTTAAATCTCCTTATCTATCACGTTAGATTGTAATATCATCAACTTTCTGTTCTTCCGTGGGGTGGGGGGACCTGGTGATTTGTAATACATGCATTTTACGCCTAATCATTGCTAAAAACAACAAATAATATGTGAAACCTAGAATAAGCTTGTCATTGCGAGGAGAAATAAAGAACTTATTATTATTATTTAAACAAATAAAATATATTATCATGTTTAAACAAATAAAATTTTACTTACTTACTATTACGAAACATTAAAGTGAAGTAAAGTAATAGTAGTAGTAGTATTACAAAACATGTCTGTAATATAATTTTATTGTAACATCTTGCATGCCATGTGTGTGTGTGTATACTTACTCATGTTTTGGACAGTGAAATGACCTTATCTTATCTTATTATTTTAATATTTAAAAATATAATGTATATGTAATATTTATTTAATGATATATAGGAGATAATTGTGTCACTGTCTGTTCAATTTATAATTTTGCAGACGCTGTGTGGTTCGCAGCGTTTTTGACTTGTTACTAATGACTCCTGTAACTGTTTCATATAATTTAAATATATTTACTTTCATTTATGAACGCTTCTGAAATTAAGCAACACCAAAACTGCCATTCTTCTTTAGAGTGAAATTAGTTAAAAAAAATTGAATATAATATAATACAATGAGGACCAGTGGATCACAATTTATATAGTGTATAGTGTACAGAGAAATGTTTTTCTTTCTTTTTTTATTCTAATGAAACTCTTTACCCCTTATTTACAAAACAAGGTTTATCTTCAGACCCAGGTTTAAAACATGGAGCCATTATTGAATTTCTAACTTAATTCCGACTATGGTAAAGTTCCTAAACACAAAACTGACAACTTAGTACCGAACTAAGTTTTTAGTTTTGTATAAAGAACGGTATTTCAATCACTGTTGCGTTCTTATTACAAAAACTGGCTCCATGGTTTAGCTATGTCAAAATATAAATCTTGTTTTGTAATAAGGCAGTTTGACTTCAGATCCGTAATATTGTTCAATAATATGGACCACATCTTCAAACGCTTGTTTAGTAAGTCTGTAAAGTTGAGTAAATATTCTTTTACTTATATTTTCCAGTTGGTATCCAACATGCATTCTCATTTTGGCTTGAAATTCACGTTGTTCACGTCGTTGGTCTTCAATGTCAGCGGCAACTAACATCATCATCATCATTTCAGCCGAAAGATGTCCACTGCTGGACATAGACCTCCTCCAAAGGGGGGTTTGCTCACCACGCTTGGCAGGCGGGTTGGCGATCGCAGTATGGTGTTAAAATGCATGGAGAACGCTGCTGCCCATTCTCTAGTAAGTCCCTTAGTCGCATTTACGACACCCACGGGAAGAAATAGGGGAGAGAATTGGTTCTTTACGTCCGGCACCACACAGACAGCAACTAACATATTTCATGCTAAATAAGCTCTTCCAGACATTATTTTTACTTTAGCAAAATCGCCCTATAATGTGTTCCCACTGCTGGGACACAGGCCTCCTCTCTTCGAGAGGGAGTGGGTTGTATTCTACCACGCGGGCCCAGTGCGGGTTGGTATTATTTTGAGTTTAATAGACTCAAACCGCCTTATTACAAAACAAGATTTATATTTTGACATGGCTTAAACCATGGAGCCAGTTTTTGTAATAAGAACGTAACAGTGATTGAAATACCGTTCTTTATACAAAACTGAAAACTTAGTTCGGTACTAAGTTGTCAGTTTTGTGTTTAGGAACTTTACCATAGTCGGAATAAAGTTCGAAATTCAATAATGGCTCCATGTTTTAAACCTGGGTCTGAAGATAAACCTTGTTTTGTAATAAGGGGGAAAAAGTTTTAATGTAAACATCACTTCAAAATTCAAGTGAGCTACGTAACTACTATCGCTAGCATATTTTTCGATAGCTTTTGTCAAATTAGTGAATCATGGTGCCATTTTGTATGGTGAAAAAAGTTAGTGGCTATCGAATAGATTACGTTAGGTTTCTTACCTATCTAAATCTATAGTGCTATTAATTTTAATTATTTCTGTTACCGCTAGAGACGCTAGCGAGTTTTGGCTGTGCAAACTCATGGTAGAAGTACTGGTTGTGCTACGACCGCTACAAGTGCTACGACCGCTTCAAGTGCTACGCGCTGCAAATAAGTAAGTAGCAGTTTGTTCGGGTCTCAGTAGGACAGCCGGTCAATAAGCCATCTCAATATTTATGCCGGAAATTTCAGGCACTTTTAAGAGGTCAAGAATGTTTTCAAACGACATAAGTCAGCGCATTAAACGATGACATGTTTCCACCATCAGGATCAAACTATAGGAATTGGGACACCAAATAATTAGGACATTATCTATTGACACCCGCTTATCTGCACATCGGAGTCTCGTGATACCCATTAATAGTTTATGGCAAAAAGTGCGGCGCGCGGCGGCGGCGGCGCGTGCGCAGCGATGCCGTCATTAGCGACATCTGTCGGTGACGGAGATACGACAGGGCTGGGGGGGGAGGCAGGGGGGCAGAGTGGAGCATCCCTCAGGTTGAGATTAGATAACGTGCTGAACTATAGGCGAGCGGCGCGGCCGCATGCGGGCTCCGGCGTGGTGGCGGCGGCGGTACCCACTACCTACTGACAGGGTGTCAGACCGCTCCACATAAAGGCTTCATTAAATTGACAATTGATGTCGTTATTGATTTTATCGCAACTTTGTTTTAATGGTTGAGAGCCTAATGATAGCGCCGGAGAACCTTAGATAGGCAAGAGACCCTTCTCTTCTATAAAAATCTTTTTTTCTGTGACTACCTTTCCTATCCACTAAACTACTAGCGGCTTTATGGATCACTTCCCCGGACATTCCGGACAATAGCTACTCATATATGGTTTTGCCAAAGCCTTTCCTTGGTATTTATTCTACATCCTACGCCCTCAAACTCATACTCAAACTCAAGCATTTATTTCAATTAAACCAATTACAGGCACTTTTGAATTGTCAAAGAGTCGGTCAGTTAGTCAGAAAGTTGCAGCTATGTGCCTACTGCAAAACATAGATCTCTATGGAGAAGAACAGGCAAGAAACTCCAAGGACACTCTTCGAAATCAAGATTTTACTAAATCCTGTTTTACCATTACCCTATTCTGTCCCTACGAAGTACTTACCACCAACCTTGAGCCCAAATCTTGAGCTAGAACGGACTCAAATGGGTCGGTATTTTAATCGACGCGATTTACCTAAAATTATCGTTTACAAAGTAGGCAAACACCTACACTATAACCACCTCATTGTATGAGGCAAATATTCGTTTAGGGAACTGCACCTAATTTACCAACAATGATACAAAAACAAATCAAAAACATAAAAAACCCAACCGTATCGCACCGACGGGTTTTGAACATTTTACAAAACATGTAGATTGTGGTGTTATAGTTGGTACCAAATAAGGTGGCCGTTATGGTCCCTTTTCATTACTATGTACTCACCTCCTAGGCAACCGAACGACCAACTAAGTTACTATGTACTCACCTCCTAGGCAACCGAACGACCAACTAAGTATTTAGACTATGTATCGTTTTTCTTCGTGAATGATGACAATGATACATTGATACTTACCTACTTATCGATTCAGGATAATAACGTAGATTATTTCTATTGTTAAAATGAAGAATGCAAGAATATGTAACCAAGTGAATGTTTATGTGGGTCACTGACTGATATTGCCGCTTTAACTTATTTAGCACCAACGATAGTAAGTATTTGATTACGACACTGAAGACATTATGTTGGCAAATAAGCTCGACGCCCGCTTATCATGGAAAATACTGAGGATATAACGGCCTAGTAGGTAAAAGGCAACTTCGACTTGTGTAACAAGTTCTATTATTTATATTCCCACGTGCTGGTCCATATTTTAACTCTACATTAGAGTAGGTACCTATAATTTATGTTTTATTTTTTAGTTATACCTAATTCATTCTAAACATCCTTTTCGTGATCTGAAACTGACAGTGGTTTCTATCAAAATGACGAATAATTTGGAGAGTGGTAACATTATATATTATGGACCATTTACACTGTGGTTTTAGTGAGTTCACACGACGCGACGCGGGCGGCGGCGCGGGCGCGGCAGTCGCACATAAAGGCTTCTACATACCAGCGCGACTTGTCGCGCGACGTGACACGGCACAAAGGCCCCGCGTGTCGCGGGACGAGTGGTGCCTTTGTGTCGCGTCGCGTCGCGCGACAAGTCGCCCCGGTATGTAGAAGCCTTAAAACCGTCGCCGCGTCAGACAAACGCGCCTACAACGGTCGGCTATTTTATATTAATAACTTAAATAATTGTAAGATTTCGTGACAAGCGGCTTGATTTATAGTCTGATGCAGGCTCATATTAATTAACGACCATTCCCAGCGGGTGGTGGAGTGGTGGTGGTGCCTGTGTTAAGAGGGCATGGACTCACAGAGAACGGGGCTCCACATGCACGTGAGAACGTGAGGTGCGACGTACATTACACAAGCCACGTTGATTCAATCATTTAACGGTTAGGAACGGTCCAGCACGTTTACCAATTATTTGTTCTCATCAATTTGTGTGTTAGGTAGCTGGTTATCTACGTTCATCCACCAACACTGTTACTCTTATACTTCATCTAAGTTGTCACAAACCTATTCGATACATTGTACCTATTTTAGCTTTTCATAGAGTTAATAGCTGAAGTGGCAGTCGGCTGGCCATGTTTGTCGAAGGACCGATGGCCGTAGAAGCAGACGATTCCTGAAGTGGAGACCGCGTATTGGCAAGCGTAGTGCGGCGCCCCCCGGCTAGATGGACCGACGACATTAAGAAGGTGTCTGGGTCTGACTAGATGCGGAAAGCGGAGGACAGGGTGTTGTGGCGCAGCCTGGGAGAGGCTTATGTCTGGCAGGGGACTGCGATAGGCTGAGTTGATTGATAGAGTTAATATGATTCTATTAATTTTACTTTAGTTCTGACTTTAACAATATATTTAGTTTGAAAATAAGATTTCAAAAACTGTTAAGCGTTAATCGACTTTGTCGCTGACTGTACTTACTAATGATACTATTTTATTCCTTAGATGGTTCTAACTAGTGATGCATATGGCGCAGTGTACAATCAAGTCTACATCCTTCCAAATCCCTTCCACTGTTTGAGAGAATCAGAATCATTCATCTTAACTAAAGAACTGGCTCCTCACACTCTCCTACGACGAAACAGAAAGGATTATCCACAAATAGCTACCACCTTTTTGGCTTTGTATGTAAAACCATAAAATGGTGCATGTTGTGTTAGCCTGTAAGTGATTGTTGCACTTATAAATGTATTTATTATGTAAAATATTGTTAATGTATTGTGTAAACAATTCTTGGCTAACCTAAATAAATAAATAAATAAGAAGTAAGTAAGACTCCACAAACTGACAGTACTCCTAATCTCACTCAGAGCCACACTGACACACACACACACACACACACCACAAACACACACACAGACACAACACACTCACATATTTAAGTTGAAACTTGTTCGTAAGAGTATTATTGCCAAAATTATTATATTTTTTATTTTTACTTTTTATTCACTTTTAACAATATTTTTCTTGTCTAATTAACTTTAATTCATTAACTTAACTTTTATTTTGATTTTGTTATTATTAACCGTGTACGATCTTTTTGGATAAAACGAAAATGTACAACTCTGATTCCCAAGATACAGACTCACGTCTAGTTTGGGGATCACCGTTAAAATAGATATGTATGATGTACTCGATTATTAATAAATTATTATTATTCCTTTATTTAATTAAATATACATATAAATTATATTTTTAAATATTAGAATATAAACAAAATATAAAAACATTTAAAAATATAAAAAATAGTAGCCCACCGGTATCGGGAACAAGGTCCAAGCTACCGGCGGTCAGGGCTCCAGAGAGAGGAACCTCCTCCATGCGAGCCGTGTCCAGAAGTACCGCTCTCTGAATCAGGCCCTTAATCCAGCTGCCCAACGAGAGCCACCTTAGGTGTTGGCAATTAAGCCATTGGCTGATACAACTATCGGCACAATGATTGCTGAGTCCACATCCCACATGTCGACAACCTCGCGAGCCAAGTCAAGATACTTGATTTCTTTATCTTTCTCGGCTTTCACGAGGTTCCCGTCATGAGGGACCGTTATGTCAATAATCATTGTGCGCCGCTCTATTCGATCCACCACCACTATATCAGGCTTATTGGCAACAATAGTCTTGTCAGTGATGATGGATCGGTCCCAGTACAATGTGATATTTCACTCTCGAGAACTGGGTCGGGCACATACCTGAAGTACGGCACCTCCGATTCCACAAGGTTGTATTTCAGAGCAAGTTGCTGATGGATAATCCTGGCTACAAGGTTGTGTCTATGCAAGTACTCTTCGTTAGCTAGACGAGAACACCCGGAGATAATGTGTCGGATTGATTCTCCCGGATGATCGGGATGATCGGGATCGGGTGGCATGCCCGACACACGTCAACCGTGCCGTCCTTCATAATAAATCTCCGATAATTCTTAGTCATGATAACTTCGTCCATAATTGCACAGACAAAGCCTTCGGTTTCCCCAAAGAGATCACCGAAACGCAGCCAGGCTACGGACGCTACAAAGTCTACTTCGGGTTCATGTAGGGCCCGGAAAAAGCGTCCGTGAAGCTCCTTACTTTGCCATACCTCCCTGCGATCATTAGTGTCAAGCACTACAGGTTTGCGCCAGTTCTCTGTAGCCAAGGAGAGCGGGGTGAGGCCCTTGTCCACCACGACCACATCTCGATGCATCCCCACGTCGGCTTCTAGGAAATATTCCCTGAGACTGCATATCTCGCGATTGTGGAGTGTCTTAGCGTTTAAAAAGCCACGACCTCCACACTTTC
The DNA here is from genome assembly GCA_948098905.1 of Tiliacea aurago. Taxonomy (NCBI): domain Eukaryota; kingdom Metazoa; phylum Arthropoda; class Insecta; order Lepidoptera; family Noctuidae; genus Tiliacea; species Tiliacea aurago. The sequence goes on from OX402578.1 coordinate 29,781,873, forward strand.
GCGGGATATACAGTCTCATTACCGAGGACCGTGGGTGATGCATTCGATATGCAGTCAGCAGCGTACGAACCCTCCAGGGCGTCCAGTTCGGTCTGAGTCCATTTGAGTATGCCGAAAGAGTACATCAAAACCGGCATGACCCAACCGTTAAAGGCGCGCACTTTGTTCCCGCCTGATAGAAGACTATTAAATACTTTCTTCAGGCGGGCAAAGAAGCGCTCCTTCAACGATTGCTTCATGTCAGTAACATTGATGCCCAACGCTTCCGACATACCCAAATATTTATAGGTTTCGGATGCGGAGAGGGCTCTAAGGTTTATGGAATCCGAAAGTTGGGTTCCCACGGATTCCACAATCTTCCCTCGCTTTACATGCATGACCGCACATTTGTCCACACCAAATTCCATCCTGATGGCACTACTGAAAGTTTCAGTTACTTTCAGTAGCTCCATCAGATGCAAATTGTTGGGGGCAAAGAGTTTTAGGTCATCCATGTAGAGGAGGTGAGATATAACCTGACCACCTCTCCTCAACCGATAGCCTAGACCTGAACCCTCCAGCAGTGTGCTTAGAGGATTCAAGGCTAAGCAGAACCAAAGCGGACTCAAACTATCGCCCTGAAATATGCCTCGCTCGATCCTTATCGGTTCGCTATTCCTCTGGATATTTCGACATCCTGGATAGCGAAGGACTGTCCTCCATTGCCTCATACATGACATCAGGAAGGTGCGCAGAGTTGGATCTACTTTATACAGCTCCAGCACCCTCATGAGCCATGTATGTGGCACCGAGTCATAGGCCTTCTTATAATCTATCCAACATGTCGACAGATCCTTTCGGGAACGTCGAACCTGTTGGCTAATGGCCATATCAATGAGGATAACTCCTTAGTACCGCGAGACCCGTTCCTACATCCATTTTGAGAGGCAGACATGATGGAGTTAGTGTCTATATGTTTGTTAATTTTAGCTCTCAAAATGGATGTAAGAACTTATTATTATTATTATTAACTGTATTCAGGTTCCTACTTTTTGTTTTCATAATTATTCTTTACATTTTAGTAAGTAGAAAGAAAGAAAAACAGTTTAATTGTTCCAGAAACAAGTGCATACAAAGTTATTAGATTGATGAGATATACGAGAGATTCGTTGCATTGAGATAAGACGTACCTAGAGTGTAGGCAAGGCACCTAGTTGCATTGAGATAAGACGTACCTAGAGTGTAGGCAAGGCGCCTAGTTGCATTGAGATAAGACGTACCTAGAGTGTAGGCAAGGCACCTAGTCGCAATAACATAAGAGGTACCTAGAGTGTAGGCAAGGCACTTAGTTGCATTGAGATAAGAGGTACCTAGAGTGTGGGCAAGGCACCTAGTTGCATTGAGATAAGAGGTACCTAGAGTGTGGGCAAGGCACCTAGTTGCATTGAGATAATAGGTACCTAGAGTGTGGGCAAGGCACCTAGTTGCATTGAGATATGAGGTACCTAGAGTGTGGGCAAGGCACCTAGTTGCATTGAGATAAGAGGTACCTAGAGTGTGGGCAAGGCACCTAGTTGCATTGAGATAAGAGGTACCTAGAGTGTGGGCAAGGCACCTAGTTGCATTGAGGTAAGAGGTACCTAGAGTGTGGGCAAGGCACTTAGTCGCATTGAGATAAGAGCTAGGTACCTAGAGTGTAGGCAAGGAACTTAGTCGCATTGAGATAATAGGTACCTAGAGTGTAGGCAAGGCACCTAGTCGCAACAACATAAGAGGTACCTAGAGTGTAGGCAAGGCACCTAGTTGCATTGAGATAAGAGGTACCTAGAGTGTGGGCAAGGCACTTAGTCGCATTAAGTTAGCATTACAAACATGCTGACTTTGATGGTATCATATTTACGAAGGTAGGTACTTGCAACGAGACTTGAATTTCCATTAGAAGTTACAAAAATCAGGGTTTTCGTGCTCAAAGTGCTTACAGTACAAACTTTAAAAAGTAACAATTAAATCATTTACATCATCCAAGCTTACAATCATCACGAGACCAAAATAAAACGTACAACTACTACAAGCATCCCAAACGAGCGAAAAGAAAAACGTGTTACGAGGCGGGACCGCTGGACCCGCGCGACCCGCGCCTCCCTGCGGGAAATAGAGAGCCTCCGCCCCGCCCAGCTGTGCCCCGCCCCGAGCGGTGCGGGGCGAGGCGGGGGCGGAGGTGGCCGCGCGTGACCCGCGGTCCGGGGTATTTATGGCCCGCGGGGTGACCACCACCGTCCGCCGGCTACATGCTAATACTCGTTACCAAAAGTAACACATTATTGATGCATGTTCGCGATCACTGCGACGGCATCGGCACTACGCTGAGAATTATGATAACGTGCCAGATATTGTTAAGTACCACGGAATTGATATCGGACGACTCGAGTCGGGTACTATCATTACAGTGATTATACTGAGCACGGATTACAAACATGTTTTGAAGCTGTACTTAATTAACTCTATCAAAAGCAGATTTCTGCAGATAATTCCACGTAATCTGAGTCATAATTGAAACAGTGTAGCTCATAGCGTCGGGCGACGCTCTAAGTGGATATTGTGATTCGTCTGTCTAATGTACAGTTGTTAGCTACGCAAGTAGTACTGCTAGTTGAGTCCGCGTGAGGGGGACCGGTTCGTGACAGTGTGCCGTGGTCAGTGACTGCGACCCGCGGCCAATGGCGGCGCCGGCTGAGGCCCGCGTTACGCAACCATCGTCCAGCTCGCCTGCGATTGGATACCACGTGACGTTCTAATCACGAGAGCGGCACAGCATGGCCGAGCAGCGCCACATTCTATTTGAATAGCTTCTCATCTATACCTACTAAATTTTTATCGTCGCGAGATGAAGATAAATTATGTCTGAACGAATAGAGACCGGTTGCAATACGGAGGGAAATGGCTTTATTGCAAGTAGGCGATAGGTACAGAATTTAGAACATTAGAGTTATTCGACTTATTTTCATAGATTAACGAACTTGTCCTTCCATAAAGTGTATAAAAACAAAGACATTGTTTTTATACACTTTATGACACCGCGCCGCGTTCCGCGGTATAATTATGCGCATATTAACAAGCAGTAGTTCAGTTTGAGTGGCTCACTGAGCGGCGGGACACTCCTACCACACGATGACACCCAGAACGTTCAGAATGGCAGACAAATATAACGGTCTCTTATTTGTTTCGAGCGAATTGTTAATACTCAATATCTTTATTGCTTTACCATAATGTGTACTTAGGTAGTAACCATATAATTTAGATCATTATGGACCCTGTAGGGCACAGCAAAAGGGTACGAGTCGACGTTACTTTAGTCGTTTGAAAGAACGCCGCCGGATTTTGTACCGTACTAAGTTACCCGCATGGAACAAAATCCGGTGGTGTTCCATCAAACGACACAAGTAAAAAAATAGAAAAACATATCCATTATGAATTCACTTGTCGGAAAAACGCGTCAATACTCCTTCTGTTAGTCCACTGAAGAATATTTCCAAGCATAAGTACTTATTATTAAGAATTGTGTCTTATTTAGCTTATCTTCTCATCTTGTGGCACACACCACCAGTTCATGCTCATTGCCTCGTCTTCATGCACTGCATACCCTCTCATATTACTCAAGTCTCTTATAAGTATTGTGTTAGCAGTTGGGAAAGGAAGATACTTGTTGGATTGTGGTGACACGGGCGACTGATATAGAATAAAAGCTCTCTCAGAGGTTTTTTGTACAGAACACCAGGGCTATTCATAGCCACTCGAGTTAGTGAAGTAGCCAGTCCTAAGTCAGTAGGAACTCCTAAGTACCTAAGTCTTATTTAAAGCACCAAGCAATCGGTAAAGCCATCGGTGAAATATTACAGTTAGTAACAAACAAAATTGTTTATGCAAATGTTGGATGTGAACCTCTAATGGCACGCACAGCCAAGCATGTCACCACACGGTAAGTATAGGTAGCACTAAGCGAAGTACCAAGCTGTGTGGCTTAAAGCTACGTTTAGTGATCCTGATCAGATAAGACTTGAGTTGTCCGACAATGCGCGGATGTGTCTGCGCGGGCACAGCATGCGCGCGTCGCCCTATCGCGACACGTTGTCCGACAATCCAACGTCTGTCGCTCACACATTAACACGCGAGCAACTTTTCCCCTCCACCCCACCACACAGTCATTAGTGATGCCTACATTACATGAACTTCAGCCATTTGTGGGACTCGCGAGCTTCGCAATACTATTTATTTTATTACTTACAAAAATGCGCGGCGCTAAAAGTTATAAAACGATAACTACGAGCCCAAGCGACCACTCACTCCCAGCTCACGTACTAAGTGATAGCTTTCCCTTACGGGGTATTTAACAAGTTTAGAGTGTACTCCTATAATGCGTGTTCACTTGTTCAGATATATGTTAACCAGTGTTATTTGGAGCTATTAATGACAGGCTGTAAACCCAGAGCACATGTTATAAAATTCTTATCCCGCGCATCCAGAGCGGAGCAGAGCCGTGGAGCGGCGGATCGGAGCTATCTCAAATCCGGAACTTTAATGTGATATTTATAGTGAAGTTCATTAGAAGCTTCACGTATTAGTGGTGACTGGAGGAGCGTCCGGCGGAGCCGATCACTCGGATTTTATTATTCATATTGTGATAAGAGTGGATAGTGAGGAGAGGACAGATATCCCAATGTGAGGCGATGCGACTGTCGCATAGTGCGCCGGGACAGGTCCCCAAGCGCGCGGCGAGTGGCGCCTGCCCGCGCCCCGCGCCCCGCACCCCGCGCCCCGCGCTCCCACGTCCCCTTGCAGGGACCTCTCTCTGGCGCCGTCGCTCTTAAGCCGCGACAAGTTTCGTTTTTTTGTGGCTCTCGATGTTGAGGTAATTAATTAGGGCGCGGGCTCTGTGTGAGAAAGCGACGCGGCCACTCGGCGACATCGACACCACTCGACAGATTTGCGAGCGACACTCGCGCCTGCTTGTGAGCCGTACACGCACTACCTACTACACTACCTGTAGTGTGTAGGTAGTGCGCGCGGATATAGCAGGGTATGTCCGCGCGCATGAATCTTGACAGCGGCCGCTTGCTTGCCTCTTGCGAGGCTCTTCTGAACTTTGAAGTAATGAGGTCAAGACCTGAGGGCTTTTTATTTGTACAATATCAATCGAGTTCTCAATAATTCAAAATGTACTAACTCTATTCGACAAAATTGTTTCGGTTGAAAGACATTTATTTGCTAGAGTGGTTGTCCAATTGTCCATGTCCCGTCCGTCAACCTGTTGACTAAAAGCATTGTTATCGCTCATCAGATGTCTTCGTCTGGAATGCTATTGTTACAAATGTTTCGAGTATTTGCGTCCACGTTGCGTGTATCACAGCGGCGGGCGGGCCCCACTGAGCTCTGCGCACCTCTGCCATTGCGCAACCATCCCTTACTAATGACTCACTACAACTCGAGATGCACCGATAAGCCTCCGAAATTAAACCGACGCGTTACGCTGACCACACAGTGCCTTCCGAGCCGTGCTTATTAATAATTCGAAATTATGGGGTGTGCGTGTGTGAGTGTGGGTCGCTCGTGTCGGGGTCACGCGGCGTCGGCGCGAGCGAGCGGGATAGACGATGTCTGTTTGTTAGCTATTAATAACAGAGAAACAAGGCGATCTGAGTGGATTAACACATTAACAGGTCCCGCGTCGCAGGAATAAAAGCATTCCCGCCGTGTGTCGGTAAGAAAAAATAGTGTGAGAGCGACGCAGGCGCAGCAATTAGTAGCCGATGTAGCGCCGCGGCCGACCGCGGTGCTGCCTGTACGATGTAGCGCCGCGGCCGACCGCGGTGCTGTCTGTACGATGTAGCGCCGCGGCCGACCGCGGTGCTGTCTGTACGATGTAGCGCCGCGGCCGACCGCGGTGCTGTCTGTACGATGTAGGCCGCCGCAAACATAATAATTTTATTGATATACCTATTTAATGATTCTATCATATTAACGAAAGCCCTGATGTGTCCTTCTCATTTATTTATTAATGTTTTTTATTGTTTTTTTGCAATTTTCACTATAATCACACTATATTATTTTTTATCTGACACAAATTTATTTTATTTATGTATGCAGTATAAAACTGCCTGCATCCGTCACCTCACCTTCAGGTCCAGTTGAAAACCAGCGTCAGGCACTAGTTGTCTGGCATATTTGCTGAACTGGGCCTTTTTGGCGCAGCCGTGAGGCACACTTACCCGCTAATTTCTTACGTCGCACTTTACACTATTTACTTGTTTCTTTATTTTTACCTGCTGTACTTATATTATATTGTGTGCCTTTAGTCTGTGCTAAATAAATGTATTTTCTTTCTTTCTTACTTAATTATGCTTTTGTTCAAGACCACATAATAATAATTATTATATTTTTAGGTATTATGTTTGAGCAGACGGCACTATCTCAGACTAATCTCGTTTTGCTGGAAAAAATACTTACTAGGTACGTCCTCGTAGGTATGCATGCAATGGTAACGAGGATAATTTTTGGTACCTTTCTTCTCCTAAAGTTGTTTGTCCGAAAATCATTCAGGTAGGTTTGTAATCGCAAAAATCTATTTTTTTATGTGATAAAATTACAAATTTTCAAATTTAGCACTTTTTCCGATACTTGTGCTGTGAGACCTTGCTTCTTGCCAAATTTCATGATTCTAGGTCAACGGGAAGTACCCTGTAGGTTTTGATTTATTTGCGAGTATCGAAATATGTCGCATAAATCGCCGTATTTTTTTATTGCGTTGACTTAGAAGCCTGATTTTTTTTAGAGCTCCAAGGGACCATGAACTTACGTATTTGATATTAATTTCAACTTGATACCTACACGCGTTCCTGAGAAAAATGGTCTTGACAGACTGACAGACAGACGGACAACGAAGTGATCCTATAAGGGTTCCGTTTTTTCCTCTTCAGGTACGGAACCCTAAAAATTAAAGGAAAAATAATGTACGGGTGATCTGAGGTCGGGAAGTGGATCGGGGTGCGTTTTTAAGGGTAAAAAACGGTTTATCTCGATTTCCGGCAAAACTCCAAGTCTAATGGAAAAAAATTAAAAAGCAAAGTTGTAGGTAATAAAAAGATCTACAACTTTGGTATTTACACTTTTTTCAAATAACCAAGATTTTTGTTTTATTTTAATTTTTAGAATTTTTTTTCCACGTAATTTGTGAAAACTTACTTTTTATGTCCCAAACACACTGTAACTTTTTTGATTTAAAATATTTATTTTTTCACCTTATTTTGACTTAATATCGAAAAATCGCCATAATTTTTAATCGAAAATTCTCCTGTCAAAATATCAGCTTTTTTAAAAAAGTTGGTGGGCTTTGTGTTCGTCGATATCTACTTTTTGATGGTTTTAAAAAAAATATACATTACTATAGTAAATGTTCCCAGAAAATGCAAAGAAACAAAAAAACTCGAATCCGATTTTTTTTTTAAATCATGTACAATTTTGAGCTATTTATTAAAATGTACACTTTACTTACTCGAAAAACGTAAGATTCCATGTTACATTGATAAACAAAAAAAATCAAATCGATATATACTAGGTACGATACAATATGAACAACCAAATAAGTTAATAAAGTTAATATTTGATAAGACATACTGTATACAGGTTTAGGACCGCAATCATGAAACATGAATCTAAGCAAAACTATTTTTGTTAAGTAGTTTTCTGTTGTATGTTTATAGTTAGACCTTTTTGTGTAGGTGGGCGGCGTATTTGACAAACAAAATCACAGTGGCTGTGAGTGAAAAGAAAGACTGAACAGAGACACATTTGAATGACTACCTACTGATTGAATGAGTTTATTTTGCGAAATGAAGTAGTTCATTACCTTCAATCGTTCGCGAATTACCCATGTCTAGTTAGATGAGGTTGTAAATATGAAAAATCTAGAACTGCACCCCGTGCAAAATACCTGAGTATTATGAGATTGCCCAAAGACCACACGGCAATGTTTATAATGACGAGGCAATATGGAAGTTCAAATTATAATTAATTATTTAATACTAAAATATAATTTAGGACTTATAACTTTAATTGAAAACGGTTTCAAGTCTTTTGTATACAATTGATTGTAATATTTATGACAAATAAATTTAGGGCATATGGTATTTAGGGATTTCAATTTTATTCGGACAAATGATGATTAGGACAAAAACATATACATATAGGCACTTTAGATTAGGGATAAAAAGTTAGGGAACACAAATAGAGAACCTAATGTTTACTTCATTATCATTACCTACGTGAATGTAGAATATTTTGCAAGGAGTTGTGTTAAAAACATTGTTGAAGGACTCTGTTACGTATTATGGCTAGGTAAATCAAGATTGTGCATCACATTTATCATATATTTGTCAGTATCTTATGTTAGTATATTATATCATATTTCCAATAGTTAACCCAGAAGGAATTATATTTTTTTGTATTATCTTTAGTATCCTCTACTTTGTTTTACATTTGCATGCTATATTAAGGCAGAATGTACATGGATCCTATTATATAATTTATAAACTTATTTTTATTGTACCTACATTCTAAACAAATAAAGACCTATTCTATTCTCTTCTATTCTATCCAGGGCTGTGTGACAATAAACTAAAGCTAGATACTTAGGTAGTCACTAAAAACGATTTCTTATTAAGTAATGGGTCGGTCTGCTCCTAATTGTAATCCACAAGTGGTTTTAATGTTATCAATTCTGGGAAAACACAATATTCTGATCCGATTGACGTAACGTCCGTTATTCTCAAATCAAATGTAGGTATCACATAGCGTTAGCTGGCTGTTTGGAGGACAAGATAAAGCTAAGTCCGTCCGCGTCACTGCGGTTGCGGTCGCGCGGCAGGACTTAGTCGGGTTATCGTGAGATATGCGCACATTGCGCACGCGCATTGCCTTTGTCCACCACACGCACTATCTGTGCTACTGCGCGATAGTGTCATCATCGTTGTTTTGATCATCGAGTCCGAAACGTGACATACTTACTATTTAGCCGTAGGTATTAAATTAAGTGAGCAAACCGATTGCATAATATTATAGGAATCTACATAATTGCTAAGAAAGAAGTAAGGACTGAGTTTTTATCGTAGGTACTTCAGAACTGTGTACGTGTACATACTTCATAGTGCTTAACTATTTATATCTCACGAGGTATGAAAAAAACTTTTTTACAAAAAAAAACAACCGACTTCCAACAAAAACACTAAAAAGTGAAAAATAACTTTAATTTCGGAAGCACATAACATAACATCACGCCTTGTTTCCTCGAAGAGTTGGGCAGAGGTGTACCTGTAGTACACCCATATTTAATATTATATTTAATTTAATTTCGGAAGTCGGTGTCTTTGGTTTTGTATTTTCGTTTATGGCCACCGACTTCCGAAATTAAATTAAATATAATATTAAATATGGGTGTACTACAGGTACACCTCTGCCCAACTCTTCGAGGAAACAAGGCGTGATGTTATGTTATGTGCTTCCGAAATTAAAGTTATTTTTCACTTTTTAGTGTTTTTGTTGGAAGTCGGTTGTTTTTTTTTTGTATTAAAGTTTTTTATTTTTCACTTTTTAGTGGTACCTACCCCACACCAATTCGTATACCACTACTTGCTATAAAAACAACAGTGACAGGAAGTTTTATAACATCATCAACATACACCGAGTGGATTAAATACGTATTATTGAAGAGTTAGCTGTAGATCTGTAATGTATAAGAGACCGCGCAAGCTTCCTCAACCAAATAAAAGAAGTATAAAAATTTGTTCATAAACAAATAAGTTATGCCTGAACATAATAAAATACTAGCTTTAGCCCGCGGCTTCACCCGCGTGAATGTCAGAAAAAATCTCACGGGAACCGTGATTAAAAGTACCTACCGTACATAAAAGGAACCCTAGAGCAAAATTTCACGTCACTCCAGTAGTTTGGGTTGTGCGTTGATACGTAAGTCAATCAGTCGGTCAGTTTCTCCATTTATTTATATAGATAGATTTGTTATTTAGATCAATACAAAATAATAATAAATTAAGACTTAATATTTTTTTTTGTTGTTCAAGTGTAATCAATTTCAAAATTGTTGACTTTTACGTGATTAACGTCTTGAAAGCCCTTGAAAATGACACCATATTAATTTGTAGACTATTTACCTCTTTACAACCCCAGAAGAAGCTGTTTTAAAAAAAAACATGAAACACGTTTTATTTATTTAGGGGTTGAACTTTCAAAAATCTGTTTTTAGAGGTTACCTTCATCATAATAACTATCTGTGTGCCAAATTTTAGCCCAATCCATTCAGTGATTTGAGCTTTGTGTTGATAGATCAGTCAGTAAGTCAGTCACTGTTTCCTTTTGTTTGTATTAAATCTATAGTGTAATTCGACATGTTACGACGACTCCAAATAAATTGGGATTAGGGCAGGTAGACTGATGATGAGGTATTCAGGCGAAGTTTCAAGTTAATAGATCAACGAAAGAAGATATTGTTCATACAAACTGTATCCATCCCCCCTTTACACCCCCAAAGAGGTTAATTTTTAGAGTGGTTTGCGACGTTTCCATTATTTGACTTAACTGTTACCAATTTTTGAGTTAATCAAGCCACGTAGTAAAATCCTCTCTTGTAAAATTGACTACCCCTTTTATCCCGTTATGGTTAGATTTTCGAAAAACCCTGATACAAGTTATTCTTAATTTTTGGTTTTAAGTATAAATACTGAGTTTCGAGTTGATCGGACCGCGTGTTAAAATTCTTCTATACAAGCTTTGACAACCCATCCATTGAAGTTAAGATAACAAAAAAATACAAACTTTATAATTTACTTACGTAAGTATTCGTCCAAGTTTCAAGTTTATTAACTCTAGGAATAAGATTTTTCATGCAAACAAAACCCCCCGTTTTCCCCCCTTAAAGGTCAAATTTCCAGAAACCCCTTCTTAGCGGATGCCTACGTGCCAAATTTCGGCCCAATCTGTTCAGTGGTTTGAGCTGTGTTGATAGACCAATCAGTCACGGTTTCCTTTTAAATGTATATAAGACCTCTAGAAGACTCCTCTTTTTTTGAAGTCGGTTAAAAATCATTTATAGCCAGAATGCATCTCATGACAATTCCAATAAGACCAAATACGGGTAGTATACATTGTTTTATTACGGAGTTCCAGTGCGTACCTTCCGGTTTCATCATCAGATCAGTTTGATGGTACCATTTATATAAATTTGATTCGCTTAACTATCTTCATCCAGATATCTCATCGCCATCCGTGAAATAGATATAATTGAGAAGTTCCGGTGGCCATCTGTGGCCTTCTTCATCAGTTCCACTTCACCAAATTATACTTTATAAATGCAAATGATTGATTTGTTGATGAAAATATAAAAATCGCTATATGTATGCCTATAATATTTGAGGTGTTCCCTCAATTACTCATGGATCCCAACATCAGAACTGGATTTTGATAAAAATGGCACCAATCTGAAAGTATATCCTTTCAAATAAAAAAAGAATTTTCCAAATCGGTTCATAAACGACGGAGTTCTGAGGTAACAAACATTAAAAAAAAAAAAAACATACAGACGACTTGAGGACCTCCTCCTTTTTGTGAAGTCGGTTAAAAAAAATAAAACTTTGTTTGCGGGGACAAAACTTTTTAAGATTTATCAAGCAATTGGTTAAAAACAAATTTGTGTGTAACACCATAATTGATCAAATAAAAACCCATTTATTGCAAAAACTTAAGGACTCCACAGTGTAGTAACCAGAGTGCAGTATGGAAGTAGGCTCTAGAACGCAATTATTGATCCCAAAGAAGTAGTTAGTTCGTCTACTACATCTACATGTAGTAGAGGAACTAACTACGTCTTTGGGAAATTCCCTAAACAAAGACAAATATTAATTTACCGATTAGCTACCCAATCGATTAGGTAGCTTATCGGTAAATTAATCTTTGTCTTTGTTTAGGGAAGTTTCTCAAGCACCACAAAACAGTCTAACGCCAACATGTTTGATGTAACAACTCTGAACCACGGGTTAAGGTAAACTCCACGTTTTCCGCTAATTGTATAAATTGATCATAACTTCAATGTAAGTATTCCCGTCGTTTGAATCACTCCGTATCTGCTTAGGTACTCACTCTGCCTTTCATAGAATTCAATATATCATAAGGAAAACTGCGTCACATACAATATTTTGTTTATTTAATTTGTTATCCTTATAACCTTAAGTATAACAGTTAGTAGGTAAATTGTATATAGTTAATTTTGGTAAGAATTATTAAGTACACATTCTATATTATCATTTGTAGAATAGGATAACAAAATACACCCACCACTCCTTCTCACAGAGAGGAGGCTTGTGACCCAGCAGTGGGAACATTATAGACTTAGATAATAAATACTTCACCAAAAAAAAATACGAGAGACATTTGTAAAATGACGATATTTAAATAAGATGGGGTTCCTTTAAACATTCAATTTATGTCAGTGGAAAAACCCGTGTTTTTATATTCTAAGTAAATATTGGTGTAGATATTCGGGCTACCACCGGTCTACCAGCCTGGTGGAGTCATTTTTTGCAGGTGTATCATCTTTACTCTCGCTTTCTGTGGGAGTGATTTCATGAAAAGGGATGAAAGTGTATAGAAGGAAGTGATATTTTAAGCATGGAATAAGTGAGTAATTTTAATAGCATTGAAATAGTAAGTACTTTCTTTATAATAGCATGGAATTTGTAAGTAATAAACCAAGGTGAGATGTTACATACGAGTATTATATGCGACTACTGTAAGACTCGCTTGTTTTTTTTTAATTTTTGTTAACGTTTAGGCACAAGCTCGTTTATACGCAGTACAAAGAGTCAACCCCCTTACTAAAAAACACTGTATCCAGTTATATCAAGCTCATAAATAAATAAAAACCGGCCATGTGCGAGTCGGACTCGCGCACGAATGGTTCTGTACCATTAGCTATAAAAATAGCAAAAAAATCACGTTTGTAGTACGGGAGCCCCCCTTATATATTTGTTTTATTTTAATTTAATTATTTATTTTTAAAGTGAATATATAACTAAATATTCTGTGAATATTTCAAGCGTCTACCTGTTGCCATTATCAATATCGAGCAAAAACGAGCAAAAAAAAAACCTGGCAAGTGCGAGTCGGACTCGCGCACGAAGGGTTCCGTACCATTATCTATAAAAATGACAAAAATATCATGTTTGTTGTATGGGAGCCCCCCTTAAATATTTGTTTTATTTTGATTTAATTATTTATTTTTAAAGTGAATATATATTCTGTGAATATTTCAAGTGTTTACCTGTTGCCGTTATCAATATAGAGCAAAAACGAGCAAAAAAAATCACGTTTGTTGTATGGAGCTCCCTTAAATATTTATTTTATTCTGTTTTTTTGTATTTGTTGTTATAGCGGCAACAGAAATACATTATCTGTGAAAATTTAAACTGTCTAACTATCACGGTCCATGAGATACAACCTGGTGACAGACGGACAGACAGACAGACAGACGGAAGGACAGCTGAGCCTTAGTAATAGGGTTCCCGTTTTACCCTTTGGGTACGGAACCCTAAAAACTATAGGTATGGCTAGTTTGGTTGTACAGACGTTATCCAATATCTTTGTTCAGTGTTTATTGGTAAGAGGAAAAGTGTGTAGAAATTGTAAATTACGTAAACCAGATGTTTTTATTTGATTTTAAAACAAGGTGGAGTTTCTCAATGTATTTAAATTTTGATAAATCCACCTTATTCACAAAAATAAATACCTAAGTGTACCTACTTATTCTTAACAAATAGTAATCAGGTTAATCTATCTGTAACCTTAAACAAGCGTGTGCGGTCGGGGGACCTCCGTACGTCAGGAACGAGGGTGCGGTCGGGGGACCTCCGTACGTCAGGAACGAGGGTGCGGTCGGGGGACCTCCGTACGTCAGGAACGAAGTTTCTTCTCACGTATGATTTAAAACAAAAACAAAATTTTCGCAGCCGCCATCTTGGATTTACATTTTGACCAAATTCGCACTTTTTCACTCTATTTCTATCGAGAAAGAGAAAGTATGAATGCTTTTTCGCGTGATGATTTCTGTCAGTTTACTCCGTTCCAAAAATACTTACAAAAAAAATAAAACTTGTACTTATCAATTCAGTTCTGGGCAAAACAGGAAATTCAAATTATATTTGCCATCGACACACTAAGAAGAAGAGAATTCAAGTTGATCTACTGCCATGCTCTCTCACGCAACTTAGTACCTACGCGCTTGTCTCCCGCGCATCGTAACTTGTTACGTATCGCTACTCGTTGCGAGGCCTGGGGTAAGCGTTAAAGGCGTTCGGGTAACCTCGCCTTAAGCATCGCTTAACTGTCATTGCTTAATTTTTAATACTTTATACCTATAAGTATAGTAATTTTATTCTAGGTACATCGTCTTTCCATGTAATTATGTACAAAATATTGTAAAACATTTTAAAAGAAGTATGGAGTTTCATACCCATTCTTCTCCATAACTACCTTTTGGAAGCCTACAATCAATTCTATTTTCTTGTACATTTTGGCTTTAAAATTGCCTTTTACCTATGAACTGACACAACAATCTTGAATTCGGCGACAGTGGACGACTGCCACACCCGGCGGACACTCGGAGTGTTCCGAGCTTGGGCTGTGCGTTAGTGGCGACTGCAGTCATTTGATTAAGTTTGGAAATTTATCGACGGGCTTAATTGCGGCGGCCGCGGCGGCGGAAGTGCAGGCGCAGGCGAGCGCGGGGTGGGCGCGCGGGGCGGGGGCGGGTGCGGGACACGGAAAGGCTTTTGAGGCGGCGCGACACAGGCACCGCACCGGCAGGCGAGCGACACACCGGCCGCTCGGACACAGAACATGCTGCGAACCGTTAAGCCAGGTCTGCTGCGCCAATATTTGCGTGTTCCTAACAGTTAGAAACACAATTTGGGGGCGTGGCCAAAATAAAAATCATACGAATCGTGTTTAAAACATGTTTCTAACTGTTAGAAACATGCAAATATTGGCGCAGCAGACCCGGCTTTTCGGGTATGATACCATTTATAGATTCTGGTAACACTTACTACTGTTGACGTTTAGGTAGGTACTTTAGTAAGACGTAGTGAAGATAAGAAAATATTATTTATGTCTCATGATAATTGCTTTGATTTAAAATCACGTAGAAATAAAATTAAATGAAATTAGGTATGAATGAACGTCCAAATATTATTGATTGATCAAGTCTAGCTATACATTGCATCAAACTCTCACGTAGTCCAGTTTGATGTCATGTGTGTGGAATGTTGTACTCGCTCTCGATATGTCCCGTGGCGTGTGTGTCACATAGCGCCGGCGCCCGCGCACCCTCCGCAACCCACCCCCCCCCGCCCGCGCGACTCGGCGACACACGAAATTGATATTGCTCTTAAATTAGGAGCCGGGATGGTCGCCGATGGGACACGCAGATAGCGCTAATGTACTTGTAGTACAAATGTGTCGGCTCTCACACTCTCACACGCCGCGGCGAGGCCTGCGCTGACGAGTGTGGCGGCGGTCACAGTGCGCTAGCTGTCCAACTGTGCCGTCACAGGTATCGCACCTACACTATTGGACAAGGGAATGATGATGACACTTAACATTTGCAGTAATTTCATGACAATTCATATTCTTGGACTTGTTATTAAACTGTGATGATAAGCACTCGTTGCCTAACCGATGTACTCGCGCGCATGCTTCAGCATCAAGTTAGGTAAAATACTATCTTAATATTGGTATTTGGTTTTCCTTAATCGTTAGAGGATCATATAATGTGAACTTGACCATTTTTTCCTTCATCATAAGACTATTCACTACTTTATCGCCTATAAAATCTACGCATTTCCGGTTGATGGAAGAACATACTATATTGTGTGGTTCCCTGTTATAATTATAATAGTGAACGGTGTGGTGTGCATCGATTGACTGCCGCTAGCACGTGAGGAGTGACCTGATGATGTCACACAACCCGTCGCCACACGCTCCATGTGTTAGTTCCGCTACCTGCCGCAGTGACACTTGCGTGCCAATGCAACTGATGATCGAATTCCTATCGGAATTCACTTTTAAGAGGACCGACTTTGAACCGGAGTTTATTTTAGCGAACATTGAGTTAAAATTCAAATAACAAAATATATTTAAATGATATAGATAAATATTTGTGCACACAGTGCGACAGCAGTAGCCGACCCTGTTTATAACAAACACAGACTAGACGGTACTTACTAGTGTCTACTGATTAATGCACACTTTTTTTTACGGTTTCTCTTATAAACTATTTTTTATCCCAGTTTTATAAACAAGTCTGAAACGTGGGTGGTCAATTTTTAACCGACTTCTAAAAAGGAGGAAGTTATATGTACGTATGCTTATTTTTAGGGTTCCGTACCTCAAAAGGAAACATGAAACCCTTATAGGATCACTCGTGTGTCTGTCCCAAATCAGATTTGGGTCAAATCCCAAATCTTCTGGAGTGATTAAGTTGAAATTTGGTACTCATATGAATTTCTGTGACCCAAAAACGGGCAAGTAACGTAAATAAATGAGTTTTGAATATCTCGGGGTCTCTTTTGGCGCAAATCAGAAAAAAAAAGTTTAGCAAACTATGCCGTGTGACATCACAAATAAAAGGGCTTAAGGATTTCAGGTATATTTATTTGTAATTTTAAAATAAATACTAGTTAAGTTATTTAAGAAAATGTATGAAAATTTACCAAACCCCCCTAATCTCCGAAACTATTTTGAATAAAATACAGGAAATAGTTCTTTACTTATAGATTACAGGAAAACCTATAAGAAGTCTGTGGTCTTAAATAAATCACTTAATATTGTGCGTACAACCTTACATTTGCAGTTGAAATGTATGGGGGATCATGTTTTTCAACTACAATATTAAGTTTGTTCATCGATAAATTTATCCCAACTACGGAACCCTTCGTTGTGCGAGGTCTAACACGCACTTGGTCGATTTTATCTTTATTTTTAATTTAAGCTCAGCGATTTCTCCGTCATTGTGGTCCCATTTTGAAAATGGTAGAGGTGGAGGTGGTCCCATTGTCACGAAGTCACAATCTGATGAGGGGATCCCATGAAAATCGAGGGAAATCCTCAAATTATATAGGCAAACCTATAGTGTTTTGGGTATTTTTTATAGTAACTCGTGCATTTGCTTTCGTAAAGCACCATTTGGTGAAGTGGAACTGATGATGAAGACCACAGACGACCACCGGAACTACTTAACAATAAGTATTGACCGAGTTGCGATTCGATTAGGTATACTTTAATATGGTTGCTAAGCAATTTATGCTCGTCACAATGCATATGGTGAGTGAAGCTGATGGTTCTGACCGGGAGAACTCCTCAACAATTAACGCCCCTGCAACGGGAAAAGCAATATTGTGTAAAAGCTGATGAGCAGTTGATATTGTTGACATTGCGCTACATACATAAACTGACGCCTTCTTCTCTTAGCAGAAACCATAGAACGCCTCTCGCTACGTTCCCTGTTTATTTTTTCGCTACATTAGTATTCAACTTACATAATATAATAAAGAAATCTCGATATAATGTCTCAAACCGTAAAAACCGTGCAAAGCAGGCGCGGCTCGCTAGTAGGATCATACAGAGCAGGCGCGACTCGCTAGTAGGATCATACAAAGCAAGCGCGGCTCGCTAGTAGGATCATACAAAGCAGGCACGACTCGCTAGTAGGATCATACAAAGCAAGCGCGGCTCGCTAGTAGGATCATACAAAGCAGGCGCGGCTCGCTAGTAGGATCATACAAAGCAGGCGCGACTCGCTAGTAGGATCATACAAAGCAAGCGCGGCTCGCTAGTAGGATCATACAAAGCAGGCGCGGCTCGCTAGTAGGATCATACAAAGCAGGCGCGACTCGCTAGTACGATCATACAAAGCAAGCGCGGCTCGCTAGTAGGATCATACAAAGCAGCTCGCTAGTAGGATCATACAAAGCAGGCGCGGCTCGCTAGTAGGATCATACAAAGCAGGCGCGGCTCGCTAGTAGGATCATACAAAGCAGGCGCGGCTCGCTAGTAGGATCATACAAAGCAGGCGCGACTCGCTAGTACGATCATACAAAGCAAGCGCGGCTCGCTAGTAGGATCATACAAAGCAGGCGCGGCTCGCTAGTAGGATCATACAAAGCAGGCGCGGCTCGCTAGTACGATCATACAAAGCAAGCGCGGCTCGCTAGTAGGATCATACAAAGCAGGCGCGACTCGCTAGTACGATCATACAAAGCAAGCGCGGCTCGCTAGTAGGATCATACAAAGCAGGCGCGACTCGCTAGTAGGATCATACAAAGCAAGCGCGGCTCGCTAGTAGGATCATACAAAGCAGGCGCGGCTCGCTAGTAGGATCATACATAGAAATCGCAATTCCAGCTACAACTAGGCTACGTTCTACGCTCGTAGACACTCGTAGCACTTTCGTAGCCGCGTAGAGGCTTTCTACGGAGTGGTAAAGAAGTTGCACACTATGACGATGACGTAGTAACATATTTTTTACTTTGAGTATTTATGGCGTTTATTATAGTCATGTCATATAAAGGTAATTTAGATTTACAGTACATGATTGCTGTATCATAATGTTTATTTCCTTTAACTTTGGTAAACTATGTTTATGCAATAAAAATCGATGATTTTGGGTTTTCTACATCAAGCAAGTTAGTCCACATTTTATAAACAAATAACTGCTAATTTAGTTTTACTTTTAAAGCAGAGCGTCACTGTCACTATGCTAAAGAACACAAGTGTTTGATATAAAGAGAACCTCATGGGAGTAAATTTGAGGTCGAACATTGCAAATAATAAAACGTGCGTACACATGTGTGATTGTGTGTGTGTTGTCGGCCAGTATCGCTCACCAGTGTGTAGTGTGCGTGTGTCGGCCAGTATCGCTCACCAGTGTGTAGTGTGCGTGTGTCGCCAGTATCGCTCACCAGTGTGTAGTGTGCGTGTGTCGGCCAGTATCGCTCACCAGTGTGTAGTGTGCGTGTGTCGGCCAGTATCGCTCACCAGTGTGTAGTGTGCGTGTGTCGGCCAGTATCGCTCACCAGTGTGTAGTGTGCGTGTGTCGGCCAGTATCGCTCACCAGTGTGTAGTGTGCGTGTGTCGGCCAGTATCGCTCACCAGTGTGTAGTGTGCGTGTGTCGGCAGTTCATCGCACTTAACGTGCCCCAAATATTTGTGGCTCTTATACTCTGCTCTCGGAACCGGGAACATATAATTAGTTTTCTTTATTTGATATAATTATGTTTCTTCATTATATTTCATTTAGAATTCCTAAACATCAGCGGTTATCTCTGTAGTGTTATTTATTCCCGAGTGACAGAAGTGTAGTAGGTCGCTTATTCAAAATAAAATAAATAGGAACTTTTTAAACGTCAAAATGACATAAGACAGCCCTCAAGACGCCCGTCTTTCGTGTCAATAATATCACCAATCTATTTGATTACTTATTAAAAGTACTTAATAATATAATTATTCTGACTTTGGTCTCAGTAGTTTCTTTTAGAAAAATCCTACATGTGGGCATATTTTTAACCGACTTCAAAAAAGGAGGAGGGTGGTGGTTCTATGATCGCCTGTATGTGCTTTGTTTTTAATGTATGTTCATCGATATTTACCGATTTTGGAAATTCTTTTTAATTTGGTCGGGGAAGCTTGTGCAGTGATTGTTAACTTATATTATATAATCGTAATACTACTACTAGGCCTAAACATTGATACACATATTAATTGGAAGTCACACATTCAGAAAGTAAGAGCAAAAATATATAAATTCTCATACGCCCTCCGCGAGATTAAAAAAACTACAGACATTAAAACTGCATTAGTAACGTACTACGCGTATGCCTACGCATGGCTCAAATGCGGGGTAATCTTATGGGGCAACAGCACTGACGCACCCACGCTATTTACCCTACAAAAAAAAACTTATTAGAATATTAGTAAATATTTAAGTCACCGATAGCTGTAAACCCCACTTTCAGGAACTAAAGATTGTATCCCTACCCTGTATCTATATATTTGAAGTCTGTAAGTCCGTGCGTAAGTACCCAGAGTTCTTCACAAAAAGAGAGGACATACAAACGAAAATTATTTTAAGACATAAATAGACTGAACATACCAATAGCGCGACTAAAAATGCACTCCAATATTGTCATGTCCATAAAAATTTATAATAAGTTACCCGAAATAATAAAGAATTTAAATAGGTATAATTCAAATTCAAATTCAATATCTTTACAAATGAATTGAAGCTTTTCCTTGTAAGCAAATGCTACTATAGTTTATGCGAATACTTAAATGATAAATTACCTCACCTCTAATCCTTCCCTAGTTTCCTCACATGGTCAATACGATGCTCCTGGCTTTTCCCATCACGATCTTATTTTCCTATCCTATGTCCTTAAGCCCCCTAAACCTAAACCAACGTTCCAGTACAGGCGTGCCTTTGCGCGTATGAATAGCGAGAAACTTCAAAAAGATGCGTCCAATATTGACTGGTCACCCCTGGAAGCAGCTGCTACAGTTGATGAAAAAGTTAGGTTCTTCAACGATGTCGTGGTCAAGCTATACGACGCCCATGCTCCAATCAAGAAGATTAAGTTGAAGCGTCCGCCTGCGCCTTGGATGAACAGGGGCGTTCGGATGGCAATGCGACGGAGGGACCGCGCGTTTCGGAAATTTAAAAAGGATCGTTCGGAGGACAATTGGGCTTTCTTTAAGGCTGCTAGGAATCGGTGTAATCAGATGATACGCAATGCTAAACGCCGCCACGTTCTAAATAATATCACTTCTTCTTCCGCTGCCGATATTTGGAAGTTTCTTGGAACTCTGGGCATCGGCAAATCGCGACATTCGGACCTTCCTAATACAATTGGTTTGGATGATCTAAATCGCCATTTCTCCACTGTTCCCGTTTTGGATAGTCCAACCAAATGTCAAACCCTTGACTACTTAGCTGGTCTGACGCGTCCTAATATTAACCCCTTTGTCTTCACCCCAGTCGACCCGGGAGAGATCAAAAAGATTATCCTTTCTATTAAATCCAAAGCTGTGGGCTGCGATAATATCAGCCGCCATATGATCGTAGCGGTTCTTAATGAACTACTCCCTGCAATCTCCCACATCATTAACTTCTCCCTTTTTACCGGTGTTTTCCCCTCCCTGTGGCGTAAAGCCCTTGTTCGGCCACTGCCAAAGATACCCAATCCCTCTCTTCCTGGTCACTTTCGCCCAATTTCCATCCTTCCCTTTCTATCTAAGGTGCTTGAGGCTAGTGTGCATAAACAATTTTCCCACTTTATTCACTGCAACTCTCTCATCAGTCCTTTTCAATCCGGTTTTAGGCCAGGGCACAGTACCGTTTCTGCTCTCCTTAAAGTGACTGACGATATAAGGCGGGGGATGGAAGACACTAAAGTAACAGTCTTAGTGTTAATTGACTTCTCCAATGCTTTTAATACTGTCAGTCACGAAGTCCTTTTATCCATCCTGTCCTATCTTATGGTCTCTCAGGAGGTATTGGAATGGTTTTCCTCTTATCTTCAGGGGCGTCAGCAGTCTGTTCGTGCTGGAGACTCTTCATCGAGTTGGTGTGATCTTGCAGCTGGCGTGCCTCAAGGCGGTATATTATCTCCTCTTTTGTTCTCCATTTTTATTAATCTTATCACCACCGAGCTTCGGACTGCGTATCATCTTTATGCTGACGATTTACAGCTTTACTGCCAGGCGGGTGTTGACAACATATCTGATGCGATTGAGGAGCTAAACCGGGATTTAGGTGTGGTTAAAAGCTGGTCTGATCGTTTTGGGGTGGCGGTTAACCCTACCAAGTGTCAGGCTATCATTGTGGGGAGCCCCCACAGTATGAGGAAGCTTAATGGCTCAAATGTGCCACCTATGATGTTCGACAACTCAGTCATCCCGTTTAGCTCCGATGTCAAGGATCTTGGTCTGCATGTCGACACTTGTCTTGACTGGCGAAGGCAGGTCACGACTGTCAGTAAAAAAGTCACCGGAACGTTGCGGTCACTCTATCGGTTGAGGAACCTTCTCCCTTCACACATAAAGGCAATGCTTGTACAATCTTTCCCATAATTGACTATTGTGATGTATGTTACTATGACCTGAATGCTGATCTCCTCAATAAACTTGACCGCCTTCTAAATAATACTGCATTCGATTCGTTTTCAATCTTCGTAAGTATGATCATGTGTCCGCGCACCGATTGGTTTTATAATGGTTGCCCATTCGTCAGCGCATGGAGTTGAGGGCTTTGTCTATGTTGTTTTCCATACTCGACAAACCCACTTCTCCTTCTTACCTAACTTCCCATGTTCAATACTTGTGCTCTGCCCACAGTAAAAATCTCCGTTCCACCAAAAATCGTCTTCTACGATGTCCTTCTCACCGCTCTGGTTTCATTCACTCTTCTTCACACTTTCACCCCTGAGCATCAGGATGGCAACCGGACGGTTAACGTTTAAGGTGAAGGCACGGGAATATATTCGTAAGAAGTTAGCAGAATCATCCCAGTGTTGATTCGTTTTCTCCTCCACCAATCGTTATTTCTCTTGACACTTTTTATTTTGTTTATAAGTATGTATGTATGTATGTATTAGTATATATTTTTGATTTTCGAGTTATCTATCCCATATATTGCACCTACCATGTTTTGTCTCTGCATCACCCTAAGGTTGACTGGTAGAAAATGCCTCAGGCATTAAGTCCGCCTTTGTACAGTATTTTTTTTACTTGTGCATGAAGTTTTAATAAATAAATAAAATAAAATAAATAATACGTAATTTCATAACTATTTATGTTTATTAATATTTTTTCTATCTACAAATACTCACTGTTAAAGATACGCCTACCTACTAATAATAAGAAAAAATTATTTGAAATAAATATGGAGCGTCCAATAAATAACTTATCCTAGGGATAATCAATATTAATTAAGTACTAAATAAAAATAATAATAAATAAATAAAACAATAATCAATAAGTTAAAAAATAAAGGGTTTTTAAAATGTTAATAAATAAATAAATGTATATAATTTATAAAACTATAATTATAATTCTTAAATTCTATTCTGTATTAATAAAACAGTTTAACTTACCTACTTAACTAATAATAAAATGTATCACATTAAACACCCAAGGATCTTCCTCCTCTCTCCTACTTGATCTTTGCTGTGCCCGACAGGGTCCCTAATTGTGTCTAATATAATTATTTCCCTACCAACTATATACATTAAGGTACGCAATAAAGAATTGAGAACTTTATAGTGAAAAATAAAAACTTAAAAAAAAAACAACCGACTTCCAATAAAAACCCTAAAATTTAAAAAATATCATTAATTTCGGAAGTCGGTGGCAAAAAAAGGAAATACAAAACCAAAGAACTACTTTTTTGTAAAAAGTTTTTTGCAAAATACATTCTGAAGTACACAAAAAAGAAGTGCCCAAAAGTCTGACAACCAGTCTTATCAATGGATATCGTGTTACCCAGTAACTGGGTTGTGGAGGTCAGACAGGCAGTCGCTCCAATTAAAACATTGGTATTCAGCTGCATCCGGTAGGACTGGAAGCCAACCCGGACACAGTGGGGAACAGGCAGATGATGATGATGACATTCTGAAGTACGCAATAAGCCTCACCAAAGTGTCTCTCACTTTAATGATAATACGTTTTTTTTATAAAATAAACGATTATAGAAGGTCATATTCGCAAATGTGTGTCTCACGGCCGCCTGCTCGCATGACGGCTATCAACGTTAATAGTGTTATCATTATCACGTAGATAAGATTAGATGGATGCGATTAGATTGCGGTCGGTTGTCGCGGAATAAATATCTCGCAGACAACAAGACAAATTGTCTGACGTACGTATACATAATATTAAACATGTGACCGCCATGTTTGTAATACGAGTTTTTTGAATTGTGATTAAAGTTAAATTTTTCAAAAGAACAGGTAGTGAGATATAAAATTATATTGGAATCAAGGAATGAAGTTCATGGGTATTTTTTCGATTTTAATGAGTAGATAAATGATACTGATAGATAATGCTATTTGAGTTATATGCTAAAAGGTTAAGGTTTTCATTTTTTATACGCTGATACATATAATGTAGGGAATAAAAAGGAGAATTCATCACTTTAACACCTATATTAATTTAGTAGAAAAATAATCGAACAAGAAAAATATAAAAAATACTTAAGTAAAAAAACACAACCCACGGCACGGCACGGCAGTCGGGTACAATGATATAGGATCATTTAGCTCCCTTCAAAATGGTTGAGCTGAATGGTGCTGATCCATGCGTCATGTTCGTGAACGGGCGCTGTCAGTTGGGACTGGTCATCTCTTAGCTGCCACGGCTTATTTTTAATTATTTTAGTTTGGAATTGTTTTAATTTCGTTTTTAATCCTTATATCACGGACGCTTCTGACGTTTTGCATCGTTCTCACATGTAACCAATACTTTGTATCAATATTTTAATTTAAAAGAGTGTCCGTGGAGTTTCTTGCCCGTTCTTCTCCATAGGAACCTACTATTTGGAATGGGCAACTAGCTTCACATTTGTAACTGACCGACTTCTTGCCAATTCAAAAGTGCCTGTCAAGGGTTTAATTGAAATAAATGCTTTGAGTTTGAGTTTGATAAGAAAAGATGCTGTGGGAAATTTGGCCTTAAAAGAAGTGAGATTACGAGAAAACTTAAAAAACATCAGCTGGTAAATTTTAGTTATGCATTTGTTTTAGGATCCAGATTCTAGAGCATCAATTGCAATCGGTTTACGGTTCGCGACCACTGTATACGTAAACAACACGCGAATATTATCTAATAAAGATGAACCTAAGTTATCCCGGTAACATTTATTTAAAAAAAACTTATGCTAAAATATAAACTTTACGAGTACTGATAGCTACAATAAGCGAGTATGAGTGTTTAGAATAAAACACTCCTGAGTTCCGGACGGACTGCATCCTGTGCCTCGACTGATCGTAGGTGACACGACGTACAGCAAACTGGATCCTCAGGCAGCGCAGCGCAGCGCGCCTGGGTAGCATCACCTGCATTACAGGCAACAAACGGAACGTGCTCATCGGTGTCGAATTCCAAGTAATGCGGCTGGTAAAACGAACCGCCGCGCCTGGTCGGTATATCAGTACCCCCCAATATGACAGGCCAAAAGCGGCCTTTTCAACTGGTCTTATACCAAATTCTAAGAAATATTATGCCAATCATTGTAGAATTAAGAATAAATGAATTAATATATCCTCTCGTTTATTGGATAAACGAGAGGATATATTAATTTATTTTATTTATTTATTTATATCAGACTCAGGTGATCCATACTTTTGTTAGAATACTTAAGAATTGCGTTAGTAACCAATGCTTCAAATACACACAACAATTGTACTATTAAATATATTATACTAGCTTTATATGGTTTGTAAAAGTATGAATCATTATTACATTAAAATTAAATTATTAATAATTAGATTTAGATATACAAATAATTGAAATAAATTGAGCAATAGATGTAAAAGAGATTAGTTATATATGTCGAAATACAATAAGGACAAGAATATAAAAATGATTTATAGGCAATCATGTCAAATATTAGGTAAGGTATATTTTTGTCATTAGTAAAATCTTCAGTCGAGTAATAACATTTGCATAATAGAAAGTTAAATAATTTACATTTAAATGTTCTGAGGCTGAGAGTTTTAAAGCCATCAGGTAATTTGTTATAAACAGTAATGGACATGC
The DNA here is from genome assembly GCA_948098905.1 of Tiliacea aurago. Taxonomy (NCBI): domain Eukaryota; kingdom Metazoa; phylum Arthropoda; class Insecta; order Lepidoptera; family Noctuidae; genus Tiliacea; species Tiliacea aurago. Next base: position 29,807,772 of record OX402578.1, read on the forward strand.
AGAATACATTATTTACAGAAACAATTTAATTCTACGCCTAGGAACATTAAGCATATGCACTTTGCACCTGGGTCTGGATATAACATCATTATAAAAGTCAAATTCATGTCTGTATAGGAATACAAAGATACAAATTTCAAAAATGTATAGTGCTGGAAGTGGCAGTACTTTAAGTTTTTATAAATATTAGAACACAACTGTCCAGTGGGTGTGCTTCACAAAATGAGCGTACGCATTTTTTCTGAAATGAAATCGTTTATTCTGTAAATAGGATATTAGAATCACTTTTACTCTTCGTTTTTTTACTGAGCTCGAAACACTCGTTTAAGTTCAACCGAATTACCCCATATTATAATACCATAGCGCAAAATTGATGACACATAGCCTTGGTATGCACATAGTGCCGCATTAACACTAGCCACACGTGTTAGTCTATATAAAACGAATACAAATCTATCTATCTTCTTACATAGATCATCAATATGAGATTTCCAGTTACAGTTTTTATCAATTATTATCCCCAAGAGCTTTGCTTAATCGGCCTCTTCTATCGTCTCATTTCCGTATTGGACGCGTACTGTTATATGTCTGAAATTGTATCATTTTTGTTTTTTTTATATAATATGAAGATTATTGTGTTCAAGCCATGTAATAATTTTATTTAATGTCATGTTAATTTAATTTTGGTCAAAAATCTAAATCAAAATCAAAAATATTTTTATTTCACATAAGCCTACATGGGCACTTATGAAACGTCAGAAGCTAGGTGGTGCACGGTTCCAATTGGTCGTTTCCTATATAGCTGGTCGTTTCCTATATTTCCAAGAGCTGGCAAGAAAATCCACGGTAACTCTTTTTATAAAAATTGGCTTTTACAATGTTGTCAAGTTACAGTATTAATAGGTATGAGAGGACAGCGTAGGCCCGTCAAAAGTACCAGGTACTTAACAAAATAGAAAATGGTCTAAAGATCTACAGTCTGTTAAGCCTACAACGTCCTCACATTGACAAAAAAAAACATTATAAAATATGATTAAAATAATAAAAGTAAGAACCTTGTTGAAATTAAAATTGTAGGTATATTAATGTCAAATAAGAAAAACATTATGTCAGTCAAGTTTGTAAAAAAAGATACATCCAAACAAACTGACCAAACATTTCGTTGATCACAGCGGCTTGGTCGTTTTTGGGAGTCAAAATGGCTCTCTCGTATATACATAATCCACTGCATCGGTTTGTCTTTAATATTTTTAACATCAGGATTAGTTTTATCTATAAGTCCCTCAACTGTTGATACCACAAAACAGAATTCATTTCGTATTTGTATCAACCCATCTATTTGTGGAAAGTTTCCGTTTCCGATTTGAAGAAGATCTGAAAATCTGCCGGTAGAAACTACACTTCTGAAATGTAATCTCATGTTTTGAGTAAGTTTTAGCACTTGAAGAATTACTTAAGAAGAAGAAGCACTTAAATGAAGGCCATAAGAAAGATCTCTTGATGCATGCAGTGATCTCATCCGGCGCGTTCCTTTATGCACTACCGGTAAAGTCTGGGGAAAATCTCCTGCCAGCAACAACATCATACCACCCATTATGTCTTTATTATTTCGTATGTCCTGCAAACTCCTATTCAAGGCTTCGACTCCTCTTTTGTGCGCCATCGTTATTCATCCCATACTATTAGTTTAGTATTTTTAATCACTTTGGCAAGATTGCTGTGCTTTGGTATATTGCATAAGGGTGTTGCAACATTTGTAAGGTTCAGAGGTAGTTTTAAGGCAGCGTGTGCAGTTCTGCCTCCTTCTTATAATGTAGCAGCAATCCCGGACAGAGCTACAGCTAAAGCTATGTCTCGAGTGCTTCTTACTTTTGCCAAGAGCAAGTTTATAAGATAAGTCTTATCTGTGCCACCATCCAGAGAATCCAGGGGCATCCAGAAAAAAAAAATCCTTCACTTCTACAATTTTCATGACTTGGTCATATACAGACTTTTGCTCGCCGGTCAACCATTGCGTATTATTATTTACAAAACTATCCAAAGCTACTGTATCAAAATTTGTTTCTCTCATGTACTCTCTATCACCCGCAACTTGTGGCTTGGTTGGTTTTGGCATACCGTGTCCGTATAGATTTTCCACCTAACGTTAGCACTGCTTCTTCAATTTCAGATAGACATTAATTTAAAATTTGTTCTTTGAAATTGTCTACATTATCTCCAATCTCTTTTTGCAGCCTGTACTTAAAACCATCAGACAAATAGCTTTTGAAGTCTTTCCAAAGAACTATTTTGTGTCTGATATTTGATAAAAGACTAACATAATTGTGAACAGTTTTCACATTTTGCTGGTGACTGACAAACCGCTGCCTCCTCCAAAGTCGAATGCTAGTGTAGGCCATCTTTAAGCAAACCTAAAATTTTGCAAGCAGCTAGGAAAGTAGGCTGCAACACACCATTCAAAGTTTTTAGTGCTTCAAATGAAGTTGGGCCTCGCACTTCATGTAGCAGTAAACGCAGATGATAGCACTCCGCATTGTTCTGGTGAACAGTTTAGACTCTACCTAAGGCGTGTTCCTTCATCACACCAAGCCAATCATCAACTGTTACTCCTTTTTCACGTCTTACGAAATTAATCTTATTCCATATGTAATATGGAGCCTCAGAGTAGAGTAGACCATACACAACTAAACCCCCCTTTTTAACCCTTCGGGGGTGGAATTATCAAAAACACTGAGAAACATGTAAATTAATTTTCAATCGTCAACCAAAACACAAAATTTAGAATCCTAACTTCAAAACTGACGGACTTTCATATAAACTTCCATCCCCCGTTTCACCCCTTTAGGGGATGAATTTTGAACAAAAATCTTGTTTAATGTGATCACGCATCTTGACTCCATACGATATAATGGTAACAAGTTGCTTGTTACCATCAACTTAAATTATTATTTGTTATACAAAAGTGAAGAAGTAAAATCAACCAAAGCATGTAGGTATGATGTAACAAAGACCGGTGATTATTCTGTTCATGTCACATTGTCGATTTATATAAAATGAATTTGTTCTGGCAACTATGCTATCTTGTTTATAGTAAATAAATAAATAATGATTCGAAACATTTTAATGCCAACTAAGAGAAAATGTGTCTTAGTTGTTAGCTCGCATTTTTTTCAGTGTATCTCTAGACCCAGCGGTTTTGGTTGTGCGTTGATATGTCAGTCAGCAGTTTCTTCTTTTATAAATTTAGATTAGCTTTTTAATTAATTTACATTGTAATGATCCGAACAAAATCATGATATTTAGCTTCCAATTGTCAGCAACTGATTGTTTTTATGAAAAACTTACACGCTTGATCAAGTATCAAGAAAAATTTATCGCCAAAAATCATTTTTACATTAATGTAAAAAAAAAAGAAAGTATGTCAAAGTATCAATCAGAATAAATAGTGTCAGAATAGGAACATGTATGTCAATCATAATAATAGTTTATCAATCAGTGCAGAGATTTGTCATTAAGGAAGTCGTCAATTGTGTAATAGCTTTTCTCAATTAATATTTGGTTTAATGCCCTTTTAAATTTAATTACAGTCATATAGAAAAAGTAAACTAAAAGGTTTAAACCGCAGCGCAGAGGTCAACGTTGCAATATGTACCACTTAGAAGGTAAGTAAACCGCAGCGCAGAGGTCAACGTTGCAATATGTACCACTTAGTAGGTAAGTTTCGAGGCTGCATGAACTCGACATAAGCATTATGAATTAATTGGTTGATTAGGTTTTCGTTAGAATTCGCATGTATATGAGGGGTCTAATGAGGATTTAAATAAATAAATAGTTAAAACGCTCTACGTTCGTTTTAATGTTCAATAGTGGACGCTTACGTGCAAGCGAGACCGTAAGGTAGGTAAAGGTAAGTAATCCCGGGATCACGGGATTACTTACGTGCAAGCGAGACCGTAAGGTAGGTAAAGGTAAGTAATCCCGCGATCACGGGATTACTTACGTGCAAGCGAGACCGTAAGGTAGGTAAAGGTAAGTAATCCCGGGATCACGGGATTACTTACGTGCAAGCGAGACCGTAAGGTAGGTAAAGGTAAGTAATCCCGCGATCACGGGATTACTTACGTGCAAGCGAGACCGTAAGGTAGGTAAAGGTAAGTAATCCCGGGATCACGGGATTACTTACGTGCAAGCGAGACCGTAAGGTAGGTAAAGGTAAGTAATCCCGCGATCACGGGATTACTTACGTGCAAGCGAGACCGTAAGGTAGGTAAAGGTAAGTAATCCCGGGATCACGGGATTACTTACGTGCAAGCGAGACCGTAAGGTAGGTAAAGGTAAGTAATCCCGCGATCACGGGATTACTTACGTGCAAGCGAGACCGTAAGGTAGGTAAAGGTAAGTAATCCCGGGATCACGGGATTACTTACGTGCAAGCGAGACCGTAAGGTAGGTAAAGGTAAGTAATCCCGGGATCACGGGATTACTTACGTGCAAGCGAGACCGTAAGGTAGGTAAAGGTAAGTAATCCCGCGATCACGGGATTACTTACGTGCAAGCGAGACCGTAAGGTAGGTAAAGGTAAGTAATCCCGGGATCACGGGATTACTTACGTGCAAGCGAGACCGTAAGGTAGGTAAAGGTAAGTAATCCCGGGATCACGGGATTACTTACGTGCAAGCGAGACCGTAAGGTAGGTAAAGGTAAGTAATCCCGCGATCACGGGATTACTTACGTGCAAGCGAGACCGTAAGGTAGGTAAAGGTAAGTAATCCCGGGATCACGGGATTACTTACCAAAAACATACTTTATCTAATAGATTATGTGGTTTCTAATTGGGCTCAGATGAAAAAAACACTTAAGTAATTACTTAAAAATTGTTCATTGTTGCACAACACAATATACTAAACTAAGAGGAACAAAAATGACAAGGCAAAAAAACTATTTAGAATTTCGAGAAAAATGTATGGCTTCGCCGTTTCGCTACCGACGTGGAGGTGATGCGAATATTTACTTTCTGAAGTAAGTAACGAAACAGACAAGCCATACATTTTTACTGATATGTAGAATTTGTGAAGTTAGGGTCGGTAGAGTTAGGCCGTGTAGATTCAGAAGCTTGGCTCTACATGAGATCTGAGGGGCAATTCTACTAATTTTAAGAACGTTCACAGTCTGATCTCAGTCTCAATCTGTCAAAAATACCTCTTATTTCCCTAGATGAGATTGCGACTAGAATTTGAACGTTTTAAATTACGAGAATTGGCCTTCTGATATCTTTTTACAGGGCAAACCTTATGTGGTCGTGTTGGCAACATTTTACATGAAATGTTTTTGGTGGGATTTCAGTTCTTTTTGTAAGCTGCTAGGCAGTCTTTTTAGTGTTTATTTTTTTCTTCTTTTTTTGGGGTGTATTTCTTGCACATCAGCAGTGCCGGTTTTCATAGCCCATTCTCTGCCTCAGTTTACGTACCAAATTTCGGCTTTCTAGCACTTCAGGAAGTACCCTAACATTTTGAAGTCTCATACAAACTTCCAACCCCCCCCCCCATTTTAGGGGATGGGGGGCGAAAGTTATAAGTTTATGAATTTTTTTGTTGGTTGTATACTAAACTTAGATTACGAGTACATACCAAATTTCAGCTTTCTAGCGCTTCAGGAAGTACCCAAACATTTTGATGATCATCAGTGTGTCAGTGACGAAATTGGTGTATTTTAGATATCAATAAAATCTAAAAGCTATTCGATTGAGAGTTTGTATGTTTAATCAGTCTATTATTGACATCATATCCTGAGAATATGAACTATCTGGTACATCGGAAACCAACTCTATGAGGGTTCAAAAAAATGGCGAAACACTTCGAGAAAAGGTAGGTAGTGCCCTTGCGCTTCGCTTGGCCGTCCAAGCTCGTCATTTTACGTATCTGGGGGCACGGTAGTGCCCCCGGTACTCCCGTGCCCCCAAAAAAAATACTAATCACTAATTTAAATATAAACACAATATGAGTGTATACATACATACTTCTAAAATATATATAATTATAAAACAATAAATACATAATATGCAACTTTGATGAGATGGAAAGATAGTGTTCTTTCACTATTCTTTTAAAAACAATTTCATTCAATTTCATTTTTCAATGGTGATCTTTTGAAATACAACTAATACAACTGCGATTTTATTTTTATCAGTTCGTTATTGTTTACATCTTCTGTTAACTCTGATACGTGTTCTCACGCAAGATCATTGTGTGACTTTAAGATTAAACCTGATTCTGGACAGTCTAAGTCTTCTAAATTATCATCATCATCGCTGTCGTCCATATAATCAGCAGTCACAGCTGGTTCATTTATAGTGTCATTTGAGGTAGGGAGGTTAGGAAAATATTTTTTTTTTATAAAGAACATCACAAACGGCTAAATTGATACTATGTGCGAGACACAGTTGTTATTGAGTTCAAGGGTATCAAGGTCTGGAATAATGCATAACATTCTTCAGTAGAAATAAAAAGTCGTATCCAGATCCATAGCTCTTGGCTGGTGGTGGTTAAAATTACGTAAAATGGTCAGATAACTTTTAACTGAAGAACAAATATGATGGTTTGACATATTTTCGATACAAAAGCTGTCCAACCGCAAATTTTTATTCTCAAATAAAAGTCAGAATCAGAAGATTGAAAAATCGGTCAGATTTTGATTGAAGTTACAGTACAAGTTACTAGCTCAGCTTCCACATTCTGTTTATTTATTTAATAAAGAACACCAGCATATACATTCGACATTGGTTTACAAAGTATTTAGGAAAGGTATTACTGCTAATAAATACACAAATTATAGGTGTAGAGAGTTGAGATGAACATTGATTTCACAAGCTCCAGGTGTTTTGTCAACACATTAAATGACAGAATTAGCATGCATGTGATGAATATTAAATAGTCTAAGAATATTGTTTTAGAAACTGCAATCTAAGCGACTATTTTAGTCCAATAGATACTTTTTTCCCACGAGATCGTAGATAGTGGCCGTGTCATGATGTGTTCAAAGATCACAGCTCAATAACTTGTATCCTAACAAAAAGTTTGTTGTGCTCTTGTCACAAGACAATTTATAAATGATTTTAATTCTGTAAGTAGGTTTGTACGAACACTTTTACACGTCCATCATATATTTGTTATAAAACTTAGATAAATTACAAACTGACCACTTCACTTTTTAGTGGGTCAGTTTGTAATTTATCTAAGTTACAATAACCTAATGTCAACTGCTCATCGCCTTTTACAAAATATTGCTTTTCCCGATGCAGGGGCGTTAGGTACTTGTTGAGGAGTTCTCCTGGTAAGAACCAAGAGAACTGGAACTGATGGTGGCTTCACCATAACTATGCATTGGGACGAGCATATTTTTTTTTAATTGCTTAGCAATCATTAAAACTAAATTCAGTTGAGTAACGATAGAATGTAATGTTTATTCGATCTTGCTCGAGGATATTTTTGAGCTTACTTTGTTGGAAGTTAGAAGTATTTATTTATTTTCTAATATAACTAGAAATATTACCAGTTTTATTTGTATATCAATTTTGATATATTTAAGAAGTTCAGCACACGTTGTCGCGGATTACACTGAAATGTCTAGTAGAAGGAGCGTGTTGAGGGACGGTCTTGTTGGTCTAGTGGTCGCAAGCGCGACTGCGGAGCATGAGGTCCTGGGTTTCGATTCCCAGGTCGGGCAATGTGTTATTGGGATTTTCCATTAGGAATTTCTCAGTAGCAGCCCGGAGTCTGGATTTGTGCCCGGTTGATGGCAATAGGCTCGCCCCTATTACATGGGACTTAAACATAACTGGTGAATTGTGGGAGTACTATAGGTGCACCTCTGCCTAACCCTTCGGGGATTACAAGCGTGATGTTATGTTATTATGTGAATCTAATTTGATCCTGCGGGTTTGAGACCAAACCTGCACAGATGCTATACATTAAAAGTCTAATAAGGAAACATCGCCATATTTACAATATTAATTAAAAACATAGGTATTGTGGTGGAAACTCGAGCCAGCGATCTCGAGCCAGCGATCTCGAGCCAGCGATCTCGAGCCAGCGATCTCACTCATAAACATAATTTATATTTATTAGTGAGATCGCTGGCTCGAGCATCTATAGGATGTCTGAACTAGTGGAGTAACTATAAAGAGTGGAGTGTAAACATATTAACGCCGCTGTTCACACGTTGTCTTAGCTCTAGTGACGTCATCCTACTGACATTCTTCAGACACTTTACTATTATTATAACTAAACTCACGTTTATTAAGTGGGTGTCTATCTTTCTTCTTTCTTATTATATTGTGCAACTGATATCCAAAAAAAAGACGAATATAATATAGAAACAAAAAAAACAACCAACTTCTTGACTTGAACGTTTTTTAATTTTTAATTTTTTAGTGGATTAGTTTATAAGTTATCGAAGTTACAATTTATAGCCATAAGTCAACTGCTCATCACCTTTTACAAAATATTTCTTTCCCCGATTTAGGAGTTCTCCTGGTAAGAATCAGGTGAACTGCCACTCACTACACGCATTGTGACGCCAACCATATTAAAGTACCTAATCGAATCGCAACCCGTTAAATACTTATTATTAAGTGATTCTGGTGCCATCTGTGGTCTCCATCATCAGTTCCACTTCACCAATTGGTGCTTTCCGAAGGCAAATGCACGATTTACTATAAAAATTACCCAAATCACTATTTATATATGAATACGTTAGCCTACAATTGTTTACACTTTTCCTTTCATTTAAAAGTACACGCTATACATTTACAAGTGCAACAATTACTTACAGGCTAACACCACATGCACTATATATTTAGATTGAACAAAAAACAATGAAAAAATATAGCATAAATCTAGCAATTTAAAAACAAAAATCAATAATCGAATTAAATTAATTTAAATAATAAAAAATAAGTAGATATACATTATTTAAAAAAAATGTAATATTAAATAGATTGGTAAGCAATGTAGTGAATGTAAAATTAAACTAAGATTAAATATTTGGTTTAGGTACATTGGATAACAAATAAAAATTAAATATGTTAGCTATAGGTGTGCCTATAAATTTTAGGATTTCCTTCGATTTTTATGGGATCTCCCTAATCAGATTCTGCCTTGGTGACAATGGGACCACCTCGGGAGCCTCGGCACCCTTTCAAACAAAAAATAATTTTCAAAAATGGTCCACATTTGACGGAGAAATCGGTAAACATACTAAAAAAAAAAAACCGGTCAAGTGCGTATCGGACCACGCACAATGAAGGGTTCCGTAGTTGGGATGAATTTATCCCAAAAACAAACTTAACATTGTAGTTGAAAAACATGCTCTCCCATACATCGATATACGATGCGGTCAATTCTCCAACTGGAAATTTAAGTTGGTCGACTATTACTCGTTAACTTGTGAAGCCTACTTAGCTGTGATAGATTTCCTTTTAATTTCGTTATATATACTATTGCCATGAATTTTTTCACATATCCAAAACCAACCATTTAGCTGGCAGGGGGGGGGGACACTTGACTCTAACAAAAAATAGCACTTTAAAGCTTAATATTACGCAAACGGATCCCTGAATTGAAAAATGGTTTCGCCAAACCCACAATATTTTAGAACGGCCTATCCAACGATATCCCACACTATGGAACAGACGAGAAAAAAAATATCATCCCCATTTCACGTGTAAGGGAGGTACCCTAAAAAAAAATGTTTTTCATAATTTTATTTTACCATTTTTTCAGCATGATTAATATGTATACCCATGCCAAATTTCAGTTTTCTAGGACTAAGCGTCTTTGAGCTAAGCTGGGGACAGACGGACGGAAGGACAGACAGACAAACAGACAGACAGACAGACGGACATGGCGAAACTATAAGGGTTCCTTGTTTACTACGGAACCCTAAAAAAGAAAATAAAAAACATTTGGCTTACATTGCATGTCAAGGAGTCTCCATTTAAGCATAGAAAATGCCTGTAGTTGAAGGCTCCGCTCTTCCCTTACATTATAAAATTATAAACGGACGAGTATTAACAGGTATACAAAATAAAACAAGGAAAGGAAAAAAAATATAAACAAAATTAAATTAAAATTACGACCAATTTATACGAGAGCATGTGTGTGTGTTTGTGTGTGGGGGTGATAAAACTACAAATTTACAATTTTAAGACTTTTTTCTATACTTGTGCTGTGAGACCTTGCTTCTTGCCAAATTTCATGATTCTAGGTCAACGGGAAGTACCCTGTAGGTTTTGATTTATTTGCGAGTATCGAAATATGTCGCAATAATGTCGCTTAAATCGCCGTATTTCTTTATTGCGTTGACTTAGAAGCTTGGCTTTTTTAGAACTCTAAGGGACCAAGAACTTACGTATTTGATATTAATTTCAACTTGATACCTACACGCGTTCCTGAGAAAAATGGTCTTGACAGACTGACAGACAGACGGACAACGAAGTGATCCTATAAGGGTTCCGTTTTTGCCTCTTGAGGTACGGAACCCTAAAAAACATACAGTCTGTACATATAACCTCCACCATTTTCGAAGTCGGCTAAAAATAGGGCTCATGAACCTAATAATCAATATTTTTATCAATAGATATGAGCGTAAGCAAAAGTTTACAGAAGCATAAGATGATAAATAATTAAAAATTGTAATTCTGACTCATTTGTGGCAGTTTGAGATAATTACAGAGAATGCTAATGTTTGTGCTCAAAATGTGAGTTATTTATCGTGTGTATCGATATCTATACCTACCTACAATTAAACTAAAGATTAATAAGTCTCGAGAGCAAGTTATTTAATTAAGTTTATTAATGACATCTCCAAGTACAAGAGCTATTGATCGTAACGTAATGACAAGTGACGTGATTGATTTGCGAACCTTCCAAGAATATATTACAGATGAGTTTCATTTCTACTGACTTATTATAATAATACCTAATGTCCAAAAATGTATCCGACAGAGTTGAGAGAGAAATACACAACGACTTAGTTCTAAGTAGTCTTGACGCTGACGTCCCCATCCTAACACGATGGGGCCCTTTTATGTTAAAGTTAACAAACCGGCCAAGTGCGAGTCGGACCACGCACAATGAAGGTATCCATAGTAGGGATTAATTTTATTTATCCTAAGAACAAACTTAACATTGTAGTTGAAAAACATGTTTCCTCATACATTCCAATTGCAAATGTAATTTTGTAAGCACAATATTGAGAGATTTACCATGTTATTGTAAGATCATAGTCTTCTTATAGATTTTCCTGTAATCTATAAGTAAAGAACATCATTGGTTTTCATCTGTAGTTTTATAAAAAATGTTAGGCTCAGTATTTTTGGAGCTAAGGTGGTCTATTTCCATCTATTTTCTTAAATCATTTTAAAAGTATTTATTTTAAATTTATGAATAAATACATCTGAAATCCTCATAATAATCCCTTTCATGTGATGTCACACGGTACAGTTTGTAAAACTTTTATTTAAAATTTATAATTTGGCCCGCAAAAGTGAAATTCAATATTCATTTATTTACGTCACACGTCCGTGTTTGGTTCACAGAAGTTTAGCATTATCATTCATCTTTTCAGCCGAAAGACGTCCACCAAAATGGCCACGCTTGGGACGCAGGCTGGCGATCACAGTATGGTGTTAAAATGCATGGAGAACGCTGCTGCCCATTCTCTAGTAAGTCCCTTAGTCGCCTTTAACGACACCCGTGGGAAGAAATAGGGTGGTGCTATTCTTTACGTCCGGCACCTCACAGACAAGAAGTTTATATGTGTATCAAACTAGTTAATCGGTCCAGTACATTCGGAGGAAATCGGCTGTGACAGACTGACAGACAGACAGACACACGAGTGATCCTATAAGGGTTCCGTTTTGTCCGTTTGAGGTACGGAACCCTAAAACTGAATGGGCCATATGAGACTTTTCAACTCTATCTACGAGTGAATGCTCTAAGTAAAGAAAATAGTTTTTTTCTAGAACCTAAAGTATGCTAATTAAATGATTTATTGAAATCGTTCGAGAGGTCGCGGCGCACGGCGGGCACCCGGCGGCGGGGCACCCGGCACCCGGCACCCGGCACCCGGCACCCGGCGGCGACGTGTGGCACTCGTGAAATAAACATAAATCCAAACATTCATCACGTTACGACTCGTTTGCGTGATATCGAATGATAATTATCAGATGGCAATAATCTCAAGAGATACGCAGATTATTATCATCAAATACTCATAATAAACGAAACGTATCTGTGGAATTTCGAATCTTTTAAAAACATGCGTAGAATACCTATGACTGGTTTATCTGATAATTTATGATACCTACCGTGAGATGTTCTCTAACATAATTATGTAATACTTACAACACAAACTTGACTCTGGAAGAAATTAAGAAGAATATTTCGATACTAGCTTTACCCTCTGCTTTTGCCAGCATTTATTTCAGCATACTTCGAGATGACTATGAATATAACTGTCGTTTAAAATTGTTTTTACGGGCGTAAATATAATAATTACGATTATTGAAATTTCGAATTTTGTAATTCACGAAACAGTCTCTGAATGACCAAAGTGAACCGAGCTGATTCTTAACCGACTTACAAACAGGGAGAGGTTATATGTTCGGCTGTATGTTTTTTTTAAATGTGTTTTCACCAATTGCTCCGTCAATTGTGAACCGATTTTGAAAATTATTTTTACGTTTGAAAGGGTATACACCCGAAGTGGTTCCGTTGCCACCTAATCGGAATCTGATGAGGGGATCCCATAGAAATCCTTTCTATAGCGATTTGGGTATTTTTTGTAGTAACTCGTGCATTTGCTTCGGGAAGCACCATTTGGTGAAGTGGACCTGATGATGGAGGCCACAGTTGGGCACCGAAACAATATAAATAAGTATTTAACGGGTTGCGATTCGATTAGGTACTTTAATGTGGTTGCTAAGCAATTTACGCTCGTCACAATGTACCATCGCGGACACCGGCGCCTTACCACTTTTCAACCTTATGCTCCTAGTAATAAGGTCAAAAAGTGTTCAGGTGCCAGTGTCCGCGAAAGTAGGTATATATGGTGTATGGCAGTTGATAATTCTCCTAGTAAGAACCAGGAGAACTCCTCAACAAATATTTAATTTAATTCAGATATGACAAGTTTGTATATTGTACCACGCACCCAAAACATAGTCCCACAATAATCCAATCCCCTTACTTACGCACGCTTACACAGCCGCACGCTCACGCACAAACAGACCCTTTTACTTAGACATAGCACACACACGCACACACACATACACACGCACGCACACACACATACACACGCACGCACACACACACACACAAATGCGCTCGCGCACTAATATCTGTATTTAAAAATTAAAAATTTAACTTGTAAATTATAATTGTAGTAATACAATTAGAGGGATCGGCACTGTTACTCCTTAATACAGGCTATTTCATAGCCTAGCAAGGAGAACAGCACGTCACCCACTTGATTGTCAGAGATTTAACACTACCCACCTTTGTGAAAACTGTTACATGTACTACTACAATCTGTTTTTTATATAAATAAAGATTATGTTATGTTATGTTATGTTATGTAATTAATGTCCCAGCTTCGGGAAAACCAATATTTTGTAAAACGTGATGAGCAGTTGACATTATTCAAAATTGGTAACTTAGATAAATTAAAAACTGACCCACTACAAAGTAAAAAATAAAAAACTTTTCATCATTCGGCCGGAAGACGTCAGCTGCAGGACATCGGCCTCCCCCCAAACAAAGGGGGGGATTTGCCATAATCGCCACGCTTGGCAGGCGGGTTGGCGATTGCAGTATGGTTTTAAAAAACGCATAGAGAATGCTGCTGCCCATATTCTAATAAATCCCTTAGTCGCCTTTTACGACACCCACGGGAAGAAATGGGAAAAAACTTTTTACAAAAGAAAAAATAACCGACTTCCAAAAAAAAACACTACAAAGTGAAAAATAACTTTAGTTTCGGAAGAGGGAGGTAAAAAACTAAAATACAGATCCAAAGACACCGACTTCCGAAATTAAAGTTATTTTTCCCGTTGTAGTGTCTTTTTTTTTGGAAGTCGGTTGTTTTTTTTTTTTAAGTTTTTTTATTTGTAATTTTTTTTGTGGGTCAGTTTGTAATTTATCTAAGTTTTGTAAAAGCTATACAAAAATATTAATAACGGAAAATAGCGGAGAACAAGAAATTATAAAATTGGAACAGTGACGTATTGCAGTTGGTACGTGAGAAAGACATCAACGCGCGCAACCGAAAGAAAAATTCATGGTAACGTGTCAACATTGAGCTATTACAATTATTATTAGCTTAAAATTGTGTTCTAGAACTTAGTTACTTTATCTACTCTCATAACGTAAAATTCGATATATTAAATAAACATCAAAACGTGTTTAAGTTGACATACTTTATAAACACAATACCAAAAGAACAGGCAGTGTTGGCGTCGCCGCGTCGCTTCATTTCTGAAGCGTTCATGAATGAAATTATGTAAATGATATGAAACAGTTACAGGGCTTTTATGCATCATTATGATTTTTTTAATAAACTGCACAAATAAAAAAAGATAAAAAAATATTTTTTTAAATCTGACTATCAAAACGCAATTATTTGCAACTAGCTGCTACCGACGGCTTCACCCGCGTGGCTTTTTCTAAACAAATAAACCTTCCTCTTGAATCACTCTATCTGTTAAAAAAGCCGCATCAAAATCCGTTGAGTAGTTTTAAAGATCTAAGGATACATAGGGACAAATGTATTCTTAGTATTTGTTATTGTATTTTTTAAATACATATTTTTTATGTAAATTGCATGTGTTTATGTTATATATTCGACACAATGTAAATTGTTTAATGAATAAATGAAATGAATGAATGAATGACAGACAGGAAGCGGGAAGCGACTTTGTTTTATACTATGTAGTGATATCTAGACGCAGAACCTAGGATGGTAGCTTTGGAGCTACCATACTCACCAGAATATGGTATTTCTATTTCTGTAATTATACTAATCAGCAAAAATACCTCACCTACTGCTCGGTTTTTATACACACACTCGTGTTTTAATACCCCGCATTATGCAACAGTGTCTTAAACTACTACATTTAATTATAGGTTTGTCTAATATTCATTGCACGCGCTAGAACTGTGCAATAGCCTACGAATGGTAAATTATAAATATATCAAAAAAAGATTAAAAAGTTATTTACTTAATTAACTTTTCGTTGATGCAATAAAAGTTCTAATTGTTAGATATTTTTTGTTTTCTTGATACTTAAGCAAACTTAAGCAAATTTTCTTTTAAAATAGTTAAATAAAATATGTTTAAAAAATATATGTACTGCAATGTAAACACTTTGTCTGGTTGGTTTAGGTTTTCGCAACAAAGTTATACCAATTTTATTTTCAAGTCACCTAATGTAAATGAATAGAGTTGTAAGTTGATACATCTTCTTCCGTCTTCGACCTGAATCCTCTAGCGTGTGCTCAGAGGATTCAAGGCTAAGCAACACCAAAGCTGACTCAAACTATACCGCCCTTCCATCCTTCACTGCCCCATACACAAGTCTAGCACCCTTATGAGCCGTATGTGGCGCCGGTCATAGGCCATAATATTAATATGTTTATGTTATTATTATCAACGGTTTTATTGCTAATGTTCCGCCGATTAACTAGTTTAGTAATTATATCAGTTACGACATCCTCCCATTAAGGATTATAACTTCTAGCTTTCATGTAAATATGTAACTTGATATTTTAGTTGCACCTGGACGATCTAAATTGCGTAATTAACCAATAGCTTCATAAAATCGTCTTAGAATAGTTAACGGTCACGGTGAAAACTTACTTCACAACTAATCATCCGCAAACACATATTTGAAATAAGTGTGCGATTAATTCTTTGTTAGTCAGTGCGAGAGCAAACTGCTTACAGTCAACGATAGAAAAAAACGAGCGAGAACTTGGCACGAGCCAAGCGCCGACGACGTTGCGCAAACGTGACGCGGACCCGCGCCGCGCCCCCCGCTCCTCACGGGGTCGGCGTCGTCATGCATTGTCCACGGTGCACTTATTGAGCTATCTGACAGGCAGGGCTCGACTAATTGTTTGTGTGACAGAGACCCTCTTACCCCTGAACCACGAGCGCGACAGAGACGCAACACAACCCTATTAATCCCCCTATAAATAACCCGGCTCCTAATGCCGAGGCGCCACGCTTTTTTACGTAGAGTGCGACGGAGCTGACGCGATACTTGCGTCCTATGGGCTCCACACGGGGACCGATAGCGCAACGTTAAGTGGATTAAACAATGAATGCCGGTGACCGGTAGGTATGTGTGGCGGGCTATGTCTATTGTCTGGCGATTATCTGCGGTGTACCGACTGCATTCTAATCAATTCGATATTAATAACACGTTTTAGATGTATGTACCCTGTATGTACTCGTATACATGTGTGTGTTTGTGTATACTATGCGTAGGCATGCCGTTCTCCATTTAAATTCAGGTTGAATTCGTTTGGAATCAATCTTTTTAATGAAGTTAGAGCCGTATTATGCAGTTAAAATGTTTCCTTGTGTAACGCTTATAGAATCTTAAGCGTAGAGTAAAGAAATAATCTCGCGAGCCGGTCCGCCCAGGTACTCATCTCACGCAAAACAAGCGCCTCACATTTATATACTACTCACGGCAGTACGAACATTGGAGTTATCATTTTATGAGGAGTATTGGCTTGAGTAAATAGCCGCTAGATAGAACAGCTGTACGTTAACAAACGTAATGTCCATAAATGGCGGCGACAAATTAGCTGATATTATTTTTTTTTGTCAGCGGTCGGTCATTTGTCAACATCGAGTAATTTACCAAGACGGCTGGGTCGCGGTAGAGGGGTGGGCGACTAAGTGCGAAATGTTCCCGGCCGTTCCACAGTTTTTTGCTTGGTGACGAGAGCTTAATCCGATGATGAGGGACAGCAAAAAACCTGACTAATGGTGCGCGCTGATGTATCAATGACAGTGGCGCCCCCCGCGCCCCCCCCCGCGCGCCACCTACGCATTCCAACAAACAAACAAACACTTATCATGTCCGTGGTGTTACGATGATGCTCGTAATGGACACCGCCCGCCTCCATCACCGGCGCGGCCGCCGCTAACAGCTTAACTATTTAATATACAGGCAAGGTGAAGTTATGTTGTCGGTCGTTACGTACCTTACGCCTGGAGGATATTATTATGGGAGGGAATTTATATTGGCTGGCGTCTGTTATGAGAGGATTTTGCTTTATGTTACATATCATAACTGATATTAGTACAATGCACGACGATGTTGGTAGGGGTTGTTTTAATCTACTGATAAACATCTTAGACAATAGGTAGGTACATAACTGTACAGTCGCTGTCAGCAATGATGTGGATTCTTCATGGTTTGCATTGTATGGGGTTGCTATGATCGGATCCGTGCTACCAGCAGTTACCTATATTGGATCTGTGCTACCAGCAGTTACCTATATTCATTTATTGGCGGGATTCGCGCAAGGTACGTGTATATACAATAGACTACCGGATATATCAGTGTAGTACTGAAGTAGTAAAACGTTATTTTTCCGTCGTGACTAAGTGTCACATAGTGCAAAGCATGCTATATTTTTAACTGCAAGTGTCCCCAAATCGACAAAATGAATAAAATATTGAGAGCACCATTAGCAGAGAGTTATTAACGTTATCTGTTAGTGAGTCAGTGATCTGCAGCGATCGTCCGGTGTCGTTCGGCACCGTGCGGGGTCGCCGGAACTATGCGGATATCGTAAATTTGTCCAATGTCCGAGAGTCCCAATGTTTTGCGTTTTTTCTGCACGGTTACCTGCGGGCGGCGCCGGCGATACGTCACCGCCACTGGACGCGTTTATTGCCGTCTGTAAGTAGGTCAGAAGGGTTGCAGGTAGCCGACGCCGCGCCGGCGAGGGCTGCCACTGTCGCGATGACGGCATGACGTGCTCGCTGATAACAGCCCGCGGCTGATTACGCGCCAATTAATACAGTATCGATCGGGGACAGTCGGTGATGGACAGTGACCAGCTAACTAACTTGTATAAAATCTGAATGCAAGCGAAGATGGTTAAGCCCTAACTATTGATCCTCTCAAACCGCACTTTCTCTAAAATCCCAACTTTATTGGCAACAATCTAGTCTAGCTATATGTTGGTTATTAAGTATAATCTGTATAAACCGTTTCCATATTATTATTATTAATTCATTTATTTCAGACATAGTCCATATATTATATAAAAATTAAAATTCAATACAACACATAAAATTAAGATAATCAACAATAAATTATAAATGTCTATTTCTGTCAACATAACTGTAGACTGATTGTTATAGTCCGGGCACGTAACTTGGCAAGAATCGTTAGATGTTTCTCTCCTTTCTTTAACCTTCTTCTAAAAGTCACGTTTGAAAATAAATTCTGGCAATAACCATAGAATAATGACAAGCAATAAAAGTGATTTTTTTTCGTTGCACTATTTGTTCATGTGTGTAAACTTACTCACACTATGCCAGAAACTTGCCAAGTTACGTGCCGGCGACTATACTGTCTAGCAGTTTCTGAAAGCCTCCAGGGCTTTTCAGAAACTGCTATATCATATGTGGTGGTTAGTGAGCGTTCAATCGTGCGGCAGGAACGTTAATAGTACCTATATAAAGTTAGGCGCATTAGTGCGCGCGCCCGATAGTTCTCCCAGCACAGACGCACGCTACGCGGAGCGCGCATGCAACGTATCGCACAACACACCGCAGTGTGCTGGACTGCTGCTGCCACCAGTACAGTGTACGCGTTACAAGGACGTATGCAGAGGAGAAGTGCACAGCGCTTTATATGACTAACATTTTGTAATTCATAAAAATAAAATATAGTAATTTAATTTCTGTTAGGTATTTAAAATGTTTGCATGCTGCAGGGTAAAATGTATCAGAACTATTTATAAAAATTCCATCTTATCTGTATACCTAGATTATATGCAAATAATTTGTTGTTATGTACCTATTTCTAACAACATACTTACATAATTTTTTCAGGTAAGTGATGTTTCAAGATAAGTAAAGTACCTAAGTATTGAAGTATTTAGGTAAGTACCTATAGTCAAGTCTTTTATACCTTCGAAAGATTGTCAGAGCTACAATTGATGACGTTAGAGTGGCAACTCGTGCCTTCTGTCCAATTCTGAACCCAACTTTTACATTCATCACCATATTTTATTTTAAACATGCCTAACCAAGATTCGCGTGGAAATTGGAAGTCAATATTGGGCTTTACCAACGCATCGATGGGTTATATATTATTATTATTATTGAAATATATCTAACGTTACTTTGCATAGACACAACTGCAGTTATAATGTAATGTGCTACGCGAGCTTGTTCTCGGCTACTGAAATTTTCACATGCGGCTGTATTGCTCTGCGAACACTATCGTATCAGATAACTCAGAGACTGCGTGGAATGCGGAGCGTGGCGTCGGCGCCGCCCAATAGCCTGCGCCGCCGCCGCCGGCGCCGCTGGCCGCACTGCGCCAGGCGTTACTACCGACAATGTCGGTTATAACCTTGTAAACTACTGCTACTTTACTACGTTACAGTCCTATTTACAAATAATATTGTAAACATCGTCCATGATAGCAAATTCACGCGGGAAAACTACAAACTAATTTCATAGCCGGAAACAGAAACAGCTTTTACATTTTTATAACAACATAACACACTTAACTGTACTTTGTATTAGCAAATTACTTAGTGTTGTGCCAATGTTTGTCTTTAGTTGTTGTTTTTAGAGGCTTGAAATTCTTTTCATTATACGTTCATAATGGTTTGAAGATCTACATTTGAATCTCGGCAGGGAATCATTAATCAGGGTCTTAAGAGAGGAGGTCTCGTGGATATCATCATCAATGATCTTTTGCGAACTTATCCTTGCATATTATAAAACAAAGTCCCCCGCCGCGTCTGTCTGTCTGAACGCGATAATCTTAAGAACTACGGAACAGATTTTCAAACGGTTTTCACCAGTGGACGGAGCGATTCATGAGTATCATTGGGAGGTTTAGGTGTATAATTCATTAAGGTTTTGTGTACATTGGCTGAAATATGACGATTATTGTTGAAGACGTCGGAAAAAAACATACCGACGGGAGCTTTACTGGCGTGAGCCGCGTGCACCGTACGAGATACATAACATTAATGTTTTACAGGATTGTATATCTTAAAAATATCAACAAAAAAAAAATTGCGATAGGATATTACCTAGGTCTATCTTCTGAGGGTGACCCGCAGCAATATTTTTTTCTTGCATAATTTGATTGAAAAAAGTCATTGTTTTGCCGAAGCTATGTTGACCGGTATATTATTAATCGTTATCCAATAAAATATGATATTTAAATTGGGCATTAAAATATGCCTTGACATCATCAATTAAATTAATATTTTAAAAGATATCACAGATTCAAAATTAGGCGTAACAAAATAATTATGGTCGATTGCTACGATGGATTAAAAAGAGAAAACGGCTGAAAGAAAGGAATTGAATGAAATTTGGCACACCGATGGTTAATAACCTCTATTAACACATAGGATGAATTAATGCGGGAAGTACGTTTCTGCGGGATAATTTCAGACCTCCACGCGAGCAAAGTCACGGACAAAACTGTTATAAATATGTGTAGATGAATAAATTTACCAGCACCCTATTTGCGTAACACAGTTTGATAATATATTGCTAATCGATTGCTTCGTATGTTAGAAATATGTGTCTGCTCAACAACGTAAACAACGCAATGATTGTTGTTGTACTGTCAAATTGAAACCGATTCCTACTGTACGTGTGTCACGCAATTACCCGCTGTTTTAGGGTTTTTAACCGACTTGCAAAAAGAAGGTGGTTATGTGTTCGTCTGTATGTTTACTGAACCAACTTCCAAAATGGAGGACGTTATATGTTCGTCTGTACCTATGTTTGAATGTGATGAGGGGATTCCATGGAAATCCAGGGAAATCCTCAAATTTTGTAGGCACACCTCTAGCGATTTGAGTATTTTTTGTAGTAACTCTACACGAGTAACTACAAAAAATACCTTAATCGCTCTTGGAAAGCACCATTTGGTGAAGTGGAACTGATGATGAAGACCACAGATGGCCACCGGAACTACTTAAAAATAAGTATTTCACGGGTTGCGATTCGATTAGGTACTTTAATATGGTTGCTAAGCAATTTATGCTAGTCTCAATGCATAGGGTGAGTGGCAGTTCTCCTGGTTCTTTTCTTACCAGGAGAACTCTTCAAAAATAAACGTCCCTGCATCGGTAAAAGCAATATTTTGTAAAAGGTGATGATCAGTTGACATTAGGCTATTGTAACTTAGATAAATTACAAATTGACCGGCAAAAAAGTGAAAAAAAAATAAAAAAAAAACAATCGACTTCCAAAGAAACACTACAAACTTAAAAATAACTTTAAATTCAGAAGTCGGGGGCAAAAAACTAGAATACAGATCCAAAGACTCCGTCTTCCGAAATTAAAGTTATTTTTCACTTTGTAGTGGCACTTTGAAAGTCAGTGGTTTTGTATTTATTGTACCTATGGTTTTGGTCAGGATTGAGGTTCCTCAAACAAAATAACCACAATCAATAACAATTGCACTAGAATATCGACATTATGGGCAATCATATCCTAAGCGTGTATTGTGTGTGTGTGAGTGTGTGTTTGTGGGTGTACATAAGAAGCCGAGCTATCAGCTATTAGCGAGTAACCGAGTGGAACAGTTTTTACACGATGATCGCGTTGCTACAATTGATTACTTGATTTATTGCCATTTACTGACGCCCGTTGCGAACTCGCATTGTGTTGTACCTACTGCTGGTACTAAGAACACTATTACGTAGAATGTATCACACATTTTTATGTTGTGGCACTCGTGAGGACATACTTCAATGTTTACGTCAAGTAGTAATAGAGGCCAGCTGTTGTGCCAGTTATTGTTTACGTTAAACTAAACGAGGCTTGATTGCATAGACCTGTGCGTTGTTGTGAAGGTAACGTGTTTTAAATAGTTGGGCTCAGTTTACTCCGGAGTACTTCATAAACATGCGGAACGTTATAATGAACTGAGCTAAAGTAGTAGAGTCTACCTTATATTGCGTAATTAACTGTCCAAATTAACGTTCCTTCTTTTGTTTATCTAAGTTCCTAAAATGGGCAAGGATGTGTTAATAGATAAACAATATCAATAAATCGTTTTTTATACAGCAGATCAGATTCCATCGGCTGTTAATGCTACAGTTGCCAGTTACGATGTAAACCTGTTAATGCTACAGTTGCCAGTTACGATGTAAACCTGTTAATGCTACAGTTGGCAGTTACGATGTAAACCTGTTAATGCTACAGTTGCCAGTTACGATGTAAACCTGTTAATGCTACAGTTGGCAGTTACGATGTAAACCTGTTAATGCTACAGTTGGCAGTTACGATGTAAACCTACTGGGGTTTGTTAAGTTTTGTGTGTTTTGTTTTTTAAAGCTTTATCTCAGGACTTTTTAACTTCCAGAGCTTGACGTAAGTATAATAGGGCAGATAAATGTTGGAATCCTATCATTCAAATTTCATTGATATTGATATATTTGTATGCTCGAAAAATAAATTTAAATCTAATATTATAAAAATTCTATCTTAATTATATCTTAGTATTATTACTCATTTATTGCATAACTTAAGTAAATGAAACTGTTTCTGATCTGATTTGGTTTTGTAGCTATAGCTAAAGCTTTATAGTAACTTATTTATTTAATTCTAAATATTTGTTAATTGTGGTAATGCTCGTCTAGTGGCAACCACTGATCCTTAAATATGTCTTACCTGCGGATAATGCAGTGGACTGCAACATTGCTACTTAAAGTATTGTTAACTTTATGTATTGTATAGTTGTAGTTGATTATTATCCCTTAATAAATAAAATAAAATAAAATGAAGACCTTCAAGTACTGGATAGATAGACAATGTCGTTCGATGCAATGGACGTCAACATAAAATAACCACCACTATAGCCTAGTCTGTTGTTCTCATAATGTTGATGAGATCAGAGATCAGTAACAACAAGGTGCAGAACATATCCATCGACAATTCGGGATGCTGATGTAAAAAAAGCTATCTGAATAAGATTTCAGATAGTTACGACCCTTATGACAACTTTAGCTGATGATGGTAATAAGAAAAATCGTCCTCACCGAACTTGACTGTTCAGACACCAATGTCATAGTTAGGGCTCGTGCCAGTCTCACGAGCCTTTAACTTAAAGTAGGCAGCACTCACTTGTGTCGGAGAGCAGGCCGGTGGCTCCGGGCTGCTGCGATGTTGACGCTGTGCTGTCAGGCCGTCAGCTGCAATGTATCACTGTCACTGGCACGAGCTGATGGAACACTGGGGTCACTGATGCGAGCGATACCACGAGCACGTCGACGCGTGTAGTCCTGTCGGCGAGCGCGCGCCCACTGGCGCGGGAGGCGGTGCGGGCCTCCGCCCCCGCCGACAAGGGGCGGGGCTCGCCCCACACGCGAGGAAATGTGCTTTTCCATAAATTGCAGCGCTCATGATGTAGTCGCACGTGACGCGTCAGATGACGCGGGGCGCGGGGGCACAGGGGCGCGGGCGCTGGGCGGAGGGGGCGCGGTGGGCGGCCGCTATCGCGAGTAATGGGCGCTGCGCGGAGATTTATAGAGGGGTTAGTTTTCGGGCCCTAATGGAATTAGTGCTGCGTTTTTGTTTATACTCGCGGCGTCGCAATCAATCGTGCGAGTGTTCGCTGCCCCCCGCCTGCCTGCTGTAGTCCGGCCGGCGCTAATTAATCGCCGGCACCAGCGCCAGTCGATCAGTGGCTGGTAGTTGAGGAGCGACGTCTACTGGTGCACCTTCCTACTGGTACTCTACAACGCAGTAACACCAGGAAGCTGCACTATCTGCTACACCAACTCACTTAGAACAGTTTTAGTAAGAAACTGCTGCCTACTTAACAGTTGTTTATTATTTCGTATATTAGACCCGAGTGACTGTGACGTTGGCTCGCCTTCATCAACCGCAAGATTACAATAAAATTGTGACTGGCCGCCAACAACATCTAAGTATTCTACAAAGTATAGGAATATTTTAAAAGAAAAAGTTGAATTATTTCTCCAACATTATGAATCTGTCTATAAGAAGATGGAATTCATAGTGTGGTATGAATTACGATGTTGTGACATATTTATCACTGCGATAGAAATAGAAGAAGATGCGACACAGTTACAGCCGTCGCCTACAATCTAACATCACCATCTGTCTGACTAGTTATATAGTTGGGAACACCTAAGTTGGGGTCGCCTACAGTCTTACATCACCATCTGTCTGAATAGTTATATAGTTGGGAACACCTAAGTTGGGGTCGCCTACAGTGTAACAGTGTAACCAGATGCAGCTGAATACCAGTATTTTACGTGGAGTAACTACCTATCTGAGCTTCACAGCCCAGTTAGGTACTGAGTAACAAAACATCAAATCAAATCAAATCATTTATTTGCTTGAATATGGGTAGGTAAGTAAGTACATGAGGTGACACATATAAACAAGTTCTTTAAACCATATCCTACCTCAACAGGTGTGCAAATATCTACTATAATACAAATATTTCTTACGTTCATTAATTTACAAATATTAATATTAAATTATTTTTTAAATAATTTTGTCGGCACGGTTGGCGCAGTTAGTTAAGCGATTGACTGCTGCGCTGCATGCCCCGGGGGGTCGATTCCCGGACGGAACAAATATTTATATGAGCTACAAGTAGTTGTTCCGGGTCTGGCTGTTTGTATATGTGAATTTAAATGTTTGTAAACGCATCCACAATACAGGAGAAATTCCTAGTGTGGGGCAACGTTTTAAAACAAAAAAAAAACAAAAAAAACGAAAAATGTATGAAATTTATTAGTTATATAATTTTGAAACCCTAACATGAAACCCTTTGGTTAGACTGGTTGTCCGACTTTCCGTTTCTGAGTACTGGCTAATTTGCACAACATTACAGATCCAAGTTATTGCACAGTTAAATTTAAATAAAACCAGATATATGTACACATGACATACATATCATAACATTACGCCTGTAAACCCCGAAGTAGTACTCCCACATTACGCCAGTTATGTTTAAGTCCCATGTAATAGGGGCGAGCCTATTGCCATCAACCGGGCATAAATCCAGACTCCAGGCTGCTACTGAGAAATTTCTAATGGAAAATCCCAATAACACTTTGTCCGACCTGGGAATCGAACCTCATGCTCAGCAGTAGCACTTGCGACCACCAGACCAAAGAGGCAGTCAGATATATTTACAATAAGACATAATACACAACAATAACTTACAAACAGGTAAAACTAACAAAATTAAATAACAATCAAATAATATCAGCACAAAAAAAGAAAAAGTAACTCATCTTTCGTCCATCATCTCAAAGAATCTCGAACACGCACGACATACATCTATCTATCTCACGGCAAACAAATCATACTCCTGTGTTGATGCCGGGCCAATGAAGGTTATTAATTAAGTACCTACCTACATCATACGTAACTAGGAAATAGATTACGTACACCTGCTCCTTCGACGGTCTTTGGAACATAGCCAGTAGTTACGGTCATTGCGGCATCAGTATGCTACCATTAACGAGGCCACTGACTGGGCCCAGCCGATATACCAAACGACATAAAACTTACTGGTGATATCAAGGGAAGAAGCAGAACGATTATTTGATTTAAAACTAGGTACCAATACAAACAAAACATAACTGGTGAAATGTGGGTTTATTCTGTAGGTCCACCTCTGTAGGTCCACCTCTGTAGGTCCACCTCTGTAGGTCCACCACTGTAGGTCCACCTCTGTAGGTCCACCTCTGCCGAACACTTCGGGGACAACAGGCGTGACGTTATGATGATGATGATGATGACACTCGTATATTACACGTAGAGGATTTATCGTGTTACAGCTGCGTCCGCATCTAATGCTGTATCAAGAGTATTACGAGTAGACAATTTTTTTTTTTTTTTTTTAAAACGTTGCCCCACACTAGGAATTTCTCCTGTATCGTGGGTGCGTTTACAAACATTTAAATTCACATACACAAACAGCCAGACCCGAAACAACTACATGTAGGTCATACAAATATTTGTTCCGTGCGGGAATCGAACCCGCGACACGCAGCGCAGCAGTCAATCGATTAACTAACTGCGCCAACCGTGCCGTCATTACTTACGTATTAAAGAGTTTCCGCCTACAAAGCAGTCTGAGAAAACGATCAGAATAAAATCAATTCAACACGATGACTGTTGTTCTCATCGTCCAGTAGTTGGGCACCACATCACGCTCAATCGGTCGATTTATGCCTAGCATTAGTATGACGACGGAAGTATGTTCCCACGACCGCGGCATGCGGCATGCGGCAGGTCAGCGCTATCAGTGCGGTGCCGTCGCCGTCGGGCGCAGCGCACAACCACACGAAAGCGAGTCGCACAATACACGAGTCATTACACACAATAAGTCAGTCATAACTACTCGTTACTACATCATTGTACACACTGTTCGGTATTATCGGCTTCCTTGAACTCAAGTACTTATTGTTTCCCGAAAACAGGAGATAATGAGAGCAGTGGCTCCTTACTGATTACGAAATCGTGGGAAACTTTTTCAATAAGATTAGGATTTTTTCCCAAAAGTCGTTGGTGCGTTTCCACTTATCACACACATATTGCCAATCCCACAAGGACTATCTGTTGGTACCTTCATACCTAGCTTGATACCGTCATAAAAATATTTGTTCCGATCAAGACCCGACCCCGCGACCCGTAGGGCCACTAACCATGCCACTGCGACAACCATGCTCTCAAATTGACGAGACTTTAGTAGAAAGTTTCATAATGAAGCACTATTTGAACTAGTTGCAGTACCTATATAAAAGAGGACTACATAAACACTTTTGTATATCACTAGAAGAGTTGGGTAGGTATACTAAAATTCCTGAAAAGTAAAATTAATTTATTATTCTTTACCTCCGCTATACGCATTGTTCATCTGTCACCGTCGTGTATCATTGAGCAAGTCGTAGCATCACGTAGCATTACGTAGCGTCGCGTAGCGTTACGTGGTTGTTTGACATACGGCGCCAATATTTATAGAACACACTCCCATCATTCAATCATGAATTGTAACAGTCGCACGTATCTTTATCAACTGTTGGAAAGTGCTTCAATAGTAAAGAAGTAAGTAATCCTATTGAGATAAAGGAGTCGTTATTGAGCACAATAGAGAAACAATTGGAGCTATTCCGGCTAGTGAACGAATGCGCAGTAAATAACTGTGCGAGTAATCCGCGTGGGACGCGGAATGAATGCCGTGACGTATTCATAGGTACCTAATTATTAAATTCGTAGATTAGAATTTTCAAAATAAAATTTGAAATTACATTATTTTGTATGTTATTACATATTAGTAGTCAAGAATATTTTATAATTCAAACAAGATGTTATGAACGGTGGAGATTTCGTTCGCCCGTAAATGGACTTTTTTTGTTTCGGCCGAAAACGAAATTCGGCCTGAATATTATTGTTTGGCTGAAACTGAAAACGAATAAACAGTTTTTTTATTTATCGAATGGTTTTTGTTGGGTAAAAGTAAAATAAATAAAGAGTCATCTTTTAATAATTTGAATTAACCGTTTAAACTTAATCAAACGTAAATTAACTTTATCTACACCCATGCCTAAAAAAACCTCCACCTTTTCAGTAAGATTACTGACAGGCATAATTTTAACACTAGAAATAAGAACAAATTAGATCAACCACGTTTCAGATTGTCAAAAGTAGGTACACACTTCTTTTATGGGGTTTTGTGTAGAAAGTTCTAATAAAATACCACTAGATATTCTTCAACTTTAAAAAATGCTTTAAACTCACACTATGTAACCAAGCATAGTATAAGTTGGATGATTATATCGTAGATAAAAATGCTTGGATTAATGCTGGTCCTGCTCCACAACGACCACAACCACTTGGGCTCATTTGTTAAAATTTTAATATTTGGAACAAATGCTGTCCCCTTCTTTTTTTTTGTCCTGACATTACAATCTTATCGTTTATTTTTATGTACTTAATCAAGTTTTAGTTGTTGAATACTTCAATAGGTAATAATGATTTTCCTTTTGCTAGTAAAATTGTATTAATCATTGAAATACATTGCAAGCTATAGTTTCGTATAATTTAAAGGCATTTTTTCAATTCTGTAATTTTATTGTGAGTACTATGGAGCCGTTTTGTGATGCATGTGCATGTTGACTTAAAAAAGCGTGGCAGTTGAGAGTATACAGTCATACTCACTTAAATGTCTCGCTGATGGTGGCGAGTGTGTTGGATCATTCGGTTCCCTACAAAATGATTGAGCTGGATGGTGGTAATCCACGCGTCATGTTCGTGAACGGGCGCCGTAAGTTGATACTGGTCATCTCTTAACTGTCAGGGCTTATTTGTAATCTTTTAATCTTATATTTTGAATTGTTTTTATTTTTATTTTTTTTACATTGTTCTCACATAATTATAGAAACGACTAGAATAATTTACCCAGGATTTTGTAATATCCTGATTTAAAAGGTGTCCTTGGAGTTTCTTGCCTGTTCTTCTCCATAGAGATCTACGTTTTGGAATGGGCAAATAGCTTCAACTTACTAAATGACCGACTCTTTGACAATTTAAAAGTGCCTGTAATTGGTTTAATTGAAATACATGCTTTGAGTTTGAGTTTTAGCTTCATGCTATAAATCCTCTATAAAAGTTTCTGGAACAGTTAGCTTATTGCCAACATTAAAACAACCAGTATCATAGTAACCATAATATCATCCAAACGAGTGATATAATGTTGTACTTTTCAATATGCAACACAAACCTACCCGTACCCTAAAACCTAAAAGTACTACCCTACATAAAAAGAACCCTAGTACAAAATTTCACGTCGCTCCCAGTAGTTTGGGTTGTGCGTTGATACGTCAGTCAATCAGTTGGTCAGTTTCTCCGTTTATTTATATAGATAGATTTGTTATGTAGATCAATACAAAATAATAATAAATTAGGATTCGTTTTTTTTTGTTGTTCAAGTGTAATCAATTTCAAAATTAACGTTTAATAATTAATTTATTTATTTAATTTTTTTAATCAACCTTTACGTGATCAACGTCCTGACAAACGTTGAAAATGACACCATATTGATTTGTAGACTATTTACCTCTTTACACCCCCAGAAGGGGCTGTTTCAAAAAAACATGATACACGTTTTATTTATTTGTTGACAGGAGTAACCCAGCGAATTTTCGAATTTTTTTTTTTTTTTTTTTTTTTCCTTATTAGTAAGAACCAAGTTCTTACTAGTTAATTGCAATCTAGCCTAAGAAGACTAATAAACAATTTAAATCTAACTTATTAAGCTACGTTATAAATTATGTTAATGCTAAGAATAGTGTCCATAATTAGGTATGCACTTTTACACACGTTCGTAACACTTCCTTAGAGTCTGGTAAAATTGAAAAAACACTTTGTTCATGTGTTATATAAATAGCACAACATTGTTACTATTATTGATTCACTTACACTACACTAATTCAAATGGTTTAGTTCTCTTTAGTCTACGCACTATGCCTGTGTTGTCTAACAGCTGGATTGCCTCAACATTCACGTGTCGATGGAGTCTGTGTTCGTGGGCTTCAGCAAATTTTTGTGTGATGGTGGTGACGAATTTTCGAATTGATACATTTGATATGATTTCTCCATACAAGTTGTGAAACCCCGTTACACCCCTTTAGGGGTTGAACTTTCAAAAATCTGTTTTAGCGGTTACCTACGTCATAATAACTATCTGTGTGCCAAATTTTAGCCCAATCCATTCAGCGATTTGAGCTTTGTGTTGATAGAACAGTCAGTAAGTCAGTCACTGTTTCCTTTTGTATGTATTAAATCTATAGTGTAATTCGACATGTTACGACGATCCCAAATAAATTGGGATTAGAGCAGGAGACTGATGATGAGTTATTCAGGATAAGTTTCAAGTTAATAGATTAACGAAAGAAGATTTTTTTCATACAAACTGTATCTATTCCCCCTTTACACCCCCAAAGAGGTTAATTTTTAAAGTGGTTTGCGACTTTTCCATTATTTGACTTTTAGGTTATACCAATTTTCGAGTTAATCAAGCCACGTAGTAAAATCCTCACTTGTAAAATTGACTACCCCTTTTCACCCCGTTATGGTCAGATTTTCGAAAAACCCTGATACAATTTATTCTTCATTTTTGGTTTTAAGTATGGATACTGAGTTTCGAGTTGATCGAACCGCGCTTTAAAATTCTTATATACAAGCTTTGACATCCCATCCATTGAAGTTGAGATAACAAAAAAATACAATCTTTATAAGTTACTTAAGTAAGTATTCGTCCAATTTTAAGTTTATTAACTCTATATATATAGGAATAAGATTTTTCATGCAAACAAAACC
Source organism: Tiliacea aurago (assembly GCA_948098905.1). Taxonomy (NCBI): domain Eukaryota; kingdom Metazoa; phylum Arthropoda; class Insecta; order Lepidoptera; family Noctuidae; genus Tiliacea; species Tiliacea aurago. Next base: position 29,838,435 of record OX402578.1, read on the forward strand.
CCCCGTTTTCCCCCCTTAAAGGTTAAATTTCCAAAAACCCCTTCTTTGCGGATCCCTACATGCCAAATTTCCGCCCAATCTGTTCAGTGGTTTGATCTGTGTTGATAGGCCAATCAATCACGGTTTCCTTTTATGTGTATATATGGCTAGATATATATATATCGGCGCGTGATGTTATTCAATAATGAAAATCAGTTAATTTTTGAGAGTTGTAATTTATTTTGTTATTTTTTTAATCATTGGTTATTTTTAACGATTCATCGATTTGAATTCAACTAAAAGGTAATTTTAATTAAGAGCGGGTAACACCGAATGGAGTTGCGTCTGTCATGGCGGGCGAACGTCATGTCAATTCATTCAGTTGTGGACAGCCGTTGCACGTGGTGGTCACTCGCAAACCCATTGGCTCTAAATCGCTAGTTATTACTGCAATCTTTAATTGTTTGAGTGATTTAAGTGTCTGTATAATTAAAACAGTGAACAGTCAACGCTACAGTGTATTTATTTCAAAGTTTCCTGAAGTCTAACGCCCATTATGGATTCCCGTGCTGACGAGGTCACGAATCAGCAATCAGATGCAACAGCCCGGCCTCCCGATGTCCCTTTATATATATTGAGAACCTCCTCCTTTTTTTAAGCCGGTTAAAACCATTTATAGCCAGAGTGCATCTCATGACAATTCCAATAAGACCAAACACGGGTAGGATACATTGTTTTATTACGGAGTTCCAGTTCCTTCCGGCTTCATCATCAGTTTGATGGTACCATTTTGATCAGAACTATTTATTTAATTTGCTTCGCTTAACTATCTTAATCCAGATATCTCATCGCCACCCGTGAAATCTTATCATTGAGAAGTTCCGGTGACCATCTGTGGCCTTCTTCATCAGTTCCACTTCACCAAATTATACTTTCTGAATGCAAATGATTGACTTGTTGATGAAAATATAAAAATCGCTATATGTATGCCTATAATATTTGAGGAATTCCCTCAATTACTCATGGATCTCAACATCAGAACTAGATTTTAATAAAAATAAGACCAATCTGGAAGTGTTCTTTCAAATAAAAAATGATTTTTCCAAATCGGTTCATAAACGACGGAGTTCTGAGGTAACAAACATATAAAAAAAAAAAAAACTACTTGAGAACCTCCTCCTTTTTGTGAAGTCGGTTAAAAATATACTTACATATATACTTCTAAAATAAATATCACTAAAATATATAAGTATAAAATAATAAATACATAATATGTAATTGTGAAGTGACTGCAATTAGAGCGAAGAGAATGCAAAATATTGTCCATCGTCAATTAAGTCCTTCGTCTGCGACTATTTCTATTCATTATCTCAGTAATGTTAATTCAGTTTGGAGTGTCTCCGAGGAAGGACCGTCGGATTTTCGCAACACGTTAAGGGTCGTTATCGTACAATGATCTTATCAGTCGCCCTCTGATAAAATCTGTTAGGCGCCTGTTACGACACACCTGATCTTCCGTTGGCGCCCGTCGGTTTCGATATTGTTGAAGCACAAGTTGCTGGCATTTCAAACTACAAATTGTAGCAATAAATCGCGTAATTGTTACGTATTTATTTAATTTACACGGCTTAAAAAACCAATTACATAAATCAAAGTATATATAAACATAACACATACACTAATAACACTAATTAAATACTATTGTCTTAGAATTTGTTGAAATGAGATACGAGTATGTTATTGATTGTTGAAGTGTAATCTTTTAGTTATTGTTGAGTGGGTATGATGACAGTCATTTCTACGTTGGACATGACTGTCAACCTATACCACTAGATGGCGTTACTTTTGGTATGGTTAGGATCTATTTATTTTGTTAATCATTGATTTTACATTTATAGTTATGCTTTAATTAATTCCTGTATTTTATAACGTTAAAACTAATATGTCGGGATAGGTTCAGACATCAGAAGTAATACTCAGATATGGCAATACAGAAATATATTTCAATCGAACAATCAGTTATTTTAAATCGAGAGAATATAGAAATTAAATAGAATTAATTAAATAACTAATAATGGTAGTGGCGGTCACACACACAATAAGGATAGTACTAATTTGTCGGAGACAGCGTTCCATATCCAATAACCGAGCAGTACTGACTGTCGAGAGACAGTGGTCCGTGCACCAAGACACATCCGTTCAAAATGCGTACCGACTTTTGGCATCGCGTAGCAGACCTAGAGAGGTCGTTGCTACTTAACCGGATATTCCTGTGGCTGCCCTAAGGTTTTTAATGTTAAAGCCTCCAGCCAGGGCGCAAATTATATATATTAAAACTAAACGACAGCGCACTAAGGGCACCCCCTGTGGGGTACGGACCTCGGCTTAGGGCGTCGTTGGGGGATCACAAAATTAGTAACAATTTGGGGACGGGCTGGATCAACATTTTGATCATGATTATTATCAGGGGATATTATATTTATTGCTACGGCGCTCTCTGCCTCTAACCGGGCGGCTGGCACATCGACATTCAAGGGACGGGGGGGAGGACTTTTATTACCATTTACTCGGGAAGTTCGCGTGGTACCTCGGCGGCGAGGACGGAAGGTCGGTTTGTGTATTTTGTGCACTGTACTCGTGGCCCTATTGCTTTCCTGAAGGAGAGTGACGGGGTCATCCGGATCTAAGAGAGTGTGCCTCGGTCGGCGAGTCTGACTAATGGCAGAAGGCCTGTAACTAGCGGCCTGCACAACCAAGGGGTTGCGATGACGTTCCGCGGATTCGAAAAAGCGCTTTGCAAGGCGCTTCATAAACTGTTTGATGGTAGGCATCTTAAGGTCTACGTGAAGTTATTCGTTCCGAACGAACCAAGGAGCCTTCGTAATTCTGCGGAGAAATCGGTTTTGAAGCGTCTGCATCTTATGGATGTGATACGACTTTGCGTGAGCGAAGACTACGCAGGCGTAAGTCATGATCGGTCGAATGCACGCGGTGTAAATACGCAATTTGCACTTAAGGGACAACTTGCTGCGCGGGTTGAGTACGGAGTGTAGTCGGCCGAGAGCAAAACTGGCGCGCGAGCGCACCTGTTTTATGTGCTCGCCGAACGTCATGTGATGGTCTAAGACCACACCGAGATATTTGGCTCTCTTCTCCCAAGGGATAGGCTTGCCGAACATGGTGATCGGTTGGGGGAGGGCGGGTGATCGCCGGGGCCTACAGAATAGGACCCCCTGGCTCTTATCAGGGTTGACTTCGATCCTCCACTTCCTGAACCAGGCCGCGAGTCTGTTGACTTCGGCCTGAAGGATGCGGGCGATATTGTCTTGCCTGAGGCCGGAGTAGTAGATGGCCGTGTCGTCTGCGAACAGAGCTAACTGCGCCTTTCTACATTTGGGGATATCACTAGTGAATATAGTGAATATCAGCGGTGCCAGCACAGCACCCTGAGGGACGCCTGCGCGGAGCGGATGGGGGGAGGATAGCGCACCCTCGATGCGATAGCGGAAGGTGCGGTCCGACAAAAAGTCTCGTAAGATGAGCACGAGACGATCGGGCACACCGAGTTTGTAGAGCTTATATAATAAGCCGTTGTGCCAGACTTTGTCGAACGCTTTCGCAATGTCGAAGAACACAGCACCCGTCATGAGCCCGCGCTGGAAGCCAGCGCTTATATGCTCGACGATACGGTGGACCTGTTGTACGCACGAATGTTGGGATCTGAACCCGAACTGTTCGTTTGGGATGAGGCCCTTCGTCTCGGCATAGTCTCTGAGACGCTTATAAATAAGCCTCTCATAGACTTTGCCGAAGACGTTGAGCAGACTGATGGGTCGGTAACTGGAAGGTTCGGTCTTAGGTTTGCCGAGCTTCGGGATACCGATGACCGTGGCACTTTTCCAAGCTTGAGGAAAAATGTTGTTGCTAAGAGCGCCATTGAAGATGGTGGTCATTAGCATGATCAGGTGAGCGGGGAACAGCTGGAGCACCATCTGATTCCGTCTGATCCGGGAGATTTACGGGTTTTCAGACCCTTGATAATGTCGTGCACTTCGTCTGGGGTGACGGGAGCCAGAGGACAATCAGGGTCTTCGACCGGAGGGAGATTCGCCCTACGTTCGACTTCAGCGTCCACCTCAGCGAGGTGAGCTTGGTCTACTGGTTGAGAGCTGGGCGAGCACTGAGTCTCGAGAGTGTCAGCCAGGGATTCAGCCTTGTCGGTGTCGTCGAATGCTATCGTCCTGTCGGGTCGTGTCAGAGGGGGCATAAAAGCTACTTGCGGGTATCTGAGTTTCCTCTGAAGCTCCCAGAAGGCAAGATGAGTGGGCTCTAGTCGCCCAGCATCTTGTCCCAGTGAGCCTCACGCAGTTCTTTCATTCGCTTCCTTACAGATTTCTGTAATTGGCGCATGAAGACTTTGTTAGCGTCACAGGGAAAGACACTGTATGCACGAGTGGCCGCGTTCTTCTCAGTCAGCAGTTCACGCACATCGTCCGGCAGCTTTCGGCGATGGGGGTCCATCGCCGGAACCTGCCTCGAGCAATCGCTCAGGACTGATTGTACGTGTTCCGTGAGTGAGTCGATCGCGGCCGTCGTGTCGGCGATCGAGTCAAACTGATCGGGGATAGAATCCAGTATCGGGGATGTGGTGGATTTCAGTCGGTCGCTTACTTTCCGCCAGTCCGTGACTACTTTCGTGAGGGGGGGTTGGTCAGGGTCAAGGAGTTCGTCGCGAGGGGCCAGTCTTAAGACGACCGGCCGGTGGTCAGAAGTCAGTTCGTCCATCGCCTCTATCGAATCCAACCGTAGGGTGATATTCTTTAGGAGCGCTATGTCCAATATGTCCGGGGATTGACTGGGGATATGGGGGTAATGAGTAGGATTCATCGGACCGATGATATTGAAATTTAAAACGGTGGTGAGGTCAAACAGATGTTGGCCTCGAAACGTGGTGGTATTACAGTTCCAGGACGGATGTTTGGCGTTGAGATCACCCGCTACGATAACGGATTCACTCAGGCCGAAAAGAATCGAAAGATCGCGAGACAGCAGTTGAAGACCGTCTGGGCTCGTGGTCGCGGTGGGCGGCATGTAAGCCGAAACTATCGTAATCGGTTGATGACCTGACATTGCTAATTTGCATGCAGACACTTCAAGACACGAGAGAGTTGTCGGAGCATCGAGCGGGATGCTTGGAGAGGAGTCCTATAGTAAATCAGGGTGCCGCCCCTGTGGCATCGAGTCCTGTCATTGCGAACTACGCGATAGTTCGCAATTGACGGGTCTCGATGACAAGGCTTGAGGAAAGTTTCCTGTACTAGGAGAATATCTAACCGATGGTCGCGGAGGAACACAGCGATTTCGTCGCGTTGTTCTCTAATGCCGTTGGCATTGAAAAAGCCTAACTTTAGTGATCTGAGTTTAGTTCTCGCGGGGGCCGTATTATACATTATGGTTTCCTATACGCGATGGACTCTAGGGCTTGCGTGATCTCGGGATACGCGTGATAAATTCGCTGGATCTCCGATAGATCGCAGGAGTTACGGGCTACAATTATTTCGCTGGCCATTTTCTTGGCGCGGGGCGAAAGAAAGATGTTAAATGCGCTCGAGATCACATTAAACGCATCGAAGGTGTTAGGTGATGCGACCACTGGAGTGGCCGCGGGTTGAGGAGGCGCGCGAGTGTTGAGAGGGGGAACGGCTTTGGAAGCAGGCTCTGGCACGCGGGCCACTGGGGGCGCGAGAGGCGCGCTTCTACCAGCGGTGGTAGATTGTTGGTGATGCTGAGCGCTATGAGCACGAAGGCGAGGGTCCATCAACCGTGGGATGGGTTGAGGTTGAGGGGGGGGAGGAGCCATGTATTGGCCGAAGGCAGGGAAGGCCTGCTGGTGGTTGAAATAATTCCACGGACTGGACCTTTGAGGGCTCAGTCGTTGCGGAGGTTGGGTCAGAGAGGAGGAGAATCCCCCCTGGTTATCTCTCTGTTGCCTCGCGTCGTAACGCTTGGTCAACTTTGAGGAAGACGATTTTGGTGCCTTAGGGCAGCCACGGTATTTGGCTGGGTGGCCTTGTTGGCCGCAAAGAACGCAACTGGGAGGTTCGGTGCAGAGGGCACGGTCTTTACGGAGCATTCAGAAGTGCCATGCTCACCCAGGGACTTGACGCACCTGGGTTTCGCGAAGCAGTTCTTCTGCGCGTGACCGTAAAGTTGACATCGGTGGCACTGTCCGATAATGCTGGACTTGTGCGATTTCTGAATATCAAAGCCTTTAAGGCTACAGATCGAAGCGATCTTGAAAATAGGGTGATGCCCGTCTACCTGAGAGCATACGACAAGAATCATGTCGTATGGTGCACCGCCTCTAGAGCGGTGCATCCTGTGGACTTCGAGGACAGGAATAGCCTGTCGCTCTAAGTCCGACTTAATGTCTGCGGTGGCAATCTCACTGGGGATCCTACGGATCACCACACGCGTCTGACGCTCTTCGGGGAGGGTATATGAGTGGTATGAGATGCCTCTCACCCGAAGTGTCCTGGTTAGTTCCCTGAAATCGTTAGCCGTGGGAACGGTGACTTTTATACCCGGTTGGGTACTGACCGCGCTGGTGAAGTTGATCCGCTGATCAACACACCATTTCGAGATTTCCGTCCATTTACCCTTGTCCTGGATGACAATGGGCGGAGGACGGGAAGCCTTCTTAGAGGCAGAAACGACAGTAAAACCATCTTGGTCTTGCGTGGAAGACGCCGGAACCGGTGACGGAGTCACGGTAGGGGGGGCCGCGCTAGGGGCCACTGAGGTGGATGCCACGGGGGCAGAAGGGATAGGGGTCGAGGGAGGCTCGTACGCCACTATCTTTGTCGCCTGGCCCGACTTACTCTTCGACTTCTTCCTCTTGCCAGGTCCAGAGGTTACGACCCCTGGCTTGGCAGAGGGAGAAGAAGAAGACGAAGAGGAAGAGCTGGACTCTTCGGAGTCAGAACTGCACGGACTTGGCGCGCGATTGTCCGCAGGTGCGGAAGTGTCCATAGACACGATCGGGCTAGGGGAGGGACTCTGGAAGTCCTCTTCCGCCTGCTGGTTCGCGAGTACATCGCTGAACTTATCGATGCCAGCAGAAGGCTGGCTCTTTAGTTTGGCGAGTTGTACTCCATATTTGTCTAAAAAGGCTGGGTCCTTAAAAAGGACCTCTCTGAAGAACGCCAAAATAATGGCGTCCTCCATAGCGATTAAGGGGGGTTCCTAGTAGGGAGGAATTTTGGAGCAGTCTCCACTAAATCTCTGCCTATCGTTTTCTATACCTAGCTCCCCGGGTGGATTGGCCCGGGGATGTGTTTCCCTCCCTGTCGGGTGCAGACAGGGAGGATGTGTATCCTATTGGTGAGCCCTAAGCTTGTGATCCCGTTGCCAATCTTATTGTGCAAGGGGGCCCTTTCCAGTCTAGCGCGAAGGGTGTAGACACACCCTAGAGACACTAGGTGAGTAGCTGCGGAAGGAAAACTGCCACCAGAGCCGACTAGGAAACCCCCCAAGGCCGGTTAACTCTGGGACCCATCCAATTTACTGCCTCCCCCTGAAGGGGTTCGGCGGGTGCGTTTGGGTCAACACCCCACTCGGTTTCGTTAACACCGTAAGGTTTCCACCGAGGACCACGAAACTGTGGTTTTGCCCAGAAGGGGCCTAATGAAGCTACTCTCTGAACAAACTGTTAAAGAAACGCTTACCTTGAAAAAGGCACTTTTTTTGATCTAGTGTCTTTCGATTAAATTAATTAATAAATTAATCAATCTAATCAATCGACGATCGGTTGTAGTCGGGGCGACTACGAGAGCGTTACGCAAGCGTAACGTACCGGGCACGAAAGAGCAGCAGCGGGAGAGCGGGGCACAGCGAGAGCAGCGCAACACACGTCCTTCCGCAGCGAGCTTCGAGCGCAGAATGTTGGTACCGACTCAACAGCGTAGCTCCTTATAAAGGCGATCCGCTAGTGGGGGGTAACGTTACAATATTTCACTCAATTGACTTCAAGTGTTTTAAGTCAAATGACCGATACAATGAATGATTGTCTGTGGTGCACGTTCGACTAGCGCCATCTAGTCGCCTCCTCTTGCAGCTGTTAAACAATATGGCTTCCGTCAAATATTTAGAATTGTTTTGGTTTGTATTCAAGATGTCAATTAAAGATTTGTTTTACCAAACAAGGTGGCGCGCTATATCCGGTCGCCACTCTTGTTGGCGGCCGGCGCGCGGCGTAGCGCGTTGGCTCTTGGGGCAGTATGTAGTAAAAATATTCAATGTAGCCGTAGCATAAAAGTGAGTTTTTACCCGACTGCGGCGAAGCGAAAAAAGGAGGGTTATATGTTTGACCTGTTTATATTTATGTCTGTCCCTATATTCCCTCGTAACTAGTAAACGGCTGAACCGATTTTGATGAGTGATATGTCGTCAGATTCGTCTTTATTGCGCAAGTGTCATAGAGTATATTAAAGTTATGAAAAATCAACATGGTGGATTTTTCGCGCCAAAAGGTTTGTTTTCAAAAAAAAAAATATCTCCCTAGTCTATCGAGTGGGGTATCAAAATTAAGGGTTTTAAAAGGTGATTACAAAAATATATCTGCGGGCACGGTAGTGCCCCCGCCAAGACGAGCCAAGCGAAGCGCAAGCAGGGCACTACCTACCTTTTCTCGAAGTGTTTCGTCGTTTTTTTGAACCCTCATAGAGTTGGTTTCCGATGTACCAGATAGTTCATATTCTCAGGATATGATGTCAATATTAGACTTATTAAACATACAAAGTCTCAATTGAATAGCTTTAATACTTTAGATTTTATTGATATCTAAAATACACCGATTTCGTCACTGACACACTCACTGATACACTGACACACTGATGATCATCAAAATATTTGGCTACTTCCTGAAGTGCTAGAAAGCTGAAATTTGGTATGTAATCTAAGTTTAGTATACAACCAACAAAAAAATTCATAAACTTATAACTTTCACCCCCCATCCCTTAAAATGGGGGGGTGGAAGTTTGTATGAGACTTCAAAATGTTAGGGTAGTTCCTAAAGTGCTAGAAAGCCGAAATTTGGTATATAAACAAAGTTCAGTATCCAAAAAAACACTTCCGTGCCCCCAGATAAACTTTTAACATTCGCCCCCCATCCCCTAAAATTGGGGGATGGGTGGAAGTTTGAATGAGACTTTCACCAATGAACGAATGGGCTATGAAAACCGGCACTGCTGATGTGCAAGAAATACACCCCAAAAAAAGAGGAAAAAAATAAACACTAAAAAGACTGCCTAGTAACTTACAAAAAGAACTGAAATCCCACCAAAAACATTTCATGTAAAATGTTGCCAAACTCAAACTCAAAGCATTTATTTCAATTAAACCCTTGACAGGCACTTTTGAATTGTCAAGAAGTCGGTCAGTTACAAATATGAAGCTAGTAGCATACATTTTTACTGATATGTAGAATTTGTGAAGTTAGGGTCGGTAGAGTTAGGCCGTGTAGATTCAGAAGCTTGGCTCTACATGAGATCCGATATCTTTTTACAGGGCAAACCGTATGTGGTCGTCTTGGCAACATTTTACATGAAATGTTTTTGGTGGGATACTAATTATATGTTTAAAAGTAACTTAAATGAGAAATGATAAAAAAAACAAATGATTAAAAAAAAAAATAACCCGACGGCAAAAAAATTAACTGAAAAGGTGGAAACAAGATCAAAAGAAAACCAGTATCCTGTGTATGAAAAATAAATAAATTCATTTTTTTGCAGTCGGGTTATTTTTTTTTAATCATTTGTTTTATTTAAAGCTTTTTAGTGTTATTAATGAACATATTGTTTAGTTAAGTATTAATAAGTTAAAAAGCTATACAACTTAGCAAGATAAGATATGACAGGTTTTAGAAAAGCTAGCTTCTGCATGCGACTTCGCGTGGAAGTAGCGTGGATGTAGTAGAATAGCCACATTTTTATAGAAAACGGCCTCGTTGGACTAGTGGTCGGAAGCACTAATGTTGAGCATGAGGTCCTGGGTTCGATTCCCGGGTCAGGCGAAGTGCTCAGAAACAATCCGAAGTTTGTGCCCGGTTAGTGGCAATAGGCTCGCCCCCTATTACATGGGACCTAAACATAACTGGCGAAATGTGGATGTACTTTAGGGTACACTTCTGCCTAACCCTTATATGTTACCCGTGATGTTATATTGTTTTTTATACAAAATCCCTGTATACTACGTTTGTAGTTTTGATCTCAGCAGCCAAAATACACAGAGACTCAAGACTGGTGACGCGGGAGCAAGTGACGTAAAGTTGTCCTTGTGAGAACCAGTTTTAGTCCTGAAGTCAACTCCGCAGTCTTCCGTGGCAACTCCCCATTGCTAGCCAATGCCAAAAGGGTCTTGAAAGACAGACAGACGGACGGACAACTAAGTGATCCTTGAAGGGTTCCGTTTTTTCTTCGGCAACATCTTGCGTTTTGATTTTGACTCCATTATCGTCGTAACGTCGAAAACCCTGAAAACGACACCTTTGACAAAAAAATTGCAAATTTTTGGTGGCGCCATGTTGCATTTTGATTTTGACCCCAATTTTGTTATCAAAGACCTCGAAAACGATAAAAACGACACCCATGACGAAAAATCATCACAAAATCACGACATCTTTTCGCGCAAGTGTCTTTAGCAGAAATGTCATTCGCGCGAGTGTACCAAATCCGATGCATCAAATCTCAGTTGGTCTACTCTCTCATGTGAAACAGGATCTATTGGCATAAAAAAAGTGAAAATTGCTCGTTTTCTTCTTAAGCTGCAACTAATCTGCAATGTTCTAACCGTTTGGCTCGTCTTTTTACAGTTTGCTGTAAGTAAACCATAGAGGAATACAAACATAATGCAATATTGCTCATCCCCCATAGTAAATAGCGTGATAATATATTATAACCTACCGGGTGACTAGACTTATATTATACACAAAAATTGAACAGAATATATCCGAATAGAATTTGCGTGATGCTGGAACATACATTCAGACAAACAGACAAAAATTCTAAAAACTATATTTTCGGCATTAGAACGATCCCAGACCACACACCAATTACTTTTTTCAAAAATAGTCAACGTACAATTTTAACTCCGCTATAATTTTATTATTAACGAAAATGTATGTACTTTTTACCCGACTGCTCCAGAAGGAGGGTTATTTGTAGTTCGTGTCAAAATAGTAGCTTAAAAGTATGTCCCGCAATTATAAAACGAATCTAAGGATACCTCATATATTGAAATCCATCAAGCCGTTTAGGCTACAAAGCGTGCCAAATAAATAGACATACATACACTCGAAAAACATAACCCGCCTTCTGGAGCAGTCGGGTAAAAAAAGTTAATTAAAAAAACAAAAAACCCGACTGCAAAAACATGAACTGAAAAGATGGAAACAATATGAAAAGAAAACGAGTAGGCATCTAAGATGTTACGAACACCTTATAGTTTGCCTGGGACTGCATTTATTTATTTTTGGTACTTAAAGGATACTCGTTTTCTTTTCATCTTGTTTCCATCTTTTCAGTTCATGTTTTTGCAGTCGGGTTTTGTTTTTTTAATTAACTTTTTTATTGGAACCGATCCAACATTTCAGAAGTGCGATAGTATAGTCGGTTGGGTTATTGTTACTAACCCAATGGATCTTTGTTATCTGCAATAAATGAATTATTATTATTTTATCAGCCGATTATATTATCCATGCCTACGTACGTAAGTATGTTTTGTGTTCAAGGTAAGAGATTGATTAAAACGTGTTGTTCGAGTTTATATTATATTACTATTTTTTTTTTTTATTTCCTACATAACGATTTTTCTTTTAAATGATACATTGTCTACTCGACGTACACGCAGCTCCATTAAGTGGTTACACGCCCAAAAGACATGTGCGTTCAAATTCATGATAGGCCTAAGTTGGTTTTTGTATTAAGCAAAAACATTATAATATAATGAATGTATTGTTTTAGTGAATAAATAAGTTTAAGTTTTGTTTTTTTTTCAAATCAATTTATTTTGCCTTAAGTGTTGGATAACAATTTAGATTTTAACATAAATAATTATACTGATCAATAACATTTATTCATAACAATTTGACATGGAAACGGCGCTCCCGCGCCTCCAGGGTCGTCTTGCGCTACTGTATATGGGTTTATACTTAAATAGTCATAATTATTATTACATAAACACAAACATAAACTCACGCATATTCATGTTTATTATCACATGTCAAATTCAATTACAATTGTGTAGCCATTGACCCCCGCGTAGCGCCTCCAGCAGGAGGCGTTTGGACCCTAGATTGGACAGGAGCCGCTTCAAGGCAGCCCCGGCCCACTCCAGTATGGGAGCCAAACGTCGGAAATGCTCCACGAAGTTCCACCGGCTGTCGAGGACGAGTCCCAGGTACTTCATCGTCGACTCGATGCCGAAGTAAACCCCTCCTGCCGTTATCTGAGAACCCGACAGTGGCGCGTTCCGGGGAATGCCACCTCGAGTCCTAATTGCCGGATCCTATCGACGATTGTCACAACCCTACGTGTCGCTAGTTCGGCCGCCGCCTGATGCGCTCCCCTGCGCCTGGACCAGCGTATCGTCAGCGTAGCAAACCACGCTGACACCGCCAGGGAGGTCGGCGCGCAGCACCCAGTCGTTTCCGATGTCCCACAGATGCGGCCCCAGGACCAATCACTGACATTTCTCGCCGGTTCCACTTTCCTTGGTGACCGGGGTAGATGACGGCTCTGTCCGTCTAATAGGCCTCAACCACGCGACAGACGTAGGTTGGCATCCGGTGACACTGAAGTGCCTCCCTGATGCAACTCCAGGGCAGCATCCCCCGTCGTGAGGGCTCGAACGCGCATGATAGCATCTACCGTAGAGCGCCCCTTGCGGAAACCAAATTGTCTTTCCGCCAAATCCGGCCCCACACGCACCAGCCGCCTGACAAGGCGGTCTGCAATTACTCTTTCAAAGAGCTTGTGGGACAGTCCTCTGGCCCACTGGATCTTCGCTGGAAGGGCAGACTATCAGACCGGCGCGCCCAAGGTCTGGGCGGAGACGTCAAACCGGATGTACCGGTGGTCGGTCTCCACCCCCTCCATGACGCGCCAGTCGATGACACGCGGTGACAAAGCGGGGCTGGTGAACGAGATGTCCACCACTGATTCACCCCGCACACACGTGTGGACAGAACCCTGGTTTTGGGACGACCAGGCCTGTCTCCAGAGACCAGTCCTACTCCACCATCCTGCCCCGTGTGTCCATATACCGGGAACCACAAGCCACGTTCTTGGCATTGACGTCCCTGAGGACGAACACGGGGAAGGGATGGAACCCAACGACGACGACTCTTAACTCCACATGAGAGTTGTGGAACTCGGCGAGAGTTCGGTTCGGGGAGAAGTATACTCCTACCACGACAATCTCCCTGAACCGTGCTGCCACACAACCCCGTCCCCTCTTGACGGCCTCGAGGGACGGGGTACCGGGGCGGCGGCTGAAGAAATAAGGGTCACTTAGCCGCTCAGGTCCTCCACCCAGTCATCCCTGGGCGGGACAAAGTACTGCTCAGCAACCACGGCGATGTTAAACGACCACTGCGCTGCGCTACTTATAGTTTTGTCAATACATAATACTTATTTGTTATGGTCGCGAATCATATTTTGATCAAGATACAACCTGACACTAACCTGCAAGTTGCAAAAAACGTAATTATGAAAATTTTAAATATTGTTTAGATAGATACCTACCAATAGTGTACAACCAAGTTTGCGGCTTCGAAAGACCTGTGCTAACTGCGTGGTGCTCTTAAAACCTCTAAATTTTCGGACTTGCGACAGATTTCAGACATCCTTTGATTGGTTTTGTTTTGGTGTTTGGAAATTTTGAAAGGCTACGTTTATTTAATTTTTTTAATGTTATAACAAGAATGTAGGGTGGAACCCACGTTATAACGAAATACCATTTCGTTACTTACTGATAGAACTTACTTAAGTACTAAGCAGTAGACATACCTACCTAATAATAATTATATGAGTGAACACGCAACATCGAATCACTAAAATTATCAAAACTCCTAATACTTAAACACCAGTGCAGCGTGTAGCACAACATTGACATCGGTTCACTCCCGACTCCATAACATTAACATGTGTCCAGAAAACAGAATTGATCGAAGTCCGCCGCATTTAAATAAATAAAACTAACAAGTACCAGTATAAAATAGCTAGCTGCATTATAAGTTGAAGTGTACTGATAAGACGCGCTGTCTCGAGGGGCGGGGGGGCAGCGGGGGGCGCGTGGCGGCTGCTTTGTACCTATTCTATTATTTCATGATCCGATAAAAAAGGAATAAAGGCCCGCGACCTAAACGCAGGAATGTTGTAGATTTTTGTGTGTCGGGCGCCGGCGCCGGCCGCATTAGCGCGGCGCGCGACAACGGTTACACATTAGCCCCTCGCACCGCGCGCACTCAGCGCGCACCACCTAATTCACACGCAGGCGCTAACCATAAGGACCTCTACACTCTAACGAATAGAGCCCAATTCTCAGCTGGCATTTATGACAATATCACCTGTACAATTTCGATAGTGCCGGGAGAGCTTCGTGCGAAAGGATTAAACTGAATCCTCGGATCCAGAAATTTGATTTTTGTAATGGTGGTAGATAAGATCGATATTGCGATGCCAGTATTAGGTCGCAAGCGGAGCGCTACCGGCCACGTCTCACGCCCACTTTATCGATCAGACAATTTAAGCGATACGTGTATATGTGTAATATATATATCAATTGTGGTTGCGCGGCTGCTGTCCGTCCGTCCGTCCGTTGCGACTGCTAATGAATTTCATCCGTTGATTGCGTCCCGGTGCGTGCGCGACTGCGCGCACTGCTGCCTGCTCCCCTCCACACATAACTTATCGACAACTAGGTGAGCTGATAGCGGCTGCACTTTATGGCGGCGGCGCGGGCGCTCCCCGCTAATTAGTACAATACGAGTAGTCTGCACGACATTACCCATAGCTTTTTGCACAAGACTATGTTTTAGTTTTATCGTAGCTTTTCAGTAGGAGTAGGTATGTGTATCATGTATGTAAAATTAACACTGTCACTGCCAAAGGAGTGACAATAGACAATACTCCCAGAATTTACCAATTTTTTTTTTTCTAAAACGTTGCCCCACTAGGAATTTCTCCTGTATTGTGGGTGCGTTTACAAACATTTAAACTCACATACACAAACAGTCAGACCCGGAACAACTACTTGTAGGTCATACAAATATTTGTTCCGTGCGGGGATCTAACCCGCGACACGCGCAGCAGTCAATTGTTTCACCACTGCGCCAACCGCGCCGTCAACTCATCAATGACGGCGTGCTGTACAGGTAGCAGCAGCACGATGTACACACGTCACTTGATATGTTATTAATATGATTGGGGTGTTCCCCATGCAGCGCCGGCTTTAGGGGAGGCCACCGACTGGAGGGCACCGAGGCATACAGGGTGCTGCGCGCGCCAGCTTAACTTAATTTGAATAGCGATCTATAGCGATCTAAAGGAAAACTTTATTCTTCGTATTAACTTTTAGGCTCGCCCCTATTACGTGGGACTCAAACATAACTGGCGGTATGTGGGTGTACTATAAAGAGGTACACCTCTGCCTAACCCTTCGGGGATTACAGGCGTGATGTTATATTTTTGCTAACTTTTACGAACTTATCTCGTAGCAGTGAGTATGAAGTATTCATCAATAAACCACGACCTGTCATTATGTTGCTTCTCTTGTCGTATTCTCGCATCCCTCACTAACTTGTGTAGGATGACAGAGAGACGTACTGAGCGACAGGCGACATTGTTTTTCATTTTAAGTTTCGTGACTAACTGACACACATTATAGATTCATTATCTAAACAATTTAGGTGCCTACGTACGTACTTAAATAGTTTGGATAATTAATGGGTCAAATATGTTATTAATACCTACATGTTTGTAGTTTTCTAATTATTCAATAATAAATACGGTACAAAATTGAAAATTAGTTTTTTAAATTATAATGAAATTTAAAAGGGCGCCAAATACATAACTCGCCCAGAGCGCCTAGATGGTTACGGCCAGCCCTGTCCCCATGCGATAGGTTCAATGACATATTCCCAGTCTTTTTGAGTCTTTTCCCTAATAAACAGAATATACATGGGGATGATTTTTAATAACCTAATAGTAGATTATTCACTGAGGGGATAATTTATGTATGTAGCAACAATATTTAATAAATTACGTACTTGAACTTTTAAGTTAATAATATCTCCAACATTTTCTTATACCTACCTGCTATACACATTATGATGATGATAGATTATTGTTGGTACGTGTAACATGATTGTGTCACTTCAAATAACCACTCCACGCAGTGCAATCCTTTAACTAAACATGTCACAAACTATAAATAAATTAGTAAAAAGCATGAATAATTATAATTAATATAACGGCGCAGGATAGCCTTCATCAGGATATTGCTAGAATATAGCAGTTCGTCGTGGACGTGGTACAACAGCGGCTCTCTTCACATCTTCTTCGTCTTCTAGAGTGGCTGTCACCAGCCAGTGTTACACTTATCCGACCTTTTCGGAGATTCCAGTAACTTCGTAACAAAAATACACGTTGATACAAAGATACACTTGCTGCGCCGCCGCCGTTACGGCCATCTTGACATCGTCTGTCCTCGGGCGTTCATTCGCTAAAGCTGTTCTGGACTAGAGAAAGTCTCAATCACTCGATTATCCGGCCGTCCAACCTGGCAAACAGGATAAAGTAATCCAAGTGTCACAGTATCCATAACCCAGTAGTCTTAGTCATCACACGTTACATCAGTCACTGAAAGCAAGTGTCCCTCAGCTCATGGACCGGACAATATGTTTCTGTCAACACGACCACCTGGACCAGACAAGTGCATCCTTTCACCCAGCCCCATAGATGCGGCATGGACCGACTACATTGTCTCTTCAACCAGTAACACCACATCATGTCCCTTCGACCATCCCCTTAGCGACGGCATGGACCGGACAATTCGACCATCCCCTTAGCGACGGCATGGACCGGACAATTCCATCTCTTTGACCAGTTGCACCAAATCACATTAGCAATCTAACGAGTACGTCCCATCGACCAGTTTCGTCACGTCACGTCATATTGTCATGTTACCCACAGTACAGTATTGTCATAGTACGAAACAGTTTTGGACAATCTTGCTCCACATTAATGAGATCAGATCGTTTCAGTTTGCACGCAATACATCTCTGATACCTGTATTATTCTAACCGCCGTCACGGTGCTCTGAGTGGAATACCTCGTTCAAAAGACTAACAATAATTTTAAGTAAACCGTTATGTCTATTTCCACGGGGAAACGCGAACCACGAACACATGCTGTACCCAAGGCATACTGAAATTACACGGTCAGAAACGAAATGAAAATTCGAGTAAACCAAAGCCCCTTCTATTGTTGCCTATATCGATTAGGAAGCGCATTGCAGCTCATCTTCAAAAACACCAGTTTAAAATAAACAAGATTATTGCGTAGGTATAGTCTCAAGAACCCATCGTGAATAATTTCTATCAAAATACGCCTTTTGAGGCGTATTTTGATAGAAATTATTCACGTTCATCTTGCTCGCTTTTTAACCGATTTCTAACAAAGTGGTTGTGTTTGCACAACCACTTTTTTTTACCCCTTTTTATCCATAGAAGGGGTAAAAAACAATGAAGGGTTCCGTAGTTGGAATGAATTTATCCCAAAAACAAACTTAACATTGTAGTTGAAAAACATGTTCTCCCTTAGATCGATATCATATTAATACGTCACGGGCAATTCTCCAACTACCTGCAAATTTAAGTTGGTTGACAATTACTCGTTAACTTGTAAAGTCTACTTAGCTGTGATAGTTTTCCTTTTTATTTCGTTAGCTGGCAGGTGACAAAAATAGCAGTTTAAAGCATAATATTACGCAAACGGATCTCTGAATAGTAAAATGGGCCTATCCAACGATACCCCACACTGTGGGATAGACGAGAAAAAATTGTCATCCCACTTTACCCAAAAAAATTTTTTTTTAATGTGTTTAATATGTAACACACATGCCAAATTACAGCTTTCTAGTACTAAGACAGGCAGACAGTCTGTCTCTGAGACAGACAGACAGACGGACATGGCGAAACTAACTGTGTTAAATGTTACAACAAAATACCTTGTGATATATTGCAACTAAATGAAAGACAATTTAAAACTCATATTAAAAGAACACTTTGTAAACAAGCATATTACAAATTAGAGGATTATATACAAGATAAGAATGCTTGGAAACATGCTGATCCTGCTCCATAGGACAATCTAGAGTCTAGACAAAATCAAACAGGTTGCTATTTTAATTGTATAATATTATTTTTATGACATTTATTTTAAATTCTGTGATTACCTTAACTCACACTGATATTGTTATTGTTTTGGAAATCGTACCTATATGTTGTTTACAATGTTTGTAAATATGTGAGCACCATGTATCACATAATTAATTCATCTGTCATTGCTTCATTCTTAACTCTTTTTATTACCTATTGTGTTATAGTAATTTTATTCTAGGTGCATCGTCTTCACATATAATTATATAGATAATTAATGTACCTATAAAAATATTGTCCTAGATTTTAATTAAAAGAGTACCGGAGGAGTTTCTTGCCCATTCTTCTCCATACGAAACTACCTTTTGGAAGGGGCGACTAGAATCAATTCTATTTTTTTGTAAATACCTATTGACGTTCAAAAGTGCCTTTTATGTGTCTACTTATTTGAAATAAACAATTTGACTTTGACTATAAGGGTTCCTTGTTGACTACGGAACCCTAAAAAAAGGTGATTTAGTTTTTCCGGAACGAAATTTGGCGGTGTGACATAGTGACAACCCCGTGACTCAAAAAAAATCTTCATTCTACCTGTACCCTTGATATAAGTGTTATCGGGTAGATCATAATAATAATTATTGCTACAGAATAACTTCCTCTGCTTAAAATAATGTATAGCTGTTCACTGCGACTCCTAACGCCATCTACAAGCACGGTTGTATACTAAGTGCGCCAGTGAGTGACGCCATCTCGTGGCGGCCCGTAGAACTATTACAGAGTTGCCGCGTACTGCCGCGAGGCGCGAGTGGACTTTTTGTTAAATAAACAATACTAACGAATCAATAGTTACCTAAAATGATTATTACTGTTCAGTAAATAACCAGCAGCCTGTTCCTGTGATTATGTTTGAACATGGCAAGTGCATTCAGTCAAATAAGTGGTAACATTACGATTACGGATTAGTCCTATAAACACCTAATAGATAGCGCTGCAGTAAATAATCCTCTGACAATGTAGTTTTTTTTTTAACCGACTTCCCAAATTCTTGATAAACGCAGTAAGCAGGTTATAATTTAGTCATGAAAAACTTTATCGTACAAAAAAAACAACCGACTTCCAAAAAAAAAACTACAAAGTGATAAATTACTTTGAGTTTGGAAGTCGGTGGCAAAAAACTAAAAACAGATCCAAAGACACCGACTTCCGAAAAGAAGGTTATTTCTCACTTTGTAGTGTTTTTTTTGGAAGTCGGTTGTTTTTTTTTTTTGGAAAAAGTTTTATTTTATTTATTTAAGTATATAAACAGAGGGTAAAAAGGCATAGAGACGGGGAAATCGAAACTAAAACAATATTATGATTAAGACTATAAATGTGCAAGCAAGTACTACGTTGTAGTTGCTACAAGAATGACGTTACTTCAACCTAGGTTAAGGTTTTCCAGGAGGAAGTTATCCAGTTTCATACAAATTGCATTTCATAGAATTTAATCAAAAGCAAAATATTGCTTTATTCGGTTAGAATTTATCCGTCTGATAAACATTTGTTATTTTGGCACTGTCATTGCTTCATTTTTAATTCTTTTTACATAGTGTGATAAAATAATTTTACTCTAGGTTAAATAAACCAATTTCAGGCACTTTTGAATTGTCAAGGGCCGACCCCTTGACAATTCAAAAGTGCCTGAAATTGGTTGTCCATTCAAAAGCTTAGTAGGTACCTACTAAGCTTTGGAATGGACATAAGGAGAAGAACGGGCAAGAAACTCCACGGACACTCTTTTAAATTAACATAGGGTTACAAAATATTGGATCCTATCATTCGTGTTGAAATTATACATGTGAGATCGGCAAAACTACGTAGTACTATTACTTATTCTGTGGCAAAACGTTAAAAGCATCCGTAACAAAAAAATTAAAAAATTAAATTAAAATAAGCCAAGGCCGCTAAGAGATGACCAGTCGCTACTGATGGCGCCCGTTCACGAACATGACGCATGGATTAGCACCATTCAGATCAACCATTGTGAAGGGAGCTAAATGATCCAACACTCCCGCCACCATCATCGAGACATTACAGTGAGCCATGACACACTCTCAACCAGGGCACATTCAAGTCAATGAAAGATTTCCCAGTAAATGGTAGCTTCAAGGCTTCTACATTGTACAGGTGTTTGACATTGGGCTCTGTTTTTTCTCTCTATCCGTAAAATAAAGGTAATTGAGTAGATAAATCAATGTTTATACCTTTAATGGGCAGTCTTATCGGATTTTCAGTTTAGGAAATACCGGCGCGACTCGCGACACAAAGGCACCGCTCGTCGCGCGACACGCTGGGCCTTTGTGTCGCATCGCGTGTCGCGCCGGTATGTAGAAGCCTTCCTAGTAAGTACGCACTCACACATGTGCTATGCAATTATATAATACTAAGACATCGAGATAGAATTTAAACAATGCAAAGATAGTTTTTGAAATATTCAGCAGCTCCAAAAGTATTTTCAACTGTTAATCAATTAGTTGTGGTTGTGGAGCTGGACCAGCATTAAGCCAAGCATTTTTATGAGCGATGTAATCCCCCAAATTATAATACAACTGCTTGCATAGTGTGCGTTTTATACAAGATTTGAATTTCGTCTCGTTCAGTTGGAATATTCCCGATGAGTAACACCTCGTCGTCAACACTGTTGACGATCGGGAAAAAAAAGGTTTAATTCGTTCACAGTGTTGACGAACGGAACTTTTCTTTCCTGATCGTACATATGTATGCTTAGTCCCAAGAGTCAAGGTTTAGAAAAGTGGATTTCAATTACAGACGACACGGATTTTTAAAATGCTTTAATTACGACTATCAAAGCAATAAATTAGTCTTAAGTCTATTTAAACAAATACTTAAAAAAAAAACGCTTTACTATCAGCGTATTTATTAGGAATTTTACAACACTGAAGATAAAATATTGGTTAGAAAATGTCAAAAAAGGACTTTCTATCACATGTTATCATCTAATTTACAATAATTAAACAAAGTGTACTCTACTTAAAGTATTTAGTATCACAGGTAATCCTCTCATTTACAATAATTTCAAAAAAGTGGAGGCAAGTATTTCGTTTTTTTTTTTTTTTTTTAGTATTGATCACAGGTATTCATAAAATCATCTAATTTTGATGTTAATTTATTGCTTTGAAAGTCGTAATTAAAGAATTAAAGCATTTTAAAAATACGTGTCGTCTGTAATTCAACTTCACTTTTCCAAACCTTGACTCTTGGACATTAGTCCAAGAGTCAAGGGTAAGGTAGGTTACTGGTAGTGTATTACCCAATTACCCCGCAGGTCAGCGCGACCAAATGGGTTAGGTTAGAACTGCCCACGCATGGGTGGAGCTTGCCGTGCCCTCATCTCAGGAGTAGGCAGTGACCTGTCGCTGCCGGCCGTGGTCGAGTCGATGGTCGGCAGCTAGGAGTCCTGGGATGCGGTGGTATCCTTCTGCGACACAGTGGCGGCGCGTAGTGTTCCACGCGCGCCCCTTTCAGACGTCGTGGGGGCGGGGGAGTTTAAACACCTCCTCCCCCCAGACTTGAGGTGGCCCGCATTTTTAGGCAAACCTATAGCGATTTGGGTATTTTTTAAAAAATACCCAAATCGGAAAGCACCATTTGGTAAAGTGGAACTGATGATGGAGACCACAGATGGCCACCAGAACTACTTAATAATAAGTGTTTAACGGGTTGCGGTTCGATTAAGTACTTTAATATGGTTGCTAAGCAATTTATGCTCGTCACAATGCATATGGTGAGTGGCAGTTCTCCTGGTTCTTACCAAGAGAACTCAACAATTAACGTCCCAGCATCAGGAAAAGCAACATTTTGTAAAAGGTAATCAGTAATCATAAGTAAGTACATGTACGACCGAAAAACAAAAAAATAAAAAGTAGTCCCGTTAGTCAACGCTGTGAACGAATGGGATTTTTTTTCCTTTTCGTCAACAGTGTTGACGACGAGGTGTTACTCATCGGGAATATTCGATTCAGTTGAAGTATGTGGGGAGGAATTTTATTACAACATTTTAAACAGTACCCGGTAGTACAGTACATACTCGTATAATTAAAATAATTAATGTAGGTACTTAAACAAAATATTGTAAAACTCAACTCAATAACCCTCAACTTAACTCCATTTGAAATAAATATTTGACTTTGACTTTGCACCAAAGCTGTCGGTCAATTGGCCTAGGTTTTATATGACTTGAAAAAAATAACATACATTTTCGAAGTGATGAATAATAAAATAAAAAAAATATCCTGGCATGGGCTCATGGTGAAGCATTTAGAACATCTTTTAGTAACAAACAAAGGTTCCCAGTCCATTTTTGACATGGAAATGTTTTATTGAGTGATTTTTTGAGTTTTTCTAAATAAAAATGAAATTTAAGGAACAATGATACTCTCTAATTCAAAACAACCGACTTCCATAAAAATAAACTACAACGTAAAAAATATCTTGAATAATTTTGGAAGTCAATGTCTTTGGATCAGAATTTTGGTTTTTTGCCACCGACTTCCGCAACTAAAGTAATTTTTCAGTTTGTAGGTTTTTTTTGGAAAAAGTTTTTTATTTTTCACATTTTAGTCAGTTTGTCATTTATCTAAGTTAGAATAAATAGCCCAATCTTAACTGCTCTTCACCTTTGACAAAATATTGCTTTTCCCGATGCAGGGACGTTAATTTTTGAGGAGTTCTCCTGGTTAGAACCAGGTGAACTGGAGCTCCACTTTACCCTATACATTGTAACCATATTAAAGTACCTAATGCAATAGCAACCAGTGAAGCACATAATATTAAGTAGTTCCGGTGATCATCTGTGGTCTTTACGAGTATCATCAGTTAAATTCCACCTCACCAAATGGTGCTTTCCGAGAGCATATGCATGAGTTACTATAAACCATACCCAAATCGCTATAAATAAAATTTGAGGATTTCTCTCGATTTCCATGGGAAGATTCTGATTTGGTGGCAATGGAACCACCTCGGGAGCATACCTTTTCAAATACAAAAATAATTTTCAATATCGGTCTACAATTGACGGAGAACTAGATGAAGAAACTTAAAAAAAAAAACGGTCAAGAGCGAGTCAGACTCGCGCACCGAGGGTTCCGTACGTATAATAATTATGATGTTGATGATTTCTGAAAAACTGTGCTATTTAGAGACATCGTTTTATGTTTCCTGTAATCTTTACATACACTTCTATCACATAGAATAATTTCAGATTTTTATCTATGCAAACTTCGGAGATAGGGCGGGAACGGTATTTTCATCAAAAGTCGGACACTATACAGCCTAAAAAAAAATGTTTGAGAATGTGTAAACAGCGTTCTTTCATATGATACCCCACATACCCTAGTAGCCCCACTTAAAATTTTTAAGACCCCCTTTCAGTCCCTTTTGCAAAAAAGTATTTTTTTAATTTCGTTCTTGTTTGCAAAATGGTTGGGCAAACGTCATCTAAAACTATTCTAAATTTCAAGTTGATAGCATTAGTAGTTCTTGAGATATTCAGCTGTGACAGACAGACAGACAGACCGACAGACAGACAGACTTATGGCCGTTTTCACCATCGTTCCTTAAATTTAGGGAGGCACCTAAGAAATTTTAAGTGTTAGTTTCGTTTTCACCATCACATAAGGGACATCTATGGTCCTAAGGGGTCCCTTAAAAATAGGGGGCCGATACTTGGCATCTTAGCGCTAAGTGACAGTTTATTTGTTGTTGAACGAGAATAATTGAGACGAAATGGAAGATTTTATTGACAGTTTAGAAGCTATAGAAACTGTGGATTTAGTTACGAATCAAAGATTATTCAGATGGCCACATATTTATCGCGAATGACCGGATTTTTTCACGAAAAGTGACAATGAGGACGTGTTCAAAAGATTTAGGTTATCCAAGGCCAGTGCAGAGCCAGTTATTTTTGTTAGAAAAAAATAGAACACTATTTAGAATACACAGATGACAGATGATTTTTTTAGCTTCCTATTATCTACCTACAAAGTATTTACTTGTTTACTTCTATTTGCTTTTAAAATTTTGTGTTTTAAACACAGGTACCTACTTACATAATACACTGGTGATTATTAATATTACGACTCGCAATACCAAATTTTTATGTATTTAATATTTGCAGGAATAAGTCAGTACCTCCGATAGGGGTTGGAGTGTAGCCTTAGGAGCGCTATAGCGCGAGGACAGAAACTTTTTCGTTTTTTCAATCCTATCAATTTTATTGCAGTATCGGGTTAACCTTGACCATAGAAACCATTTAGGCTCCGAGACGCATGGCCCTACGACGCACCGTTTCCGAGATATGGGCCTTACATGTTTTTTTTTTTAAAACGATCTATATTTCCAAAATGGTAGCTCGCATGAAAATCTTTTCTGGTAAGAAATTGTTGCTCTAGTCGAAATCCATGAGGTGATGTAAAAAAACCCAGAAAATCGTACTATTTTACATTAATCTACGTCGGCCTCACTGATTTAAAAAAAAAAACTGTCACTTATGTAAGTGGTCCTTACGTAGGACCCCTTTAATCTGGTGAAAACAAAATTAGGTAAGGGGCTGATTTAAGGAGTCTCTTAGGCTAAGAGACCCTTAGTAAGGAGGGGGTTGAGGGAACGATGGTGAAAACGGTCATTAGTCTCACCATAAGGGTTCCTTTTACCATTTTGGTACGGAACCCTAAAGTTAAAAATAGTTGAATAAAGGGTAAAAATAGATTGGTATACACAAACCCTTTTTATAATTAAAGGCTCAATTACAACATTATCAGTCGTTTTATGTGGTGCCCACCTCATGAGGTGGATCCCTGACAAGGAGGTAAATAATTAATTAATTATGCAAGGAACTTCGACAGGAAACTTATAAAAAGACTATAGGGATTACAGAAAACTATTTTCGAAGAACCTCTATTGTAAATATTTAAACAAATAGGCCCTTATTACAAAACAAATTCATCAAAAGGTTCATCTTCAGACCCAAGTTTAAACCATGGAGCCATTATTGAATTTCGAAATTTATTCCGTCTACGGTAAAGTTCCTAATAAAAAACTGACAACTTAGTACCGAACTAAGTATTCAGTTTTGTATAAAGAACGTTATTTCAATCAGAGTAAAGTTCTCATTACCAAAACTAGCTCTATGGTTTAAGCCATGTCAAAATATAAATCTTGTTTTGTAATAAGACGGATACTGTTTTGTAAAAATTTGAGTCGTGAGTCGTGACCGAGTATACTCGGGGAAAGGAATAGTAGGATGACAATGGAGAATGATACAACACAATCGTACAGCAACAATCGTTTTAATTTGTCGCTTATTTTGTAAACTCTTATATTATAACAGTTTAAACAGTGTTATCAAAATATAAATATGTAAACCTAATTAGCTGAACAAACTGACACACACGTACACGTACCCGGGCACAACAGACACACACACACGCACACAGACACAACAATATATTATTATAGTAAATTCGTCGTCTGTTACATCTAAGTATTACTAGTTACATAACTATATGGTAGAGGCGCTGCGTTCTCTACGAGTACACTCTCCACTGAATGTTCTCTACGAGTACACTCTCCACTGAATATTATCTACGAGTACACTCTCCACTGAATGTTCTCTTCGACACTTACTACAATCCTCACTTGACTTGCAACATAACGAACTCGTACATCATTGGCAACATTTTCATAATTATGAACTTTTAATAATATCGATGTATTTTATGGTTAATGGAGAAGTGGTGGTCCCTATGGGTGGTCCAGTGGAGACGAGCGGGACTTAGCTCGTAGGTTCGAACCCAGGCAGGCGCTTTATTTCGTGTAAATTATTTCATCACCACTGCTCTCAGACGGTGAAGGAAAACATCGTGAGGAAACCGGCATTTTCTAGGATCAAAAATTGGAAGACATGTGACATTTACCAACCCGCACTAGGCTCGCGTGGTGGATTATGACCCAATCCTTCTCACAGAGAGGAGGCCTGTGTCCCAGCAGTGGGGACATAGGCTGATTATGCTAGTGGTAAATTGATGGGCGGCATCTTTAAATAAATAAATACAGTACCAATAAAATACGACACAAACACCATCATTGCCACCACTTCTCCAGTTTTAGACAAAGTGTTGTTATCGAGACCACAAGTGAAAGGCTAAACCGGTAGGATACGTACATCTATTATTAGCTGATGGTATCAATGAACACAAAGATAAGGCTGTGTTTCAACACTTGGTATTTATGATGTTTAAATGCAGCGGCGCGGCGGCTGTGCGGCGGCGCGGCCAGGTGGCGGCTTATCTCATGTCTATCTCACTCCGTGGTGGATGGTATCGGATCGTCTCCACAGCGCGCCTGCGGAACTACCGACTACGCTGCAGCAAGCGGTACTACACGGTAATACTTAGGTACATAGGTGCGAGGGGAGATACATAATTGAGACCTACGCCCACGTCACTACCGAACCGACTTGTTGCGAGGGGTTTTTTTAAATTGGAGCCGAGTTGATCTAATGAGATAGTCATTGCAAGTCAAATGATATGTAAGTTGCGATCCTTAGCACGTGAGGGTTGCAGCGGTCGCGTCACGCTACCAGGCTGTGCGCACTGAAGGGGGCGCTCGTGGCGCGCGTTACGGAGGGCGGTAGTGCGGCGCGCCGCGGTCTAGCGCTGGTACCCTGGAACACAACTCGCTCGTCACGACCACGTCTCGGCTCTCAGCCAGGCACGGAGGACTCTACTCCTTTCAACGCAATAACAGGAACATGATGACGAAAATTATGGTAATAGCTTGCTGCATCCAATTTAGTCCTGCCGATTTGCTCGATTTTTTATGATTAAACCAGGTCCCTCATTTCACTAACAGTGGAACCAGGGTTCAGAGCGTAGTCGACTCAACTTGCAATAGGTACTCGATTTTCATGAACACGATCAACACGACAGGCTGGCCAATCTTTAAGAACGAGCATAACTACATGTTTAGAAATCGATTGGTAATATTGCTACAATCTTCGTCGTTGGTCCGCATTGTAAGGAGTTGAACCTCTATACCTGTACATTATTTATGTATTACTAAGTACTAACCAAAACCCATAAAATACAGTAACCGGTAAATAAGTATAATACAGTTCAGTATTAGTTAGTGGAAGCACTGCACACAACCTTGTGATAACGTTACACAAACGCAAATAATAGATGTCTTCGCAAAAAAAATAAACATTGCAAATGTTAGCAAACTGACACAAACAGTATTTACCCGTTCCTGAGCACACTACGGACGTTGCTGACTGCCTCATGATGCTACAGAACCTGACATGGCTCATGTGTCACCCAAACAATTAAATACAGTTAGAAACTATCCGCAGATACTAATTACTATGTTGTCCTTACATTGAGGTGCATCTTAAAGATTTGACAGAAGGTAGTAGGCGGCAGAGTGCGGGAAGCCGATGTGCAGTACTAAAGATATAGTCAAGATACAGACGAGAAGACAGATCTTCAGAAGGTGAAGCTGAGCAGAGCGTGCAACCAAGGAGCTGTGGCGAGCGACCCGGCGACGGGCAGATCTGAGGATACTGACGAGAGGAGCAGGGGAGTGTGGGGAGATGTGACGGGGCGGGAGCATATCAGCGAAGAAATCATGGACTGATAACGTCATCAAAGTAAATCAGAGAGTAGCCGAGTCATACTCCCGCTCCGTCTTGTAGTTAGCTCATCTGCGCCGAAGGCTCGTCGCGTGTACTCACATATCGGCCGAGTGGCGCGCGGCGGGCAGCATCAGTAGCGGAGCGGCCCCGCCCCCCGCGCCCTCCACCGCCGCGTACAGCGGGGGCAGCACCTTGTGCGAGTGTGTGTCCACTGCGGACACCACACGGTTAGTCGTGACGTCACAGCTGGCCGCGCGGCCACGCGGGCGCGTACTCACCCGCCAGCGGTCCGCCACCCGGCCGCGCCACGCCTCCATGTCCACCCCCCATGCTCTTAGGCTTGCGCTTGCGCGTCTGGATGCCGTCCTTCTTCATGCTGAGGGGCCGGTTCACCTGCGCACACGTCATCACGCTCAGACGGGGGAACTCCTAGTAATCTGTCGCCGCGCGGTCCTATCATCCTTTAAACAAGCGTATCTAC
Organism: Tiliacea aurago; assembly: GCA_948098905.1. Taxonomy (NCBI): domain Eukaryota; kingdom Metazoa; phylum Arthropoda; class Insecta; order Lepidoptera; family Noctuidae; genus Tiliacea; species Tiliacea aurago. The sequence continues at coordinate 29,867,025 of OX402578.1, forward strand.
TCGCGAGGAGATAATTGATAAAAGATTATTTATCTCATTATGAATATTCGTGGTCGCGCGATGATAACTCTCTATCAGTCGGTAGCCCCGCGTTTTATCTCATGAGATTAGATGAGACCCTGTGTTTTGATTTTTTTATACAGACCCAATATTTGCCGAGGAGTTCCCTGATAACTGACTGCAGCGGCGATTAGATACCTGCGCGGTGTCTAATCAGCTTAACCACTGTAATCGATGCACAATCGCGTGATACGTTACTATCTGGTCTATCGTTAACAAGGTCCTGTGAACTCACGTTGTGCAGCTTGTAGTAGAGGCCGCACGCGTTGCAGACGGGTTCACCGTTGTTGTTGCGGCGCCACAGCGTGGTGTTGGACGTCCGGCAGTTGGCGCACGTCACCCCTACGCGCCGGTTGCCGTTCGTCGGCTGGACAAGAAGCATCAGTGACATACATATTATTGCATCTACAGGTGGCATTGTGTTAAAAAGACAAACTCAATGAAACGTCAATTTGATACTTACCAATGCCTGTTGCGGCTTTGCTTTCTGGCCTTTTAGCGGCGGCCGGTTTACGCCGTTGATGCGGGTGTATAGACCGCATGCATTGCACAGGTAGTGGCCAGTGCCGTCACGGCGCCACAGCGGCGTGGTGGCAGCCGCGCAGTTCACGCACTCCTTCACCTCGCCCATGCCCGCCATACCTGCGACAACACGCACGTTAGCTCGCTTGCTACACATAACGTTTCAAGACTCAACGCTGCAGGCTCGCGTGCCACTTACTGGGATCGAAGCCCTCGTCGATGGACAGCAGGTTGTGCGCGGGCCAGGCCTGCGCCGGCGCCGGGTAGCCCTCCACCAGCAGCCCACCTTCGTAGCCGGACACGGGCACGTACTCGACGCCACCGCCCTGCCCCAGGTAGTGCTCGCCACCCACCTTGTACTGTACCGTGTTGCCGTGCGTGTACAGCGTCACCTGATGATACAACAACACATTATAAACCATTTTCAAACAATCCACAATTATATTGAAAAGTTTGCAAGCTGACCTGTTGTGAGTTAGGGCTGGGCGGCGTCTCATACACCGCCTGGGACTGCGGCACCACTGAGCCGTATACTACGTGCGTGCCGCGCGCCAGGGACGACGAGGACAGCGTGGGGTCACTGCGGTACAGCAGCTGTCCAGGGGGCGACTCGTCGCCCCGCGTGCCCCCCGCGCCTCCCGCGCCACCGCCCCCGCCCCCGTACAGAGTCAGCAGCTCCTTGCTGCCACCGGCGTAAGTGCCGTACCCTCCCCCTGCGTACTGTGGGCTCTGTCCGGCGTACGCATATCCGCCGTGCACTGAGGTCACCGGCTGCAGGCTCGCGTATGTGGTCGGCCGCGGCTCCCCCTCCCCACGTGCCTCGTACTTCACCTGCTGATAGGCCACGCCCACCGCCTGCTGGTTGTTAAGCGCCGTGGTCTGGATCATCTCCAGTGAGGACGCGGCCTGCTCTCCCAGCACGGCGGCGTACTGCCGGGTGTCAGGCGCCGCCTCACTCCCAACGTACTGCATCTGCTCCTTCTCCTTGTGCAGGAAGGCGTCGTGCGCGGCCTCTTCACCCTCACCGTCCTGCGCCACGATGACGTGGTGTGGCGCGCCGTAGCGCAGCGCAAGACCACGCGGGTAGGCGGCGCGCGGCGGCGGGCGCGCGTAGTGCGGTGGCGCGCGCTTGTCGCCGGGCGAGGGCAGCGCACGGTAGGGCTCGGGCTTGAAGGCGAGGTAGCGCGACGTCTCGGCCTCCGCCAGGCGCAATCGCTCATCGTCGTAGTGCTGCTGCTCGCGCGCCTCCGCCTCCTCCAGCTTGGCGGCGTAGTGCTGCACCTGTAGCTGCGCCTCGTCCAACGCCGATGGCTCGGGCGGCTCGTCCTTGACGCCGTCATCTGCAAGCTCGCCGGGCTCGTCCGTGGTGATGTGTCCGGCGGCGGTGATGGTGCGTACGGCGCGGCGCGACGTGATGACGGACTGCGAGTGCACCGGGGGGGATGCCTCACGTGGCGTCCCAGCAGCCGCCTGCTGCTGCTGCTCGTCTCGCTCCGCGCACCCCTCGCTCCCCTGCTGCTCTTGCTCGGAGCGCGTCTCGCTCTTCACCAGCTCCAGCGCCTGCGCCGCGGAGGGGTGCGCGTCTTGTTGCTCCATCTGTCCCACGTTCTCCATACTTCACCTGCGACCAATGTTCACAATTAGGTATTATGTCGTTATTTAAGGAGGATACGTTTACCTAAAAGGGAGAAGTGTCTCTAAGAAAGAAGGGTGTTACAAATAAAGTGTGTGTCATTTGAGGGCAGACGTCTAAGTAAACGACAAGGCATCGTTTTTGGAGCGGAAGAGCGGCGGCGGAAGTACATGACTATTATGGAACAAGTGCCTGCGCCGGCGCGGACTGTGGAAGTGCGGACATAATAATCTGTTTAAATATTATACTAACAGAACACATTGCTTAACACACCTAAGTAATCTCTTCTACTATGAAATAATTAATAATTCGCAATCTTTCAATAATAATTGTAAGTCCCACATTCTGTAAAGTACTAACTGAGTGAAAAAAATCTAACGCCATTTATATGGAGCAATCGTATACTGTTAACCGTATATAGCGACCGTTTTTTTTTCATCTTTTATTATAATGCAAACAAAAAGAAAGAAGAAAGAAAAAAGGTTTATTGGGACTCAACACAGGAGATCACAAATTAAACTTAAAGAGAGCTGTCAGAGCAATTTATAATCTACGTCGCCGTCGCCGCGAATCACTTAGGGAACTATTTAAAAATATTAATATTATGACGGTACCTTGCCATTTCATTTATGAAAATATTATGTACCTATGTAAAGAAAAATCTACATCATTTTAATAAAATAGGTGATAGACATCATTTTAATACTAGAAAAAAAGATAAAATAGATCAACCATTTTTCAGATTATCTAAAGTACATACATCTTTTATGGGGTACTGTGTTAAATGTTACAACAAAATACAATGTTATAAATTGCAACTAAATGAAAGAAAATTTAAAACTCATAATTAAAAGTACACTTTGTAAACAAGCATATTACAAATTAGAGGATTTAATCCAAGATAAGAAGGCTTGGAAACATGCTGGTCCAGCTCCATAGGACAATCTAGAGTCTAGACAAAATCAAACAGGTTGCTATTTTAATTGTATAATTTATTATTTTTACGACATTTATTTTAAATTCTGTGATTACCTTAACTCACACTGATATTATTTTTTAGGAAAACGTATATTTTTTTTTACAATGTTTGTAAATATGTGAGCACCATGTATCTATCACATAATTAATTTATCTGTCATTGCTTCATTCTTAACTCTTTTTACCTATTGTGGTATAGAAATTTTATTCTAGGTGCATCGTCATCACATTTAGTCGCGCCGGCCTGTAGAAGCCTTTACTCTTTTACAATATTTTTTGTAGGTACATTAATTATACAATTTGAATTTAATTGTATAATTAATGTACCTACAAAAAATATTGTAAAGCATTTTAAAAGAGTAAAGGCTTCTACAGGCCGGCGCGACTCGCGACGCGACACAAAGGCACCGAACATCGCGTGAGACGCGGGGTCTTTGTGTCGCGTCGCGTACGTGTCGCGGCCGGTCTGAAGAAGCCTTAACGGTGGAGTTTCTTCCCATTCTTCTCCATACAAAGCTACCTTTTGGAAGGGGCGACTAGAATCAATTCTATTTATTTGTAAATATTGACGGTTCAAAAGTGCCTTATATGTGCCTATTTGAAATAAACAATTTGACTTTGACTTTGAAACTAAAACACACTCTTAGGAACATACATAACAAAAGCAATAAAAAAAAACAAAGTAAAATGAAAATAAATACAAAGTCCTATACGAGGCCAAAAGGCTCCTACCTCAGCATGATGCTGCGACAATTAAAAATAAGTGCCGCAGCATCAAAACATACCATCGTTCAGCCTGTGAGTTGTGTTGTCGAGCGGCAGGGCACGCAACAGTGTCTGTTCATTGCTAAAGCACGTTCCACACACCATGACACCGTGGAATTGGCCAAGCGAAGTCGCTTGTCCAACCTTACTAATAACTTAAAATTTTTACGGATTTAGATAATCAATTACAAATTATTTTTAATGAAAACCATAGTAGGTAACCAACCGATCATTTAGAAACACAATTTTCGTCATAAGCTACATGAATTCCTTTTGCGCGGACCTCTTCATAGCAATACATATTTGAAGCGTTTAGGAAGTGTATTTTATGATAAGAACATTAATTATTATATCGAGGCATATTGCGGCGGCGGCGGCGGGTAAACACGCGCGCCCCTAACACGCAGCTCAGTTTACTCTGCCTGTGCCTACACAACACATTTATACGTGGCATGTAAAAGCTCCGAATTAAACCACCACACCACGATAGCAGAAGATGCACTACACGGTACAGGGAATGAATTAATGTTACGTCACAGCTGTTGTACTACATCAGTGACCGATTCAGAAAGCATGTAGGTTATTACAGGCACAATTATGGAATTTGGCCAGAAGAACAATAGCTGCATGCGTCTGAGACGTTCCATGGTCAGTTACAAGTGAAGTTTATAGTTGGTGACGACCATGGCACTCGTTAGCGAGTATTCTAAAGCGAGCTTCCACGCGCTTGTGGAAATTCCATTGCGAGCTAAAAGCTAGCATTTCTTTGCAAATTATACATTGATTCAAAAGGACGGTGCTGCCGGAGCTCGTTGGCATGTTACTGGTTCACCAAAGAACCTTCGAGCTAGCGTGAGAGCTTTGGACCTTAATACTCGGCTCAAAGGTCGAACTGCTCAAATGCTCTTTCATGGATGGTCATTCCATCACGTCAGCGCAGACTGTTGACCTTCTGTTGTGTGAATGAGTGTCGGGGGGTCGGGGAGTTTGGAGGCGGCGCCATGTTTGCGGCGGGCCCGCGATAACGACGTGCTGTTATGACTGAGCGCTGTTGTGTCCTCGGCTCAGCCCCCACGGCACCACCACCACACGAGCGTTGCGTCAGCTGTGGACGATTCACAGACTACCTTCTAGTGTTTTTTCATAAGTTTTATGCTACAGATATGACCGCAGTCCAACAAAGTGTAAATGTCGGGTTGTGTGTGGCTGCAAATAAACATATTGAAGAGACTCCGTTTCCCGCATCCCGAGGGTATCGCTCAGCGTGAGTCCAGGTTCCTGTGCTCATTGACCACACGAACAGTTGAGCCGTGTGTGCGTGTGTAACGCTGATGTGTAGGCCAATTCATTTTGCAGTACAGTGTTATTTTTGATATTAATATAGGTATTTTGTGAATCTGACAAGGGCAACGAGTAAGAGGGGTTCTAAAATTGGCACCATATTATACGTTCGTTACGTGTACGTCATTGTATTCTATACATATTATACGTACGTTACGTGTACGTTATTCTATTCTATTTACATTCCTAGGTGTTTAGAAAAAACTGCATTTACGAGCGATTTACAAGCGCTTTTTAACTGCAAGATCCTTCGATTATTATTATAACTTTGTGTAGTAATATCATCAAAAGTATGGAGTTTAGTTTTGCGTCAGCAGCTGGTCCAAAGCGCACGCTTCATATAATATATTTTGGCGTACCATGTTTTTTTAAAGAGCGATTATTTGTTTTTTTTAGTGCCGTATGTTGAATTCTTTGAGTTAAACTATTTCAAGGGTGGCCGGCGATGGATGCGTAGTTCATACAAATCTAATACCAAAATAATTTGTAAATCAAACATATTCTTACCGTAGTGTGTCTTTATTCCAATTGGAATACAGAATATCTAGGTTCCCAAACAATATTTTGAATTAAATTAATTAATATTTGAATTAATTTTTAATTCCTCATAACTTCTCTTTATTATTTTTTGCGAGTTTTAGTAAAAATACCGCGGAAATAAGTGCCCTTACCTACTACGACTACTTACGACGTTACGAAGTTCAACGTCGTAACGTCGTAAGTAGAAGCAAAGAGACGTGGCATTTTATTATTTAGAATGTAGGGATCATTGTTTTAAAAACTACAAGGCTCTGCCATTGATTGATATATGGTACTATCATG